>OX442422.1:6935857-7029857 GCA_949361645.1 Spongilla lacustris
ATATAATATATGGGACAGTATCCGCGAAAATTTCGTACGTTTTATATCATTATAAGATAATAGTGTTATAACGTTTGAATCGCTATATCTTCCGAACGGTAAACATTATTGACATCCTATTTTCAACACTTTATACTACACCATTTCTCTATGACAAAATACATTTTGGAGTCTTGCACTTGCTCCTTGTCAGCATTGCAACGTTCGATACCCCACCGGGTTCAAACCCACCATAACTTTCGATAGGAGCAATCAAATCGCTTCAAATTCGGTTTGTAGGTAGAGAGGTCCTATACCTATCGATTCGTTAATTTTTATATCATCCGTTATGGAGATACAGTTGAACAAACTACGTGCATTTTTTCCCGCTTGATTCGCGCCAATGATTTGGGCAAATCGCTTCTCGCTCAATGTATGGGGAGGCGGTGGTTATATCATTGGCGCGAATCAAGCGGGAAAACGCACACGTAGTTTGCTCAACTGTATCTCTGTAACGGATGGCATAAAAATTAACGAACAGAACAAGTAGATAGGTATAGGACCTCTCTACCTACAAACCGAATTTGAAGCGATTTGATTGCTCCTATCGAAAGTTATGGTGGCTTTGAACCCGGTGGGGTATCGAACGTTGCAATGCTGGTACGGAGCAACTGCAAGACTCCAAAATGTATTTTGTCATAGAGAAATGGTGTAGTATGAAGTGCTGAAAATAGAATGTCAATAACGCTTAACGTTCGGAAGATATAGTGATTCAAACGTTATTACACTATTGTTTTATAATGTTATAAAACGTACGAATGTTTCGCGGATACTGTCCCATATTATTATATATATATACATGTATAAATTATATATAATTTATACATGTATATATATATAATAATATGAGCTTGTAATAATCAAACTAATTACACTTGTCTGATCCATACTAGTGAAGCGAGCACGAAGGTTAGGCCTAACTACATCAACTACACCAACATATGAGCCACGTCCACCCGATTAGGAGTATTTATCTTCGATTGTTCATCGGAATCGCATTATCGCGGGGAAGTTACGAGACTTACGACTACTGGAACTGCATGGAAAAAGAACCACGCAGCATCCCTTTAAAGATTAATTGTGTTATGGCAAAAAAAAACATGTGGGATAAAGCTTTGCCGTAAACTGAATGCTGTAAAAAAAAAAAAGCTTTACTGCTTATGTTTAATGTAGCTACAGAGGTTCATGTAGCCGGGAACCCTACTTCGCTTCTAGCGGTCTGTAATAAACACTTGTTGAAACGCAATCAAAGCACCTGGCTTTACTGTAGTAGCGGTCTGAAATTTGATCATATGTGGTAAACACTTTTGCCGCATGTATTTACTCAGCATGGATGCTTGGCTGCTTTCCAGATTTGTAACTTGTACATGCACCGCAATACATGTATATTGGGACCATGCAAAGGTGCAGTCTGAACTGTCTGATTACCGCTTGCAAGGTGCTTGGTTCTCGTGCATAATCAACAATAAGTTCATGCACTTACACGAAAACAGATCCACAATTTAAAATATATGCATGCAGACACATCCACTATCCGCATTCCTCATAGGCAAATGTAGCGCGCATGATACATCCATTAAATCACATGCATGGTAGTCTAAATACCAAATGAATATTGCACTCTTATCGTTACCTATATGCATGGGAACTAGGACCCTTTGTGGTAAACACTTATGCCGCAGTATCTACTCATGATCAGCTGGATGCATGGCTGTAGTAGTACAAACTTGTACTTGTACCGCAATATGAAGATATGCTAAGGTGCTGATAATTATGTTCAGTCTCCACGTATATACAAGAAAGCATTAAAATATACGTAACCCAGTGGCAGTGCATATCCGCCTGGCAATATGTGTGGCGCACATGACCGGTGACCGTTACACCGGACCTTAGAGAACGGAGAAATGCACTGGTCTACCGTGAAATGTATTTACACATAGATTAGTCTTAATAAAGAAAGTGCGGCGCAAGCATGTGAGCTATACGTTTAGCACTATTATACGCGACTCTTAATTCTAATGGTAGACTGGAGCTGCATGGAAAAATAACCACACTGCATCACCTAATTGTTTACGGCGAAAAAAAACATGTAGGATCAAGCAAACAGCTAAATTCTGTTGAATTACTGTAAAAAATAAAATATATAAAAGCTTATGTTTAATGTAGTTACAGACGTAAATAGAGTTTCATGTAGCCGGGAACCCTACTTCGGTCTGTAATAAACACTTGTTGAAACGCAATCAAAGCACCTGGCTTTAGTAGCGGTCTGAAATTTGGTCATATGTGGTAAACACTTTTGCCGCATGTATTTACTCAGCGTGGATGCTTGGCTGCTTTCTAGATTTGTAACTTGTACATGTACCGCAATATTGGGACCATGCGAAGATGCAGTCTGCATGCAAGGTGCTTGGTTCATGAATAATCAACCCCCAGGCTCCATTCATGCAAATACATGTACATGAAAACATTAAAATGTGCAAACAAATGTAGCGCACATGATACAGCAATTAAATCACATGGTTTGAGTAGTCTAATATACAGGTATTGTACCAGAGATACAAAATATTATTGCACTTATTCCCGCATGCCATACGGCTTGCATTTATGGTGCACGACACCTTGTGCTAATTAACCGTTACCTATGGGAACTAGGGCTCTTTGTGGTAAACAAGTATGCCGCAGTATCTACTCAGTAAAGGTCACATTTGTACTTGTACCACATATATACATGTATGAGGACCATGCAAAGGTGAAATCTAATCGCTTTAATTTGCTCATGATCACACAAATTAGACACCACACTGAGTGGCATGTATATGACATATGTAATCAAGTCGACAGTCATTTATTTAAAATGCAATGGCCAAGTTAAGTGCACGTACACATGTAATGGCTGCATGGACTATTTCGTATATGCACCTACTAAAGTTTGGTACACTTAATAAATGTAATATCTAATTTTACACGTATACAGATATGATCTAGCTAGTATTTGCACCTATAATGTACGTAGCTGTATAATGGCTCGGAAATATGTACACCATCAAAATATCAATTGTTACTATTTGTCGGCACGAAATTAAAGTTTACCTACACTGTAATATGAATATAATTCAGTGCGGAAATGGGGAGCTTGTAATAATTACCAACTGTCTGATCCATATTAGTGAAGAGTGCACGAAGGTTAACCACATCAACATATGAGTCACGCCCACCAGATTAGGAGTATATATAACTTCAATTGTTCATCGGAATCGCATAGTCGCGGGGATGTTACGAAGCCCGTTTCTGATTGTCCTTTTGTGCATCTGTTCACAAGCCGCTGATCAAGACAATTATGAAGCATTGGAATCCTGTTCGGTAGGTTTTTGCGCTGCAGTACCGAAGCTAACACATGTATGCCTAATTTTAGCACGAAAATTGCTTGTACACTTACTCCGCCAACCAATTAAGTTCTGTGAGCGGTACACAATCGGAGGTTCACATCAGCTCTACAGTCGAAGTGTTTTGTGATTCAAGTAAGCAAGTTGAACGTGCATGTGCGTGCCATGCATACATGGTGTCATGCATAATTAAATTGTATAATTATCAACCTGTACCGCAGCCGGAACTTACAAAGAGCTAGCAGCTACAAAGTACTGCTTTAAACTAAAAGATACGTCTGTCTCAATCTTGGATAAAGATACAAGAAAGAGGTATATATGCCACACTCATCACTGAGTAGTACTGCTACTGACTCTTCTTGCACACAGTTTAAATGAGGCTTCGAGCGACGCAAACCAACTGCTTAGCGGACCGTTCTGCTTTGTTCAGGGAGAGCATGGGAAGATTTTGTCCGTTTACTACAATCCATCTGAGAAAACGCAAATAATTAACTACAAGAAAGGAATAGCTGCCGCGTTCCAAGCTAATTTCAAGATGACGGAGGTGGAAGTCGAGGAAGATACCCAGTCCAAACATTACGCTCGCTACAGGTTTGTCAATCCCGCGACATTGTTCTATACTGACAAGTTCAACGTTTTACAGTTTCGAGAATATTGCACCAGATCATGTGATAATGCGTCGTGTCGTTGATTCGGAAAGCGTGATACAGTTTGCCGCTAGCGATCTACATGATAAGCCGCTCGCCGTTCAAAAGGCAGAGCACGTCGAGTACAAAAGTGGGAGGATGCTCAGCTCATCAGGTACAACAACTATAAAGATAGAAGGGCCGTTCGAGAGAAGCGACCAAAGGAACATGGACGATATGACTTTCGAGAGTGATTCAGGCACTTCAGACGACACGTTAGGCAACGGTGGATTAATTGGCACGGGAAAGTATTTGTTGAAGTTGCAAAGCTGCATGAAAAAATCGAAGGCGTTCATGGCGAGTACAAAACTACGCGAGCTCACTGAAGGCACATTGGCTGCTCAGTTTGATGAGGGTAAGGAATATATGTATACATATAATGATTAATTATCGGATAAACGCAGGAAAAAAACGTGTCAAATCAAGTTGTGATTTTATAAACTGAGGATTTTAAAAATCCTGTGTAGTTGAACATCAAAATTGATTTGTGTGTGATTTTAATGTTCAATCACGTAATGATTCCATGCAAAATGATTTTACGCATTATTCCCCTGTGAAACTGATGTTTAGTGCATCCCTGTTAAGACAAACCTTTATCGGTCTGCACGCCTGTTAATTTCGACCCCCGTGCAGACGAATATGATCGTGATGAAATGTACAGGCTTAGGCAAAGCTTACCATCAATCAGAAAAGCCTTGATCGGACTTCAGAAAAACTTGAATGACGCCGCAACAAGTAACTTCATTTTATTGTTAATCACTCGAGTGTTGCATGGCTGTATTACACCGGCTGTGTACTGATGTATGCTTTATATTAAAGGTCACGCTATTAACAAGCTGCTTGCTTTGGAGTCAAAACACGGACCCATACCAGGGTATCAGCCTGCCCTGGTTGACGTCATGGACTATTTAAATATGGTAAACAAATTCTTTTATACGTTTGATCATAAGTCCAATGCAATTATTAATAATAAGTACTAATCGTTGATAGCGTGAAATGGCGCGTGGCTCTGATTGTTTCATTTTACCCTCCCATGCACTCTCCCTACTTCCGATCTCTCTCTCCCTCTCCTCCTCTTTTTTTCCGCCATGCAGCTTTCTCCAACTGCAGAAGACGATTTTGAGATGAGGTCTCTCCTTTTTTCCTTTATTGCGGCCGAAGGAAGCGCCAATTCACAAGAGGTATGTACAGGGTGTTTCACAATCACGGAAAATTGTTTATAAATTAATCACAAGCAGTTAATTAACTGGTGATCATTGTTAAAAGATCTAACAGCAAAAGAAGACATGCTGGTGAAATAAGATTAATATAATCTTTAATGGTTAATTAACAATAAAAGTCCCAAAACCCCTATTCATTTCAATTAAACATTATTAATCTTAAAAAATGTAGGGTTGGTGGTTAGTTAAAAGACGCAAACTGTACTTAAGTAACTGCTTCCATTTAGAAGTTATTCAAGATTGAAATCTTATTTTCGCAATGTACTTGATTTAGGGGCCATTGTATCTCGATTTAGTGGTTTGAATTTATTGATAAATTCGGCCAAGTTGATATTACTAAAACTCAAGGAAATGTTGGAGCTTTTGAATACCTCTAAAATGGTGTGTTTTGATTAGGTGTTATTGGGAATTATTAATTCATTTTTGTTAATTTTTTTTTGTGGAATTTATTAAACTAATTATTAAATTGATATTTAGTTTTTTAACATCAACAGTTAGCTTGTGGTTAGTTTATAAACAATTTTCCTTGATTGTGAAGCACCCTGTTAGTACATGCATAAAAAATAGTAATACAAGCGTAAGATAATTGATAGGTAATTTAATTAAACTTTAAAATGTATACCTATATCACATTTCACTTTGCACATGACTGTATGTTTCAGACGATTGTACGATCCATGAAGACGTCAGTGGGCGAGAGGGAAAATATTTTTCTGAAGCAGCAGCTCGCATTCGTTAGAAACGTACAACCCGATATCCTTCTACAAATCGAAGATATAATCGCTTCGAGCGGCGACATTACCGAACCTTTAATTCTGTCGTACGGAGCTCTCGCTTCTGCAGCCGCACCGAAACTACAGGAGCGCATAGTGCAGTTCTTGTTAGATCGCTTGGACGCGCAGTCGGAGGATCATACCGCATTGATTCATCTCGTACATGCTTTGGGAAACACCGAAGCGAGCTTCTCCGATAGGGCACTTCTCGGCCTGATTGCGCACGATAATCCCAGCGTTCGGGCGGCAGCTGTGTATGCCCTTAGACACCGTTTGGAGTCGAAAGACGTTCAAAACGCCCTAAAGCTAGCCCTTCGTGCAAATCGCCAAGATCCTGACTTCGCTGAAGTGGTCACCCGCACGTTGATAGCCGGCGCGGAGTCTGCGCAGTTCTCCAGAACGGAACATGCGGTCGATGACTCTCTGATCGAAGAACTATTGTACCAAAGTCAAACGAATGGCAACAACGAGGTTCATCGTGAAGCAATGGTTCACTTTTATGCCAAAATATTGGGCCGAAAGTCTCCCGTGGAACTGAAAGATAAGGAACGTGCAATGAACGAAATTAAAAGCAGCTCCCAGAGCGAATCTTGGGACTCTGAAAGCGACCAGCTTTTCAACCTTGTGTCGGATATTAGCACCCGTCGAGCTGATGTCAACGCCTTTCCTAGACGAAAGTCTCTCTTATGGACTAAACCGTTGGGAGTGCCACAATTAAAACTTGATATTGCATTTGGCGCCTTCGCTGGATTTCCAAACAGCCCTAACACGAACCGCAACTTCAAGTTATTTTCTAAAGGTTATGCACGTGCATACGCATATGGATACTCAAAGACAGCATTTGAGGCTACAATTTTAAGCGAACATAGACCCGGATCTCCTAGCATGACGGGTAAAGTCTATGTTATCTTCATCGGACAGGTGTTGGTCTCTGAAGAGGTAGAGACTTGCAAAGCAGTGACCAAAACACTGATTAGCAGAGGTCCCGCCAATCTGTTAAGCGCCACTGCCAGAGTTTTTATATACGTGGGAACTTTGGAGTTCTACATTTCCCTGAGTGCCAAGTTCACCGTTTCTGCGTCTATCAAGGCGTGTGTAGCCCAGTGTGTGTCTGCGAAGGGAAATGTCGTACCTACTATAACCGTGACTGCTACCGTTGGTGCCGCTCTAAATCTGATCGTAAGTGGTATTTAGTGTATAGAAATGCATTTATACATGGATTATCCCGCTTTCTATTCTGATATGAATCTTGCATATCATATACGTACAGGAAATCGTAAGAGCAGGCATTGACATTACAGCTTCTTTCGACTATAATGCGTTTCCCGAGGTGACGGCTAGCTATTATATTTCAAAAGCAACAACGGAATTTTGCTTCAAGATAATGCACGGATGGCCGAAAAATGAGGTTAGCATATACGCCTACTATCAGCACAGGACTATTTCGTGGTGCAAAGGCTTTTGGAACATTCCATACGTAAGTTGTCAAGTAATAAAATCACTATACCAACGTGTCACGTGTCCGTGATATGTAAATTGTGTTTCAGCCGTGCGGCTTCAACTGGAGTGGCAAGAATAAATGGAATGCTGCATCCTACACCTGGGATCTTCCTTCGTACGGTCCTTATGCTCTTTGGAGCAGCTGCAATCAGCTTCAATGTCCCGCCATAACGATGATTGGCAAAGAGCTATAAACGAACTATACTGCTAAGCTTAGCTGGTAACGTGTAAACTTGAACTCCTTGCCGGTTTTGCATTATATTCGTACTGACGATTGTTATGCAATTAATATAATTGTACTTTGTCGCACCAGGTTACATGCATGCATATATAATGCGATAGATAACAGACGTAAAGAATCTCCATCGTAAATGATCTATAAAAACCGAAATGTTTATAATTATTCAAAGATTTCGACTGCGATTTTATCTGTCCTAGATATCGCGTCTCGAGACATAACCCAGCTTAAATTGTTTTGCAATTCACCTAGATTCTGTATTTTATTGTCACAACTCACCTGGAAGTTCGACTGAGAGACGCACAACTGAATAGCCCGCCAAAAGATGCACGCTAAACTTATTAAGCAGCACGTGATTACTAGAAGCCGTATGGTGAAATGCGATGGACATGTGAGCAGTTGTGCGTAATGTATTGCCATGCATGGAATTATCAATAGAATGGCACAGGCCTTGAAAATGTTAGCTAGCAAAATCTTTTTTACGTAAATGTGCACTTTAACATCTAAATGTCTACTGCGGAACACCCGTGATGGAAGTTTGAAAAAGTTATTATTTAATACTTAAACAAAGAATTAAACTTGAAAATGCTAAACGACCACTACAATTAAAAAAAATGAACTTTCTGTTCTTATAATTAACTTATCACTACATAATTCAATACCAAATAACATGGTGCTTCCTACTTCATTTAATAATTAAATTGAAGAGTGGTGTTTATAATCAGTTAAATCTTAGCAGCTTCAACCTTAAATTAATAACTTATAAGCAAATTATGGTCTTAAATGATAATAACTCACGTATTGAACTCAGTAACTTGAAATCAATGCTTATCCACTGCATATTCAGCTGAATCTTCCGTTAGTACTGTAACATACGTTCAAAAATTCAAATGGTTAAATAACTTTAATCGTAAATTATAGTGTCTTAAAAGCGTTGCTTTCATTTGTGGGGGTATAGGATACGGAGCAAAGGAGGAGAATTGCCTCTTTTACCCATGCGGATGGTCACTTTGGAGTTAACAGAACGAATTATACTACAGTTTCTACAATGTAAATACTACTGGCCTGGTCTCTTCTCGAATGTTAAGCAATATGTAAGTTGCTTTCCCCTAAGATCAAGTAAAAGACTTCAATTTCCTCTCGAGGTACATTCTTGTAATCAAATATATCATCAACAGAACATAATTACGTATATCAGCAGCAGCACTTCAGGATAACACTGCATGCAAATGCTGTTGCTCACATTTTGTATTCTGTGAGTGTTAGGAGAAGAGATTGGGTCATTTGATTATTTTCATTTATCTTTAAGTAATCAGTATGTCGGTTTGGAGCACTGATAATTATAATTACAGATCGAGGAATAGAGTTTGTGATGAAATAACACTTATCACCCTCAAGTATTTTGTGGTATTTTATTTCCTCAACTGTACAGCATTTAGATATGGTCATTGCATTTGAAAGGTTATGAATTGTATAATGTGCGAATGTAGTGTAATTAAAGTTGATAAAATGTTTTATATAAATTCTTACCACAAGGACAATTCAAATGATTTATACTGACGATGATACTTTTCATTGATGCACTTTAAAGTAACCATTTAGCAAAAATATACATGCAGGGAGATTATTTTAGCATCTACACATGTCGGTGTCTTGCATTTACTTAGATCTATGGGGTGACTAAGTTACTGTATTTGTCTATCCAAACTAAAGGGTCTCGTGGTCACTTAACCATACTTTGATAATAATAAGACTTGACTAGTTAATAGCGAAAGTTGTACAGCTGTTTAACAAACCGTTCGTTAGAAGCGCTACTATATGAAAACAGCGTTTCATACGGCATAGCTGCATGCTATTAAGCCCATGCACTTTTCGACCCGCCTAAGTATAATCTCGATCGTCTCGTCGTACAGTTTCTACAGAATCATACAGCTGTAACTATTACCTATCTGTATTACCAAAAATGATTTGGGGAAGGGATACTTAGTTTGAGTTTCAAAAAAGCTTGTACTTTAATCGTCCCCACACCCATTTTTTCGATACAACTTTGTATATGAACGGTTTTACGCTGTGCCGATCGCACCATTAGCTTTATTGCCGAGTGTCACATCGTACAGATTTAAAGACTTTGGCACAAAGATGCTATATATACTTAATAGTTACGTACGTGTCAAACAAACGTTCCCGCGGCAATAAATATGGCACGCCTTGACGTTTTTGTCTTCAACACATGATGGTCGTCAGAAGAGAGCACGGCAAGCGCACGTGCTCGTTAAGATTAGAATAGCGAGGGCTGTAATGGATTGATCAGAACCACTACAGAGGCCATCAAGAGAGCAAAATTTTTAAAGGATGCTGTACTGCCAGGGCTTTAGGAAGAAATCTACCAATTAAACCCAAAGGTATGTTGATGTACGGAATGTGGTATATTGAGAAGCAGAGTGTGAAAGTGAAATAAGTATTTCAGTAGCACTCTACATAATAAAAACCGATTTTCAAGATTATACAAGTCCACCCTGCTTGCAGTCTCAATGGCTGAGCTCTGCTGTGGCTTGGAATAAATTTAAAAAAATGTATTTCATGGCCTAGTGATGAAATATTAGAAGTCACATCAATTGAGTCTGCATGTGGTAATATAATGTGGCTTTGTTCAGATGTGTTGACTGCATCTTTTATGTACATGTAGATGTCACAAATATCCTCAATGTATTATCCCAAGTAAATTTTTACCAAAGTCAGGCATAAGCACATTCAAGCTGTAGATTATGGAAGCCATTATACATGCATTAATAGCAGACATATTCATCCCATGGCAAAAATACCTCAGAGGTCATCTCAATCTATGTGTACATGTGTGCAAGTCGACATTTGTATATCTTCAGGGTACACCAAATGGATCATACAAATCACTTTAATTTGCAGAGCACTCATAGACAATTGTTGCAATGAAGGAAGAGGTGTTGAGTCTGGTGAACAAACCTGTTGCTGTCATATTAAGAATTTTACTCCCAACTTATCATGAAAGCAGACTTGGGTATAGAGTAATGAGAAGAAAGTTTTGCTTGTATCACTACTTTTATATATTAAAACTGGCAATATTTCTATATACATTTATCATCCATGGCAATTAAGTGTCCCTCTAAATCTATTCTGTTCTTGGATTTGAACACGTAGCCACAGATCGAGCTAGAGTTAGTTGTGGTTACAGCAGGTAGAGAAGTGCATGGTAATAATTTTCTGCACACCAACTTTAGATCAGTAATACCCAGGGTTTCTTAATGCAACCTGCATGCACACCAGGCTATCAGTCCTCGAGCGGCACTTGTATACATTTTCATGAAAGAGCAAGAATGTCAACCGAATGTCAATGTTGTAACTGTGTCAAGCATCTAACGCAGTAAATAACTGACATGCAATTTCATTATCAGAATTGTGAAGAAGAAGATGAGCATTTATAAATAACAAAGGCAACTAAATTTTATAGTTTGTCGATTGCTGCTTACAATGAAAATTAATGCACAAACATGTATGAGCCGGGAACCCCTTCTAGATTAAGTTCATGTGCCTGAAATGGTACCACTACTGAGATTGGACACACTGTATATTTCGGATGAGATTTGGACAGCCTGCATGTACATACACAATTGTATCCAGGCATGCTTCGTCTTATTGCTTCTCACTGTATTGGACTATTGGAGTCAGTGAAGAAAATGGTTCAGCCTTATCAATTAATGGATCAGCGCTGCATTATTTATTAATTGCAAATACCAACATAAAGTACATGATTTCAAAAGGAGTAAGTTCAATGGCCTTCTGTGCTAAGATATTCATCCCAGTGAGTTATCTTGGCTGCAGGCTGCTGTATACAACTTTTATATGACTGCATGCATGCTAATGAAACGTTATGATGGGATTGTTTAGAATGAAAGAAGAGCTCCGTAACTAATTCACTGCCCTGGTCTGAAATGATCACATCACGGCATCCAAATCTAATAAATATCACATCGATAACAATAGCTGCATCGATAACAATAGCTAATTCTAAGTATATTCTAAGTATATTCAATGTGTAATACATGAACGTTTTGCTGCAAAACGTTTTGCTGCAAAAACAGAGCAATACTTTAAGCAGATGTATCCTCCAGAGGTGCCTTGTGGATATTGATTGTAACGTAGATGTATATCGACCAGTCTGAGAGTGAATTTGTGCGAGCTGGCTTTCACACTGCGCACGTGGCTTATGGGGAGTACAACAAGTTATTTACACCTTAGATGTAAATGACCGGGGTCAACTAATCATGCCTCTCGTCTCTGACAATACTTTTCAATACATGATGCACGTGATGAGTATTTCCTTCGTTGTGGAATTAGTGATTTTAATATAAAAGACCACGCACTAGCTGCATATATTATATACGCATCCACATTTCCTAGAATCAAATGTACACCGCAACAGCCGTTCGACAGATGCTCAGTTTCCTTGGAATCGCCGCATCAGCGCCTACATGTACTGTGGGTCTTCCGATTTCAACCAACGGGCAGTGCCAATCTAACGGAGCAAGATGCGATTCAGGATACTGTTGTTCGCAATACGGGTGGTGCGGTAGTACGTCTGCCTTCTGTTCCGCTGGCTGCCAAACTGGCTGGGGGCAATGCTGGCCATCTAACACTACCACTTCCTCGCCGACATCGGTTACTTCGTCCACTGCAATGCCGATCACTAATGCTTCTACATCAACGGCAAGTTTTTCGATGACAATAGTAGGTGTGATTAGGGTGGTCAAAAATTGCGTTACCCCCAATACTGTCGCCATAACATTTGACGACGGGCCCTACACAAATACGTCACAGATTGCTCAACAATTTACTTTAGCCGGAGGGAACGTGACGTTCTTTATGAACGGGTTGAACTGGGCTTGCATCTACGATCACGCGGAGGCCGTCAAAGCCGCCTTTGACGCGGGACACCAAATTGGATCTCACACGTGGTCCCACACCGATCTCACTAATTTGTCTTCGACGGAAGTGGCTACCGAGATGAATCGGCTTTCTGTGGCCTTTGAAAAGATCCTAGGAGCAGTCCCAGTTTACATGCGACCTCCTTACGGGAAGTACAATGACGCTACGGTGAGCGTGTTGCAGTCCCTGGGCTTCAAAATTGTCACTTTATGGGATGTCAATCCGGGGGATTCCCTTGGGGCATCTACTGCTCAGCAGCAGATGACGTACAACTCTGCACCCGTCAACGTGTCCCACGTCGTAATCCAACACGAAACGTCTGCCAATACCGTGCAAAACGTGATCCCGTTTATAATCAGCTGGGCGCAGCAGAACAGTACTAAAATGGTAACCGTTGGTGAGTGCCTAGGAGATTCGGCGGTCGGCTGGTATAAGGATTATGTCACCGCGGAAACACGAAATCCGTCTTGGACATGCCGGCTAGAACATTAAAAAAAACATGCATACATGGTGTGTATATACATAAACGTATAGCATGGAATCAAAGTTGGCACCACATTCCACATGCACTATACGGCGCGCGCTCGGCCTCCAGATCAGACATGGCGCCTGACGTACATATACATGTACTTATACATGTATATTGATCGCAATAACCTCGCCCACAGGCCCTACATGTAGTTCAGTAGTTGTATATTCAATTACGGGGGTGGAAAGGGCCTGCTGTCCATTGGCAAGGTCCTAGCACAAGCCATTACCACTGTTGTGCTCGTATTCTAACCGATTTAAATCTGGCCGACCCTATTTAAATTGGATTCATGGTCGCTATTATTATTATTATTATTTCTTGACCTGATTTGAATCAGGGCGGTACGGTGTTGTTTATCCTGACCCGCTATGAAATTTATACTGCATGTTAATTTCTAATTGAGTAATATGAATTGTATGACGACACTGCTTGCATCTAAATGCATACAGGCTAATTGTCGCACGAGTCAGACAGACCGAAAACTATCGATCATAACAGTCGTCGATTTCACTGAATCCTATTGGACTGCTTGATGCGCATTGGATCATTTCTGCACATTAACTTTACACACTCCAACGTAATTGGTACTGTCACGAAAATTTTGGTCCCCTGCAAGAATTGGTCTTCCCGGACCAATTTTTATGAAAAACCGGGTCCGCCCGGACTAATTATGTCTGAATATTTGGTCCGCGCATGGTCCTCCCTTTAAACACGTGTTTTTTGAAGTGCTTAGCGGCGATCAGATGAAGAACCAAAATAATTTGTCAACTGTGTATCAAAACAAGAGCGAGAAAAGGGCTAGAGATGGTACGATACTATATGCATAGGCCTTCGGCTGTAGATATACGATTCAGTGCACGTTCATGCCCGTATTGTTTAGATGACGCGATGGCGTTGGTATCTGTGACGGCGGTTACATTGGAGTGAACGATGGCTTTTGTGAATGTGATGTTAGCACGGGTGGAGGCGCGGGTGAAGACGATGAAGATGATTGTGCTGGAGAAGATGATGGCGATGGTGAAGACGTTGAAGATGATGGTGCTAGAAAATACGATAGTGCTGGTGCAGAAGAAGACAGTGGTAATGAAGTCGATGGCACGCATATGGATGAATGACATTTTATTGCAAGGCACTTTTGAAAACAATGAACGCACACACTGGATAAAAAGCCTTGGTTTATCTCAGTTGGACCTTCTTGGTAATGAATGGCTGTCAGATACATGCATATATACATGTAATTGCTGCAATGCAATTACTGCACTGAAGAACAGTATCCTGATCACAATGTGGGTGTGTGTTTCAAACAATAATTGCTCTCTTCACACGGTAGATGTGTTTGACTCCATTCGGGGTTTTTCTGTAAACTCTTCATCTCTGAAAAATCAGAGTGCTGCAATTCTGAAAACTCCTACAAGTAGCTTTAACATAAACTTTATTGATGTTCAAACTCAGATGGGAGCAAATGATTGCGGCATCTTTGCTATAGCATTTGAAGCAGCCTTGTGCTCAGGAAGAGATCCTCATATGGAAGCATCTGAACAGAACAAAATGAGAATACTTCAGTGCAGAAAAATTAGACAATTTCCCTCCACCACCAAGTAGGCAATGCCGAGGAACGCTAAATCGCATTTCCATACAAAAAAATTTATTGCACCTACAGACAGCCATGGAATATTACAAAGGCACTATCTAGTGGCCGGAAACCTTGTGCAGTGCAGTCAATGCAAAGAGTGGTACCATATGAGATGTGAAAGTCACAGAGAAGCAAATGAAATCAACTTGGGCATGTAAAAGCTGCAAAGAACTTTGATTTATGTTTTATGTTTGCATATCATTCTCCTGTGTATACATGTATAGGTATGTAACATGTGACATGTGATTTTGAATCAAGTCCAATCTGTAGCCACACTAAAAACTTGTTTTTCAGTGCAAACATCTGAAGAGGGAGGTTAATTAGGCAAAGGTTTTCCCATGCTGCCAAACTTAGAGGGACATTTTACATGTATTGTAAA
Organism: Spongilla lacustris; assembly: GCA_949361645.1. Lineage (NCBI taxonomy): Eukaryota > Metazoa > Porifera > Demospongiae > Spongillida > Spongillidae > Spongilla > Spongilla lacustris. The sequence continues at coordinate 6,951,197 of OX442422.1, forward strand.
AACAGCTTATTAATGGGGCTTTTAATTTTAGCTATACAAATGATAAAAAATTGAGGGGGGGGGGGGGGGGGGGGACCAAATTTTTCGAGGGGGACCTGTTATTTCAGATGAAAGAAAAAGGGGAACCAAATTTTTCAAAGGGGGACCGATTTTTTGGTCCCCCCAGACCATTTTTTCCTAAAATATTCGGTCAGAGGGAACTTTTTTTGAAAGGGACCAATTGTTACTTGACAGTGCAGTACTCCGTGGCAAGTGCCAAATCCCTAAGTCAATTTTTGCCATTTTTCATGTCCACAGGTGTTCCGCCAGCCTTTGCACTGCAGTAAATATTGAAATGCAAGTATATACTGTGGGTCTTTTCCAAAGACAATGCATGTGATAAGCAAATTTTCTGCAGACAACATGCTCAGTTGAAGAAAATCTGGGTTTATCTTAACACATTGACAATGGTATTTTATTTGATCTTTAGCTACTTATGCAGTTTTGGAACTTTTATGTGTTTGGGAATTCAAATTTTGCAAAAAGGAATTTCTTTTAGTAATGCATTATTGTGCAAATGTAAAACAATTTCCCTTCTATCACTTCAGAGGCACCAGTGGATCCTAGCATAGAGTTTTGCAAACCTGGTACTCAAGCTTTTTATGATGTATTGCGCTATCCATGCTTAAGTTTTATAAGGACACAGACAAAAATGATTTGCTATCCAAACATATCTTGCGGTGTGTGTAAAATCACTAACAGTGTGCTAAGCACTGTATTATACATTTGATATTGAGTACGATACAATCGTATTCATTACTCCACATGCACACAGCTAAAATTGTCGTAAAAAACTGCGATATGCCACCACCCACCATTACAATAAATTAATGATTTATATATTCCATTTGATTTGTCTGTGTCCTTTAAACTTAAGCATGGATAGCGCTATACAGATTTAATGCGTTTGCAAAATTCTATGCTAGGATTATTTGCTACGATTTTGTTATTGCTATATGAGTAACGTAATAGTAGTTCCATATAGATGTCTATAGAGTTTGTTTCGTGTTTAACAAGTTTAAATCTTAAACTTCATCGTACTGCGCGCAAGCATATATTATTATACATGTATATCATTTGACGCTATGACTAGTTGTTTTGATTATAATACATCGATCAAGCAATAGTAAGTGCACCTTTATGTACAACAAGTAAATCAAAAACTTCTCTATCGAGAGATTGACATTTGGTGGTATGGTGCAAAAAGCAATGAAGTACATGAATGTTACAATGAGGTCATACAACAATAGCACTCCTATACATTTGCAAATTTCATTTGCAGATTCAGGACTGTTAGTTGTAGGATCCTACCAAACCTCACTGTAGCATGCTGTACCTTGTTTCCTTGCTTTTTTGCACCACCAATCCTACTTCCCATCAATCACTTTCTCGATAGAGAAGTTTTTTTATTTACTTGTTCCCACTCGTCTTCCCCTTTTTTATTACTACGCCAGAAGTGTTCTATATATGACTTAGTGTATTCGTTGCAATGTATAGCACGCTTAGATTCTTCTGATTAGTTTTTTTATTTTATCGATAGGCCTATACCTTTGTATCTTAAACTAAGAGTTCTCCTTTTAACGAGCCGTTCTCTTAGCCTTGGTTACCTTTGCTGAATTAGAACAGCCTGTTGTATCTTTCGAACGTGTCTGCAGTTGAGTACGTTAACTTTGCATAACAATACTGCGATAATGAATTTCCATCTGCTTGAGTTATTTCACAGAATTTTACACCAGCTAACAATTGTATACATGTTATCTGTATAAAAAGAATCATTTGGAATTAAAATGCTTCAATTGAAACTAATTTCGTCTTCGTACGACGTTCCTGTCGCGAGTTTCACGTGGTGAACGGAAGGAGGCTGAGAAGAACAAACATTAAATGGCGGAATATTGGTGCCGTCTTGTTGCTACACATAAACGGCACTGTTTAGTTATATGTGCATATCTGACATATTTATATGCGATCTGGTGAGTAAAGGCAACGCTTCGATCGTTACCGTTTTAAAACGCTCGAACGAAAGCTACGCCCACGGAGCCATGCAATCCTACATACGACCATAGATATAGGATTGGAAACGGATCACGTGCTGCAATACATTGCATTATCCTAGCTTGGGGCCGTCAGTGTAGTATCAATTAACACTTTCTTAGCGACCACGTTAAAGGAACTTTTTCGAAAAGCAAAGATATTTGTCTAGTTAGAGGCTTTTTTTGGTGTTATGCGACTTGCTTGAGAGGTATGGATACTAAGAAATGCGTGTTTCTGACTGTAAATGTATTCAGACGCGAGTTTTTCATTAGACCGACGTTCCGTGTGTTAGTGATGCCTTTGTGGGCGTACAAGTAGCCTCGTCCCCAGGCCCTGTTTTTTATAAGTTGCGGGGGCGAATAACAGGGCCTGGTATGGTCCTAGAGATCACAGTTGGTGTTAACCACAGCAGCAGGCTTTTCCCTGGGAACTTTATAATACGCGAAGCGCGGAAGCTTTTGAAGTATATGTACTTCAAAAGCTTCCGCGCTTCGCGCGGGAGGGGGCACATCCCCCTACTTGACACCCCTCCTCTTGCCTGGGTTGAATTTCAGACCTTCCGCCGGCTCTGTATTAGATAGACTATATGTGTTATGGTTGTGACAAGTCTCAGGTCACGAACTTAATAGAAAGAATAACATGCACAGACACTGCAGATATACCATACTAGTCACACTGACGTATTATAAAGTTCCCAGGGAAAAGCCTGCTGCTGTGGTTAAAACCAACTGTGATCTCATAAGGTCATGCACCCTATGTTACATTCGTCCCCATCATTTCAGAGCTTGTCCCCAAGCTCTATAGCCTCTGTGTCTGATGCCTGATCCTTGTAGGATATCGTGCTGCAAAGCCTTCACCAGGTCTAACTTGTTCTAGAGCAGGTAAGTCAGGTTCTTCTGGCATGTCAACCCCAGGGTCTTCAGGTGGTGTGTGCTCCACAAGTACTGGGGGCGTCCCCTCTACCAGGAAATGATCTGTTTGGGGTGGTTGCCAGTCTTCCTTATGACTGGTATTCCTCGAGGGAATTGCTTCTGGCTGAACACAGTATCTTAACCTATTCACATGAACTACCCTTGTTCTTGCACCATCGGTTATCTCCACTGTAACTGGTGATTTGTGTGATGTAACTGTCCATTTTCCTTCCCAGCGTGCATCTAATTTACCAGCAGTTGGTATGGACAGCCAGACCAGATCCCCCTGGTGGAATTCCCTCTTTGCCATATGCTTGTTGTATTCAACTCTCTGGCCTTCTGCAGCCTTTGTTATCTCCACCTCCACGAAGTCTCTGAGCTCAACGAGTTTGTCCTTCAGCATAGTCTGATAGTCCTGCACCTCATATCCTGTCAGTGAGGGCAAAGCATCCTTACAAGGCTTCCTTCCATACATCATCTCAAATGGTGAGACACCTGTTGAATGGTGAATAGTAGTTCTGTAAGCAAAAAGAGCTAATGAGAGATACTTCTCCCACTCCTCCTTCTTTTCGACATATGTTCTCAGCAGCTGCAACAGTGTGCAATTAAATCGCTCCACCAACCCATCACCTTGAGGGTGGTATGCTGTGGTCCGAGATTTGTTCACTCCAAATGCCTCCAGCGCTTGCTGAAATATAGCACTCTCAAAATTTTGTCCCTGGTCTGAATGCACTATGTCTGGAAACCCATAGTGCGCGAAAACCTCCATCAATTCACGGGTTATCCATGCAGCTGTTTGGTCTGGTAGTGGAGCCCACTTGGTGAAGTAATCCTGGATCACTAACAGGTACCTGTTGTTGTTAGGGGAGACTGGTACTTCCAGGATATCCACGGCTATCATTTGCCATGGTCTACCAATTGGAACATTCACAAGTGGAGCTCTCATCGGTGCAGTTGGTTTGCTTTTTTGGCAAGTCATGCATTCTTGGCAATGATGCTCTACATCTTGTAACATGCTGACCCAATACCCTGAATGTCTTAGGCGATCCAATGTCATTGCTACCCCTTGGTGGCCGGCCATTGAGCTGTCATGAGCCATCAGCACTGCGTTTCTATGGAGACATTTGGGCAGGACCGGGACTGTTATGCTCTCTGAGGTGGGACCAGGTGTGTACTGTCTGCAGACTCCGTTATCCTTTAGGATGAGTTGAGACCACAGCTTGTTATATCTTCGCAATGGTGGGCATTTCTGTGACGTTTTCAATGCTCTGTATAACTGGCTTAATACTTCATCACTTCTTTGAGCTTCATGGATCTACATGCACTGTTGACAACCCTGCATCTATTCTGGTGGCGGCTGTGAGTTCTGCAAGGATCCTTTCTCCGAGACAGGGCATCTGCATTAGTGTTCAAACTCGCTTTTCGATACACTATTCTGAAATCATACTCCTGCAATGCCAGGGCCCATCTACAAAGCAAGCCTTCCATTTTCTGGCCGGAGAGCCATTGTAATGGTTCATGATCAGTCCACAGATGGAACGGACGGCCCAGCAAGTAATGTCTGAATTGCTTCATTCCGTACACCAATGCCAGACACTCTCGTTGGATGACACTATAGTTGGCTTCAGATTTGGATAGCACCTGATTAACATATCCAATCACATAGCCATCTTGCTGCAGTATAGCACAACTGCATTTGCATCCGTTTGTAGCACAAATTGACTAGCTCGTTTGTCAAACCTTGGATACATCAAAACAGGTGCACTTGTCAATTTTGACTTCAAGGTTCGAAAAGCTGCCTCACACTCAGTAGTCCAGTAAATGGGTTGTCCTTCTGTGTCAGTTTGTGCAGAGGAGTTGCAATGTCCGAAAAGTGACAGATGAACTTCCGATAATAGGAAGCCAGACCTAAGAATTGCCGTACCTCTGTAACACTGCTTGGTGTTGGCCATTCCACCACATGCCTTCACTTTTGTCTCATCTGGAGTTACACCTGCTGCACAGAAGACATGTCCCAGATATGTTACCTGTAGCATTCCTATTTGACATTTTCTCCCTCTCAGTGTCAGTCCTGCTGTCTTCAACTGTGAGAAGATTGAGGATAGGTGCTCCTTATGCTCTTCTTCACTGCTTTTACCTCGTCCTTCCAGTCGTTCGCTGCGCTGCAGATATCAAATCGCAGAAACCACTCGGCGGTGTCTCCTGACGAAAAGGGTTTCGGCACACTAATCGCAACACTTGCTACAACTATTCTCTGCTACCAATGTGACAAGTCTCAGGTCACGAACTTAATAGAAAGAATAACATGCACAGACACTGCAGATATACCATGTTATAAAGTTCCCAGGGAAAAGCCTGCTGCTGTGGTTAACACCAACTGTGATCTCATAAGGTCATGCACCCTATGTTACATGGTTTTTGTTAATATTGCGTACTTATAGGTTTTTGTTTTGGGCATCCTATTCATTCGTGTACATTGGATATCGTGTTTATTTTGATATTTTAAATTACGACATCATCATGCAAGTAAAGTATCATGTGAATCCTAAAATTATGCTCTTTCCAGCGGTATACAATTTGTAGCTGAAAAAGTGATTTGAGGGGAAAAAAATTGTCAACTACGTAATATAGCTGATGCGACTGGATTACCTAATCCACCTCTTACAATGTACTGCGCGTGTTTTATTGTTGTCAGAAGCCAGACACATGTTGGGGTGCGACTGATCTGTTGGTCAACAATAATATATTATTATTTACCATCGGATTAAGGTCATCGTACCACTGCGGGCCGGTATAAATAATCACACGTATATTGTCACGCCTTACATGTACATGTATGCATGTTGTATACGTAATTGTATAATTGTATACGTAATTGTACGGCTATCAAAAGCCCTATGCATGCATACACGTGGGCCGTAGCCAATTTCGCTTAGCGCATTCGCTATCTGGCCCTATAGCCTCTCATGCATGGAGGGAACACAACGAAGGAAATATTCATCACGTGCATATCCTATCCAGCTAGCAGAACGACTTCCCGCTATTTTAGATGGTCGTGCTGTGTTTGCTTGCCTCAGCACGACCTTCTAATGTCGTTGTGCTACTGAGTACTCCCCTGAGAGGATATGCACGTAATAAATATTTCCTTCGTTGCGGAATCAGTACTAATACGTGTTTACATTTTGTATTAGCAATACTGTATAAAAGGGCACGCACTAACTGCACACATTATCCTTGCACCCGCATTGATATCAAATGTACACTGCAACAGCCGTTCAACAGTTCCCGTTGATGCTCTGTTTCCTTGGGATCGCCGCATCTGCGCCTACTGCGGGTCTTCCGATTTCGACCAATGGTCAGTGCCAATCTAACGGAGCGAGATGCGCTTCAGGATACTGTTGTTCGCAATACGGGTGGTGCGGTAGTACGTCTGCCTTCTGTTCCGCTGGCTGCCAAACTGGCTGGGGGCAATGCTGGTCATCTAACACTACCACTTCCTCGCCGACACCGTCCACTGCAATGCCGCTCACTAATCCCTCGCCATTCTCGCCTGCAACCATTTCGACTATTCAGCCCGGCCCCCCTATTTCCACATCAACGGCAAGTTCTCCGGTGAAACCTGTTACTACTACCGGAGGTGCGATCAGAGTGATCAACAAATGCGTTACCCCCAATACTGTCGCCATAACATTTGACGACGGACCCTACACATATACGTCACAGATTGCTCAACAATTTACTTTAGCCGGAGGGAACGTGACGTTCTTTATGAACGGTCGGAACTGGGCTTGCATCTACGATCACGCGGAGGTCGTTAAAGCCGCATTTGATGCGGGACACCAAATTGGATCTCACACGTGGTCCCACAGCGATCTTACCACTTTGTCTTCGACGGAAGTGTCTACCGATATGAATCGGCTTTCTGTGGCCTTTAAAAAGGTCCTAGGAGCCGTCCCGGTTTACATGCGACCTCCTTACGGCCTGTACAATGATGCTACGGTGAGTGTGTTGCAGTCCCTGGGCTTCAAAATTGTCGCACTATGGGATGTCGATCCAGGGGATTCCCTTGGGGCATCTACTGCTCAGCAGCAGATGACGTACAACTCTGCACCCGTCAACTCGTCCCACGTCGTAATCCAACACGAAACGTCTGCCAATACCGTGCAAAACGTGATCCCGTTTATCATCAGCTGGGCGCAGCAGAGAAGTTATAAAATGGTAACCGTTGGTGAGTGCCTAGGAGATTCGGCGGTCGGCTGGTATAAGGATTATGTCACCGCGGAAACACGAAATCCGTCTTGGACATGCTAGAACATATTTTTTTACATATACATGCATATACTATATACATATAAACACACAGCATGGAATTAAAGTTGGCACCACATTCCTCGGCATCACATTAACCGACGTATACTTTGATAAATGAATCGAATATCTACGGACAACGGCTAGCGTTGGGAACGAGATGATAGACAAAAGATTACTATGCAGGTTTCCCGGTAATGGCTAGCGCATGCGCGCTAGGACATTGCCAATTGACACCAGGCCCACCCGGAATTTGGGCCTGGGGACGAGGCAACGAGGGCATTATAAAATTAATCTAAAAAATTATGTATGCATGACATCAGAACATTCCATAGGTAAATCAAAACATGTATACATGTAAAAATTGGGTAATTTTAGTTCAAATAGCACATTTTCGCCTCATCCCAGGTAATTGCACACCGCGTATCCATAATAACAGTTGTGATTATCTACACTGTAAACGCGAAATCACTTAAATAAATACTTTTGAATCACTCACTTCTTGCCACTAACATGATGTATGGGGAGTATCATTGAAGCCCGTTTCCCCACGTCATCCTGAACTCCCACATGTGAACATGTATATGCTTAGGACGGTGTTTGCATATTGCTGTTCTACAATATTCATACCGTCGTACTCGTATTGTTATGGATTTAAGGGTCGGTGTTTTTGATCCGGTTCTGACCTGCTATGCAATTTTTGGGGACTGCATGTGCAATTTGGTCTTCTTGATCATAAAACACAAGTTACTGCCCACTTTGTGTTAGTTTCTAATGAATGATTATATGAATTGTATGACAACACTGCTTACATCTAAATGCATACAGGCTAATTCGCACGAGTCAGACAGAACGGGGAACATCGACCAGACGTTTTATGCAGTCGTCGATTCCACTGAATCCTACTGTATTGGACTCCTTGATGCGCATTCGGTGCGTGGAACATTTCTGTACATTTATTTTACACAATTTGACACAATTTGTAGTTGGTACTCCGTGGTAAGTGCCAAATACCTCAAATCTATTTTTTTTTTCATGTACACAGGTGTTCAGCCTACATTTCAGCCTTTGCACTGGAGTAAATATTGAAATGCAAGTATACACTGTGGGTCTTTCCCAAAGACAATGCGTGTGATAAGTCTGAATCAACAATAACAAATTTTCTGCAGACAACATGCTCACTTGAAGAAAATCTGGTTTTATCTTTACTCGATGGTATTTTATTTGATCTTCCAGCTAAGTAAATATCATTAGCTACTTATGCAATTTTGAAGAAAGAGTTTGTTTGAGAGTTCAAATTTTGCAAAAGGATTTTTTAAATTTATTGTGCAAATGCAAAAAAATCTTCCCTCCTATCACTTCAGAGGTACCATTTGACTGCCTACATGCTCACTTTTAGGCAGGATAAAACGTGCCTAAAGAAAATCCTGACCTAACACTTTTCCACCTCAAATTAGCCTTCGTAGGCAAGCAGAACTCAAACTGTGTCCCGGGTTCGAAATCGGACTGCGCAGTTTGGTGCAAGGTGCAACGCTGCATATATGTACCAACGATCAGCGCAATCCGTTGCGAAACAGTGCATGGAGAAATGGGCTAAAAACTGTGTGTTTGGAGCAATAATAGAAAATAAAAGAGTGCGGGCCCGAAAATAACTTGACACATTTCTTTTTCAATGTTACTTATTGCCAGATGGCTATTAAAGCTTATTCCGCTTTCAGATTTTGATTATCTCATACCACTAGGCTACAAAAATCAAGAGAATTGTAAAATTGCTGGAAAAGATTTTAAGATCAAGTATCACGTTACGCACTGTAAAACTTAAGCATGGATAGCGCAATGCAGCATAAAAAGCTTCAGCACCAGGCTTGCAAAATTCTATGTTAGGATCCACTGGTGCCTCTATCAGAATCAGGTCTAGTTCTAGCATCATAAATCGTCTTTACCCTCTAATAGACGCTTCAAGTCGGAAGGTTGAAAAACAGCGGACATATTGAAATGAATATCATTTGTTAATGACGTCATTGCTAAACATAACTGAAAGTGGGTGTGAAGATCATAGCAAATACGGTTCTTTTCAGAACCAAGAAGAGCAAGCTTCTACCTCTGGGCTGACGCTTCGTAGGAGAAAGCAGTCGCCACCAATATGGGCGCCGCTGATGAAGAAAAAAGCCCCGAGACTGACCGAGAGGTAACACGGCCGCGCCGGAGTTGTTACACGATTGCAGCAAGCGCAAGCCATCAAGTCTCGGCGAACAGCAGCTGTGATTGCCAGCAATGCATCGAAGGAGCTCGAGGCCTTAGCTGCTCATATGCCAGACATGCTAGCACTGCGCATGTACTACCTGGAGCTCTCCGAAGGAGTATTGCTAAAAGATGCATGCCCAAACGAAAGTCGGGAAGAGGTTCTTTTATTACCCCAATGCGTTGCTGGCAATCACAGCTGCTGATCGGCTTTTTTGATTGGGGCTTTTTTCTTCATCAGCGGCTCCCATATTGGTGGCGACTCACTGCTTTCTCCTACGAAGCGGTAGCCCACTGGTAGAAGCTTGCTCTTCTTGGTTCTGAAAGAATCGTTTTGGCTCTGATCAGCACAACAGCTATACAGTCATGTTTAGCAATGACGTCATTAACAAATGATATTCATTTCAATATGTCCGCTGTTTTTCAACCTTCCGACTTGAAGCGTCTATTAGAGGGTAAAGACGATTTATGATGTTAGAACTAGACCTGATTCTGATACAGGTACCATTTGACTGCCTACATGCTCACTTTTAGGCAGGATAAAACGTGCCTAAAGAAAATCCTGACCTAACACTTTTCCACCTCAAATTGGCCTTCGTAGGCAAGCAGAGCTCAAACTGTGTCCCGGATTCGAAATCGGACTGCGCAGTTTGGTGCAAGGTGCAACGTTGCATATATTTACCAACGATCAGCGCAATCCGTTGCGAAACAGAGGAGAAATGGGCTAAAAACTGTGTGTTTGGAGCAATAATAGAAAATAAAAGAGTGCGGGCCCGAAAATAACTTGGCACACTTCTTTTTCAATGTTATTTATTGCCAGATGGCTAGTAAAGCTTATTCCGTTTTCAGATTTTGATTATCTCATACCACTAGGCTACAAAAATCAAGAGAATTGTAAAATTGCTGGAAAAAAATTTAAGATCAAGTATCACGTTACGCACTGTTGAAGGACACAGACAAATCAAATGGAATCAGTATATAAATGTGCTTATCATTAATTGGGACAGTATCCGCAAAAACTTCCTGTTTTATATTATATTATAAAATAATTGTGTTGTAACGTTTGAATCGCTATATTGTCCGAACGGTAAAGACTACCGACTTCCCATTTTCAAGACTTCATACTGCACCATTGCTCTGTGGTAAAATACATTTTGGTGTCTTGCACTTGCTCTGTGCCAGCATTGCATTGCAACGTTCGATACCCCACTTGGTTCAAACCCAACATAACTTTCTGTTGGTCCTATACCTATCGATTTGTTGTGTTCGTTAATTTTTATGCCATCCGTTACGGAGATACAGTTGAACAACCACGTGCACTTTTTCCCGCTTGATTCGCGCCCATGATTTGGGCAAATCGCGTCCCGCTCGATGTATGGGAGGCGGTGATTATATCATTGGCGCGTATCAAGCGGGAAAAAGTGCACGTAGTTTGTTCAACTGCATGTATCTCCGTAACGGATGGCATAAACATTAACGAACAGAACAAATAGATAGGTATAGGACTGGTCCGGAGCAAGTGCAAGAAACCAAAATGTATCTTACCATAGAGCAATGGTGTAGTATGAAGTTATGAAAATAGGAAGTCGATAGCCTTTACCGTTCGGACGATATAGCGATTCAAACGTTACAACACAATTATTTATAATGTTATAAAACATAGGAAGTTTTCGCGGATACTGTCCCAATTTATTATAACGGTGGCAGTTTCTTTTTATTTTTATTTCACTTGACTCATTATTATCCATAATTTACAAGAAGATCCACAAGTACTTTTATTGGCATTGGTTCACATTATTTACCTTTGGACAACAATTCTAGGCCCAAAGACTAGTATACCCACATTGGCTGAAGCATGGCTTCAGAGGCAGGCTCTTTTATTATCAGCTTTGTTAGTATGATTTGGAATACAGACTTACTGCACAGTATGCCAATGCCAATGGTTTGTCCAGATTACCTAGTAGCTGCAGTGACAGCTAATTTAGGCAGTGATATTTAATTTCTATGTACAAGTAGGTCAGATCAAGACTCTTCTGGTGACTACTCGTCAAGATCCCATTTTGAGCAAAGTGGTTTCTTTTACATGGAATGGTTGGCCAAGTACAGTTCCTGAAAATATTAGACCTTATTGGACATACATGTACAGAAATGAACAAATTGCTTGATGTGGGATATTAGGGTTGTGGTGCCTGGTAAATTACAAAAGCAAGTGCTGCAGGAATTACATAAAGAACACACTGGAGCATTATGAATGAAGGCACTTGCGAGAAGGTATTTATGGTGGCCAGTGCTTGACAAGTGTTTGAAAGAGAAAGCTAAAAGGTTGCCTCAGTTGTCAAGAATTTATAAGAACAATCCTCCAGTGGCCCCACTCTATCCCTGGATTTATCCTCTGGAAGAGGTTGCATATTGACTTTGTGGGACCGTTTAAGAGCCACATGTTCCCAGTAATCATAGATACATTCAAAATGGCCTGAAGTGAAAATGATAAAATCCACAGCATCACAAGGATGTATTACAAGGGTTGTTCTCATCATACAGTCTTCCAATGGACCGCAATTTGTCTTTGAACCATTCATGAGAAACAATAGCCGATGTACTTCTTACCAAACGTTATCCATTTAATTAATAGATTGGCAGAAAGATTCATCCAAACATTCAGGTATAGGCTATGTTGGCTGGAGATTGGAAGGTTGTGACTTGAAGTACGGGCTTGCATGTGTTTCTCTTGAAACACCACACCTCTCCACATACGTGTAACACTACTGATGTTATTAGTTGTGAATTTTTTTTTGAAGTGATGGATGCTGACCCAGTTGTATTTGCTGAAAAAAAAACCTTGAACAAATAGTCTTATAGGTCATCTGACAAGTTCATCAAAAAAATACTTCGTAATAAACATGCAAGAGGGAGAGAATTTGTGGTTGGTTATAAACTAATGTTTCGGGTCCTAAGTGGGTTTCAGTGGGGATTTCATAATGGAAAGGACCAGTCCACGACCAATATGAGGTGGAAGTATTAATGTTTCTTATTGAATGCTGCCTCATTTCATTCTGCTTAAACACAGTTACCATGTTGCATCCCATTAGCTAAAGCAATTGCAAATAAGCAACAGCCATTTTTTCCCTTCCTGCATGTATTTTGATGCTAATCCTTTTCTTGGACATGCCACAAGACTGAGCTGCCCCACCTCTTTTCTTCCATGACCACCCGAAGAGTGCAACATTGTGTCATAAATGAACAACTTGTTAGATGCTTGAGCTCCTACGGCGCTTAAAGTAATCCAGTGCCCACACCCATCATGGAGTATTTGGATAAAGTTCTCCCTCATGATAGAAAATGCCATAGTTGCACCTTAGATGGTATCTTTGGAATAAACTGCTGTTTCAGAATTTTCTGTGAGGCATTGACTTAATAGGACCACTCCCTCATACCTCTAAACATGCCAGTGGTATTGCAATATAAATTTAATCATAATTGTCTTCTGACCATGTTTGAATCACTTTCGCAAACCAGGGCACAGAATTCCACAACCAGATCAATGAAGAACTTATGACATTGCTTAAATTGGACCATTGTTTGACCACAGCCCATCATCCACAGGTAGGAATTTGTATTGAGCTGTATCCAGGTATTAAGATGTTGCATCCTTTATTTTAGGCCAATGGTTTGGATGAGTGGTTCAAGCAAATCATTCAGTTAATGCTTGTGAAATTCTGCCATGACAGACCTTGATGATTGTACCTTTGCATATAACACTTCAAGACAGGAGCCAACCATGCAAATACATTTCACCCTGCATTACGTCCTCTGTACTCTTACATTACATCATTTGCACTTACGATCAGATGTGTTAGAGAAACTTACACGAAAATGTTGAAGCTTTACAATGTACAACAGAAAGCAGATTACAACAAGAAGCATGTCAATCTGTCATTGGGTTATAATTAGATTTCTGATGGCTTGGGCCTTATTACGTCATGAGGTATTTTGGAGACATATAAATGCCAGCTGGACAAGGAAACAAAAATGTGGTATGGGTGAAAACTGCTTGTACCAGTTGACAAGTGATGAAAGAGATATTCTCCTGAGCAGGGCTGGCTTATAATTAGCACACAAAGGTGATTATACTTTGATGGGATGTAGCTCCGGGTGTTTTGCCAAACCTTTGTGCATTAGTATGCTCACATGTCATCACTTACCTTATGTGGTGAGGTGTGTACAGCATTTCTGGAAGGGGTAACTAGGATTGGGTATTAGGGCACCATTTGACAGTTGAATATGAATACGGAAGGGGGGGGGGGGGGGGGGGCATGGCCACCCCCCCCCCCCCCCCCCCTTGCCTATGGACGCCCATGCATACTGCTAACTACAACACAACCGGGAAGTGAGTGGGAGGGTATGAAGAAAGAGAGAAGGGGAAGAGGGAGGAGTCAGGACAGATATGGAGGATACAATGCCTCAAACTCACCCAGCATTTGTGCACAACTTCTGAAATAGCTGTGACCTCTGCATCTGTGTCTGATTTGAATTTAAGGGAGTGTCTAACCACTTGTATGACAGCTATCCAGGTGGATTGCATACCAACAACTGCATGCTAAGTAGGCTGAATGCATAGAGTGCTGCTATTTTAAGGGCAGCAAAGTGTCCCATATATATGCTGTGATACGATGAACATCTCACATCTTTAGCAGGGCAGTGTTAATGTATGTTTCCATACATGCCCTCAACTTAAGCATGTCCTCTGTTCCCATACATGCTCTCAACTTAAGCATGTCCTCTGTTCCCATACATGCTCTCAACTTAAGAATGTCCTCTGTTCCCATACATGCTCTCAACTTAAGCATGTGCTCTGTTCCCATACATGCTCTCAACTTAAGCATGTCCTCACATGCTCTCTGTTTCCATTACAAATGTCATGCCCCTCCCTCCCACTGATATCACAGACAATTTCATCTCAAGGTCTCCATTTTTACAATCAATTATCGCATATCAGTAGTACACGTGTACAGTACATTGCAGCTCAAGGGTTTCTTTAGTATAGTAAATTAAATTATTGGCTAGAAAATTGTCTGGAATGCAGAATCAATATCAATACCAGGAGTGGAAAGTAGATGTTCCACACAGGTAGTATGACCTCCCTCTGCAGCAAGGTGTAATGGAGTAGATCCATTCTAAAGGGAGTGCAATGTTCAAATTTGCAGTAGACATACCATAAAGTACCACAAATTATCCCCTCACCCCCAGCCCCAAATGGAATAAATTGCTCTTGTTTAAGTCACACTGTAATCATTAACTCAGCTGTGTTGACCATTGTTCCTAAGAGCATGTACATCACCTCCCCCACACACATACATGTTCATGTATATGTTCCTAAGGAACATACATCGGTGCAGTTCATACACCTACTTAATGGTCCAACTCGTCCTATCCTTAACGCTCCTTGCAAGTGATAATACAACTGCTGTATTTACCCAAATCCTCATTAAAACTTGAATAGCTTGGTTGATTGAATCGATCTGAAAATTCAAAAAGTAGGTCAGTTCAGCCATGACCATAGATCCTTATTAACTGTGCAGTGGTGGCTGGGTGTAAAATATTCAGTACAAGGGCATCCATGTAGGGCTCGGCAGGGGGAGGGGCTGTGGTATCCCTGCCACCCTGGCTATGGGGAGGGGTGGGATACCCAAGCCCCTCCCCCTGCCAAGCCCTGTTGCATGTGAGTGTGTACTGTGTACCGTCAAACTGAAGGCACAAAAGATAGGTGGTCACTTCATAATGTAGTCCCCTTATCCCTCTCTCAGTCACATAACAGATAAGGGTCAGTGATTACCACAAGCTTTAGGTCTGTTGAAGTCAACAACGGTACTTGACATGATTTTGTTGCCATGCAATCATGGATTGGCTTAGATGCATGCACATGTACTTCTGGTAATTGTGAGAGTAGGCAGCTGCCTGGATCCATCTGCTGTGCAGAGACAGCCAAACAGAGTGGTCTCAAATGTAAAAGGATGATATATGGCCTTGATGGTTATGCCTCTAGTTAGCCAGGGTGGGAAGTATACCATAGCCCTCCTCCTAGCCAAGATAAAGATTTGTACATAGAGGGAGGGGCTGTGGTATGGCTAACTACAGGCATAAGTCCTGTCCTCCATACTCCCCCTAGTACTCCTCCCCCTACCCTACCCTGCCCATCCTGCATCTATACCATCTCACATGAGAGCTACATTTAAGCTTATTTTTTGGTCCATTGAACCAACTCACCCTACACATCAATACCAGGAGTGGAAAGGAGATGTTCCACACAAGTAGTATGACCTCCCCTTGCAGCAAGGTGTAATGGAGTATAACCACACTGGAGCGGGTATTGGTCATCAACAGCAATCAAAAGCATGAAGCCACTAGAATGTACATATCAGAATCTATGTTGATAAGATTTGTAGTGTCATTAATACAATTATCAACACCACCCCCCCCCCCTCCCCCCCCCCAAAAAAATCCTCATTATTACCTACTGACCGCAACTACTATTGAATTTTCAAAAGCATATTTGGATAATTGCACACACTTAGAAAGCTAAGACAGTATAGATAATAAATACTCGTTCCACCTAGTAAAAATTTTTCTACTTCTGCCAATCAAATTTTTGGTTTTGGAGGTACATCATGCTATATTATCCTCTGCAATGGAAAGATACTGGAGAAGGCAAGTTCGGAACTTTCTGAATAAGAGTTGTGTTCAATACAAATTTCAATGTGTAGGTAAAAGCTTGATTTTAATAAATTAGCAGTAGCATGCGCAACACATGTACATGTAGCGTTATTGTGAGCATACATGTGGGGTCTGTCCCCTTCTGAATTAATCTATAATGTACACAGGTATCATGCAACTTGCATGCATGTATAATGCACTAGAGCACTGAGAGACAGGAATCATGCTGAAAAGAGTGCTACACAAAAATGTAAGCAAACAAGGAATTACGGAATTTATGATATTACAAATGTATAATTATTACGTACCTACCTGTACATTTAGCATATACATGTACATGTAACCCATTTTGTTCTGTGAATGCCACCTCCCCCAAGCCAGGGTGGGAAGGATACCACAGCCTCTCCCCCTAGCCAGGGTGTGAGGGATACCAGACAATGTTACAGACTTCATTGAGATTTACACACTTTCTAAAACTCTGCCCACAGGCCATGCAGCTGTAGCCTTATGCAGCATGGTGTGTGTTTGATCATCAGAACTAAAAATAGAAACGCTATTTTTTTTTTTGGCCCATTGAATCAACTCAACAACTCACCCTATTCTTAATGTTCACATCAATACCAGGATTGGAAAGGAGATGTTCTCCCATAAGGACAAAAGCTAAGCAATTTGAATGTGACAACTGAACCCATGATACTGTTAATGATATTTGTTGCTCAACTGGAATTGATATTTGGCCCTCCACAACAGTCTGTGTATTACTTATCATTACAGCATGCTAAACTCATGCTTATGCCATTATTTGCAACTCTAATATAAGATTAACCTGTACGAATGTCATTAAAAGTGCAGTCCACTTGTAACGAGAGTTCACATGACCGGATTGCTTTTTTCAAATAAATAGTCTAGCGTTTTTTCGATGTTAAAACCGTTTGGTTATGGAGAACATACCATGTGACAACCTGCCCAAGTGACAACCAGCCCATGTGACAACCAGCCCATGTGACAACCAGCCCATGTGATTACCAGCCCATGTGATTACCAGCCCCGGTCTCCCTTATCTCCCACAATGCTCATGTGCACACAAACACACACTGTTGTAAAAATAAAAACAACTTTGTAATGTGCTGATTAACCCCATATACCATCTAAAGAGACCTCCTCTTGCAGCAAGATGTAATGGAGTGTAACCACACTGGAGTGGGTACAACAGTTCATGGTCATCAACAACATCATTCAAAAACATGAAGCCACTAGAGTGTACACATGTATGTGGTAGCATTATAGTAGATCAAACGAGGGGGTGGGGAGAGGTGGTGGTGGGGCAGGTCTGGCAACCTATTTATAAAAATAATTACTATGGAAGTCACAAGATAGGTCAATTTTTAATTCATGGGTTTACACACATGTAGTTTTCTGCCAACTATATTGCCACACAATGCGCAGGAATTGAACTCAATTCTTTTCCACTTTCATACTATCAGCATTGCATGATACATTAAGTCTTGAATACCAACTCACCCTATCCTTAATGTTCACATCAATACCAGGAATGGAAAGGAGATGTTCCATACAAGTAGTGTGACCTTCCCTTGCAGCCCAGTGTAATGGAGTACGACCATACTGGAGTGGGTACAATAGTTCAGCCAACATGGTGGGTACAATGTAGTACATGGTCATCAACTGGTGTATCACAGACATAGGAAGGAATTATTAGGGGGAGGGCCTGAACAGGCACTATGGGAACTCACAAAATGGTTGTTACCTGTATCCAAGAAAATGAAGTACGAGGACAATATCTAAAAGCAGTTGGTATCGGAAAGACCCTGAAGGTGTCCGATTTGCTAAATGTGTGCAATACAAGACCCAAAAGCAAGCTCCAAAGAGGCATAGGGGTCTTAGAACTATCAACAAAACTACCACCAAAAGGTATGTAATAGCATGGTCCGGGTACATGTATGGCACTTTAGGACTATGTGCGTGCATGATGCGTAACTTGTAAGGATTAATGATGATCTATCTACAGTAGTAAATAAACTGTTCTCAGCCTATTTTTGTGAGGGCATTGTTTGTTATTTACAACTGTACTTGTTGACAGCTTACCTACATGTATAATTTAATATTTAACACTGGTGCAGGCCTGTGCATGCCCTTTTACCTGGTCATTGACTTTTTAATGCATAGCAAATATATATAATTATAATTATATATTATAATTATATGGGACAGTATCCGCGAAACTTTCGTACGTTTTATAACATTATAAAACAATAGTGTAATAACGTTTGAATCACTATATCTTCCGAACGTTAAGCGTTATTGACATTCTATTTTCAGCACTTCATACTACACCATTTCTCTATGACAAAATACATTTTGGAGTCTTGCAGTTGCTCCGTACCAGCATTGCAACGTTCGATACCCCACCGGGTTCAAAGCCACCATAACTTTCGATAGGAGCAATCAAATCGCTTCAAATTCGGTTTGTAGGTAGAGAGGTCCTATACCTATCTACTTGTTCTGTTTGTTAATTTTTATGCCATCCGTTACAGAGATACAGTTGAGCAAACTACGTGTGCGTTTTCCCGCTTGATTCGCGCCAATGATATAACCACCGCCTCCCCATACATTGAGCGAGAAGCGATTTGCCCAAATCATTGGCGCGAATCAAGCGGGAAAAAATGCACGTAGTTTGTTCAACTGTATCTCCATAACGGATGATATAAAAATTAACGAACAGAACAAATCGATAGGTATAGGACCTCTCTACCTACAAACCGAATTTGAAGCGATTTGATTGCTCCTATCGAAAGTTATGGCGGGTTCGAACCCGGTGGGGTATCGAACGTTGCAATGCTGACAAGGAGCAAGTGCAAGACTCCAAAATGTATTTTGTCATAGAGAAATGGTGTAGTATAAAGTGTTGAAAATAGGATGTCAATAATGTTTACCGTTCGGAAGATATAGCGATTCAAACGTTATAACACTATTATCTTATAATGATATAAAACGTACGAAATTTTCGCGGATACTGTCCCATATATATATATGTACATGTAGGTAAAAACTTAAATGACTGAAGTCATTTCCTTCTCCCACCTGTATGAAGCCACACACTAGTGCAATACAATGGTGGAATAGTGAACTGTTACATGTAAGTGCAGTAAAATGACGCCCCCACCACCACTACCCCCAGCAGAGCTGCCCCCATGGCCTGCATGGCTGCTCTCACCACCTCCATGGCTGCCACAGCCAGAGGGGAGACAAGTAACATTTAGAGTAAGTAGCATTTAGAGGCAGAGGAGGCCTGGACCAGGGAGAAGGAGGAGGTTGGAAAAGAGGAGGAGAGGCCGAGGTGCATGTGGAGGATTTGGCCACTACATAACTAACTGTTATAACTATCGTCATTAATCTGAAATTAATTATCTGGTCAATTTGGTGGGTGTATAGCTGGCATGATAACGTATCTATAATATCTGCTACAAATGCTTTGAGTGGATGAACTAATCATGCCCCCAAAAAATTAATACTTGTGTGAAAAGTTTTTAATTTTGCATGCAGAAATATACCCCTGACCTCTCTCCTCTAATGTCTGTATTACGGGGGAAAAATAAACTTATGAAACAAGTAAATAAAAACATTATCTAGGAGAAAGTTGGTGGCATATAGGGTTGAACTGGACAATGGTGGTGAGAAAAGCATGGAAACCAGATGTGACAGAAGTTGTACCTGGAAAATAGGTCTATTTTTAGCACATTCCTCTGCAGCATACTATAATTTGTGCTAAATATAGTCCTATATTCCCCGTATAATTTTAATCTTGTCCAGTTCAATCATATATGCTTCTCCTAGCGAACGTTTATGTTCTATTAATGCACAAAGCAAAAATGTTTGGGATCTCATGGCAATGCAAATTATATAATACGCTATACACGTACTGCTACACGTACAATCACTGAGTCTGCGTACCCTATCCTGTAAATTTACGGGCACTCCACTTTCAATCAACCTCTTCACATGGTCAATATCACCTTACTTTGCCGCATCTCGAAGCTCCTGTTCTCCATCTGAAGAGAGATGATCATCATATTCATTACGTACCAGTACATGTACAGTCATAATATCTATGGTACAGTGTACATCTGTACGTGACAGTTCATACGCTCTAGGCCTACATGTACATAATTGAAGGATCTCAATGTACGCTATGGTAACCGACTAATCGGTTGCACTCAACCGATCAGTCGGGTAGCCTACCCACCATTTTCCTAGCCATAATAAAAAATAGCTGACAATTAACGACGTCACCCGTATTACAATAGAGTGGAACCACGTATAGTAATGGCACCGTGTTTCTATGCAACCTATGCTTTTTATATGTTATTATTTACATGCATAGCTTTGTAGTGACATAAAGGGGATAATAAGAGACTTTATTTGAAAAAAAAAAAATTATTTGATTTTTTATTTTGCATTTTTTCAAGTTTATAATTGAAATTACAACACAACATTATATCAGAGGCTCGGTAGGTGAGTTTTACTTTTACAGCCCGTCATAGTATTGATGTCACTGATGTTGTTGGAGTATGATCTGGTAGTGTAGTTGGGGGGGGGGGGGGGGGGGGGGGGGGGGGAGGGGCTGCTGATGTGCAGATCCCTGTTGTTTGAACAATGGGCTTGCCAATAACCTTTGCCTAGTACCTAGAACGTAGCTCTCATCCGGGTCCTCTAATGTCACTCTTTTGCTTTTCGAATGTCCTACTGGGTTGTAGGTCAGATGGAAGTACCACTTTCCCCTGTCACTACGAAAACGGATCGTCTAATCCCCACTTTTAATGGATGTGCAAGGAATCTGTCCTGTTAAGAGCTTTTCCCACTCTCTCTCGTGCACTGGTTTAGGTTACTTTCCACCAAGGCTTGCCATAGAGTAGGGTTGAGCCAAAACGCAGCACGCTCACGGTGGAATGTATATTTAACGCCCGTTAAAGGAGTTAATTTTTAATAAACCCAAAAAGATGGCAGCTCTCTAGGCTATTGTCGTTTTTGAATTATTTTGAACAAACGGTAAGTGGTGCATTGCTATTTAAAGTATGTATAGGTATAGGAATCACTGAAGTTTGATCGAACCACACAGCGAGACCCATTACTATATCCTAGAATGTGCAGTGAACGCGTGAGCGTGGTCGAGTAAAGTTGGGTCATGTGGAATTAAAACAACTGAAGGTTTGTATGGACCAAAAACACCCTAGTGATTTAGTTTGGGTCTCCCACTACATAAAAATGTGTTTGTCATCATTGCACCACTTAAAATGGCCGAGATATTTTTCAAACCACACCAGAATTCCTTATACGAAGTTCCACTCTATTGACGTCCAAATAGTTTTAATTACATCTGTCATGGATGACAGCAATAACAGCTCAGCAAGCAGGCCAGCTATATCCTCAGATAGAATGACCTGGCTGTTAAAACCAGTACAAAATACTGACTATCTCTGTCACCACTGCACTAGACTGAATGGTGAGAAAGAGACCACAAGCCAAAGCTCCAGTAGCGTAGACTTAGCTGAACCTGCTGCCATGTGGAATAAGAGGTGTCCAACACAAGGTAATCTTTAAAACACTGGCAAAGGATCAGAGACCAAGCTTGGAAGGGTGGCTCTTGGCATGCAGGTGAATAATAGCTTTCAAACACTCCCACATAAGTGCAAAGCCACCTGGGGATCACCTCAACAAGCTTAGATAGCAACGATACTTAGGTAATATAAGGGTGATTTAAAGGCGATACAGTTTTTATTGAGGCTAGTCTCGTCCCCAGACCCTATATGTTGCGTATAGCGTGTTTATGCACTATGCGATAAACATTATGTCATATTGGTCTGGGAACGAGACAAATTGAGGCTGGAATGGTATCCGAATGATCATTATGGCTGGAATGGTATCTGAATGTCCTCTGTTTCCATACATGCTCTGCCATCCGAATGTCCTCTGTTTCCATACATGCTCTGCCATCAACTTAAGCATGTCCTGTAATAAGCAAATAAGATTTAGTAAATGTCAAGCATAACACAATGTGCATGCAATTGTCTTCGCATCCTTGAAGATTCCACGTCATTAAAAAAACTTCTGTCACCTTGTGGTCTACCTAAGACAAGCAAAAGAGTCACTCACTGTGGCAGGACTCCATGATCTGCTTCCTCTGGTGCTTGCTGAACCCATACGCCTTAAACTGCTTTTTCCCCCTTCCATTCTGAACCTATACTACCTAGCTACTTCACGAACACTAGAGCATATATTCAAGATGAATACTGCTTGTAACTCACGCTCACACGTAAGTGCAGTACATGTACATGCACTAACGATCTATACCTGTTTACTTTTATTTTCACACACCCAATATCTAAGCAAACACTATGTGATGTAGTGAGAATTCTTTTTTTAATGGTGATATGTACATACACTGTATTCAATTTCTTTTTCATAATAATATGTACACTGAATACATGGATGATACTGGTATGAATAACAGGTAAACAAATAGGCAAACATAGTTACATTTGTCACTTAATGTAATAGTGTGACTGTGGTCCTGATTGTCCACCGATTTAGTTGGAAGGTGGGGAGCAGATGTAACAAAATGCTACACCTCAGTACTGCCTCCATAGTAATGTTCAAGTTTGAAAGTGAGTGCTGCTGTAGGTAATGAGGCTGCTCGTGAGGTCAGGAGCTGGTCCTTGTGGCTGATAACCCCTTCAGGCTGGAGCCGTGGGACATCACTTTCAGCAGCAATTTCAACCACTGAAGGATCAGAACTGTATGTAGACATAATTCCATCTATTGATGGTTCCACCTGAGCTACAGCAACATTTGGCAGATCAGAAAATGTCAATGTTGATTGGGTCTGTGGTGGCTCATCATTTAAATTAACAACAGTTTTAATGGTTGGCTGTTCCTGAACTTTGGCGGTCATAGATAGGGATGATAGCTCTTGAAAATACACATTTTCTGATCGATTTTGAATTGGAGAAGTAATCTGAGAAGACAATTTCGCTTGTTTGTTGTGATGCTTATGATACTGCATGCCGGCAGCAATGACTATTCCTAATATACACACAATAGTCAGTTCTCCAGCAATTCCTCCCGCCACTCCTCCAATCAATAACATAGAGTTTGTACTAGATTGAAATGCAATACCTTCTAGGATACATATGGGTACAGAGACATGAAGATGTCAATGTGGATGCTTTACTAATAAATTTGCAATAATACTCACCACAGTTAGTTTCATCACTGCCATCCCCACAGTCATCAACATGGTTGCAGCGCTGCATTGAGCTAATGCAGTGTGCATTAGTACACTGGTAGTACTTGGGGCCTGAGCAGTCTGTTGGGACATAGTTTAATGATTCAAACACCAATATTCCTATTGGTAACACTTTCAAAACAATGCATTAAATTGTGTTAGTATTATTGTTTAAATGTGTGTTTTAACCTTACCAAAGCAGCGAACACCAGCCAAGGAGCTGCTGTTACAGTCCACTGGACGTGTGTACATGTAACTGCACGAGGTTATAGAACTTTCAGTACCTCCACAACCACCAAAAATATTCCAAGTAGTAGTTGCCGATCCATGACCAAATAAGGAATTTGAAACTGGTGCACTTGCTAATCAAAAACACACCATGAAATTGTTCATTCGTTTAAAAGCCAAACTTAAAAATTACCATTTTTGTAACCCAACTGGTTACACACAACTCTGGCATCATTAGAGCCCCATAGAGTGTCACACACTGTTCCCCACATGTTGGCATTACATACTTCCACTGTGCCCTCCTCTGGTGATGCTCCACCCACCAGTTGAACACTTCCACGGTAACAAGCTGGGGTAGATGGTGTTGACTTGTTTAATGTACATGCACATACACATATACAATCCTGCATTTCTTCTACATACACACATAACCATAGTACTGTTTAAGTACTTGTAAGCTTGCAATATTTTAACTTACTGCAATTATTTTCATCTGAGTTATCTCCGCAATCATTGAAGCCATCACAGCGATAGTTGACATTAATGCAGAGACTATTTGCACATTGGAAATTTGGAGATGGACAGTCTAAACATAGAACAATTGTTATTAATTTGAACCTATTATCATTTAGACCAACAAACAGCAAAATGATAAACTAGAGGTATGCAGTGGTGCATGCATGTGTTTCATTCATGCTTACATCCTAGACAGCAACCTTGCTTAATATATCTACATGGACGTAATACAGACAACCTGACTTATTGTTCATGCGGTCACTTGTGTGCAATAAATGAATGGAAGATATCTGAATATACAAGTAGGCTGCATAAAGTGGCCACAAGGCTAATGTGTAGCAATGCTTAGTATTTTAGCAAAACACCAAACTAATTCGTCACAAATTTGGACAGCAAACTGCCTGAAAGTAATGACTAGTCCAACTGGTTGTATCAGACATCAAGTTCCATTTAGACATTCCTGTTAATGGGCCATAATGGCATCATTGTAGAAGGGCCCTCCATACTCTATGTTATCCGCTATGGTCTTATGTTTGTGTTTGCTGCAGATTGTTGGTTACTATATCTTACATGCCTGATGTACTTTTTAGGAGCTGAGACACCTAGATGTATCACCCAAAATAAAACAGTAATATATTATTTGCTTGCCTAAAATCATTTTTGGGATTCTCATTAAGTGCTCCACCCATCAGCATTATTAGGTTGAGTCCCAGCGAGGACCAAAGGATATGCAAAAATAAGGAATATATAGGTATATGTGAACTTATATGCAATATTGGTATCGATGGTATTCCCATATATGGACAAGAGTAAAATATATCAGTGAGACATAATTACCTTACTAGAGACTAATGGTGCAAGGAAATAGTAATATTGGCCTCACATGGAATGGAACATTGCACACCAGCAAGTTTATCTTCAGAGCATGTTTGTTGTGTGGGGTTACGAGGACATGATAACAGTGTCATCTCATTGCCAGCACAACCACCAGCCACATTACTCCACGCATTAGGAGAAGACCTTGTACTGTAGAAGGAGTTGTAACGAGGAATGCCTGCATAAATGTGTGAAGGGTGGGGGGGGGGGGGGGGGGGGGCAGCATCAATTCAGGACACTGATTATACATCTTAACGCACTTGCATTGAAACCTAGTTGTCGACAAATCACTGCAGCATCACTCATGGTGAAATATACATCACAGATAGCAGCCCACGTGTTAAGTGAGCAAAGCTCCACAGTGCCCTCTGCAGCAGATGGTCCTCCAAGTAGACGAATGTCACCAGTGTAACAACCTGTGAAGTGGAATATAGCCTGTTATCAAAATCCTTTGATTCATATATTTGTAGGCCTACATTGAAACTAAAAATACCAAGTATATAGGAATCCAGGGTTACTTACTGCAACCAAGTTCGTCGCTGTTGTCACCACAGTCAATGTAGCGATCACATTGGAATTCTAATGGTGTGCAGTTTCCATTTGTGCAAGTGAATTCTGTCCCAGATTGACAGGCAGCTGCATAGAAATGTCAAAGGGAATAGATAGTCTGACTGGTGATTAAAGCTGCTGTGGCAACTCTATGTGCAACATTCACTCAAGACACTTAATAGTGAAATGAAAATGAATACATGTACATGTAAATCAGACATTAGACTGGTGCTCCTGGTTAATAAGCACAACGCTAATCCATTTAATGCCTTCTTTTTTTATCAGTCTCTTAGCAACATACATGTACCTAGTTAAGACACACATGTGACGTCAGGTTACAACTCCTCTAAAGCATGCATGCAGTGTCTCCATACATGTGCATGTAAGATGCCTCGACAATGTTCCATGTCTAGCCTCGTTAGGCTTCAGTGGATTTATTAAAATCCACTTGGTGTTAAAATATTTACGCACAGACACAGTTCTCATGTAATAATCTGATAATAAAAACGGGATAGCCGGCCTCGGGAAGCAATGATAATGATATTGATTCACTGACCATATAACTGAAGAAGAGTAATGTACTGTGCTATATCATAGGATAGTAAATAAATCATTTCACTAGCATCCCCGTTTGCTCGCTACTCTATAGCTCTCCCGAGGAGATCTAAACATTAATATTGGCGATAGCATGCAGCGCTTCCGTGGGCATAAGTGGGCATACGTTGTAGCAATACTAATGCGTATAGCTACAAGCACAAATAAATGTTCGGACAATCTATCCGCTTAACTTTCGACGGAATGTGTGTGGCGAGGGGGGGGGGGCTTATTGCTCAATTAAACAACACGCGCGCGCGGGCGCGCGTATACACACACATACACACACGCAAAACACACACACACACACACACACACACACACACACACACACACACAGACGCACAACACACACAGACGCACAATACACGCGGACGCACACACACAGGCGCACACACACGCACACACACACACACTCATCACACACTATTATTACGTACCTTTAACATTGCTGGAGACGTATGAAATTGCTATCCATGTTGCGACCAGGTAACGCTTCATTCTGGTTGAGCTTCTCGCTGACTTCATATTTGCATTGAGTGCGCGTTGTCGTCACAATAATTATTCAGTGTGGTATGCAGGTATGTATATACATGTATTACATGTACGTCCACGTCATGAAGCGTGTTCTGATATTTTTATTCATTTCCTGCTACATGTTATGTACTGCAGTTTGGCATAAAAGCCACGGAGGCTTCCTGAAGTGTTCATGCATGATATCGATCTGATATATGATTATAGTTGCGACCTTTGCGTACATGTATATGTGGATTCCACCAGTAGGCGAAGCCCAACTATATTAGTATAAATAGTTTGATTTCTCCGAATGTACACAAATGTAATCATGCATGAAATTTCATGCGTAAGCGGAAGCTCGTGGCAGGCGATGAATATTTAAACGCTGGCTGTGTTGGGGGTGTGGATGTGTGAAGTGTTCTGGGAAAAGATTACTTATAAATATTCATCGCTTGCAAGGAGCTTATGTACGTCATTTGTACATGCATGTACATGTATATGCACAAATGATTACATTCCCCTTGATTCCTGTAAAATTGTAACCATACAGTGGTGTTCACCGAAAGAGGGGAAAAATGCAATAATGCACATTTTTGATTTTATCTCATGAATGGTATATAATTGTATCATGCCAATTACATTTTTAGATTCAGCATCTACTTCTGAACAGAGTACATTTGCTTTAATTCAATTATAACTTGTAAACAAAACAATGCACCATAGTAAACAACTGATGGTCAGGTTGGATGTTCAAGGCTGTAACTCCTCTATACTTTGTAGTTAAGCTACCAATTTTTTTTTGTATGTACCAAATTCAGGTGAGTACCTATAGTGTTGTGTTGAGCTCTTAAGTCTCACTCGCTGTGGAGATCGGTAGGAAAGTATCACTTTTCGGAGGGAGGCGTGGTCTTCGTACGAATTCGGACAAATTAGTTTGACTTAAGAATTAAAATTGACTTTTTCTAAATGAGAGGTCTCTGGGGTATCCATATAATTTATAATAATTTTTTGGCAGCTTGCTATCGGCATTAAACAATCCATGAAATGCTAAAAATCGTTACATCGAAAGCCATTTTTCAACCGTTTTTAGGATTTCTCCGTATATGGTAGTAAACGTGTAGCACATAATCATGATATTTGCATTTGTACTTATTCTATCAAGTATTCTACACGTAGAAATGCTTTTAAAAGTTACGTACAGTGCTTACAAACGCAAATACTATGATTCTTTGCTACATTTTTACAATGATATACGGAGAAATCCTAAAAACGGTTGAAAAATGGCTTTCGATGTAACGATTTTTAGCATTTCATGGATTGTTTAATGCCGATAGCAAGCTGCCAAAAAATTATTATAAATTATATGGATACCCCAGAGACCTCTCATTTAGAAAAAGTCAATTTTAATTCTTAAGTCAAACTAATTTGTCCGAATTCATACGAAGACCACGCCTCCCTCTGAAAAGCGATACTTTCCTACCGATCTCCACAGCGAGTGAGACTTAAGAGCTCAACACAACACTATAGGTACTCACCTGTATTGGGTACGTACAAAAAAAATTTGGTAGCTTAACTACAAAGTATAGAGAAGTTATAGCCTTGAACATCCAACCTGACCAGCAGTTGTTTACTATGGTGCATTGTTTTGTTTACAAGTTATAATTGAATTAAAGCAAATGTACTCTGTTCATAGGTAGATGCTGAATCTAAAAATGTAATTGGCATGATATAATTGTATACCATTCATGAGATAAAATCAAAAATGTGCATTATTGCATTTTTCCCCTCTTTCGGTGAACACCACTGTAGAGGTTTTGGGGTGAAACTGCATTGTGTAGAAGATTATTATCAGGACCCACCGTAGTGGGTCCTATGTAGGATTGGCTTCGGAATGGCTTTAGTGGTTTTAAAACGGTAACGAAGCGTTGCCTTTATACTCGCCAGCTCGTATATAATCCATCACAAACATGACAGATACATGTATGCACATATAACGTGACTCACTGAGCTTAGTGCAATTTACGTGGAGTGACAAGTCGGTACCAAAGGAAGTTGTGATAATGGTGGTACTACTACCCCTAGCAGCCATGGCCCTTTGTCTCCACATGTTGCCCTCGACACTTCCTCGTTGAGTTCGGAACACCGAGAGATGCTAGCTCTCTCCCAAAAGAGTTCAAGGGACCCTGTAGTGTCGCCTGTTGCCGGCTCGTGTACAGGCTCTCGTTTCACATGCGCTACGTGCGACGCAGAGTTAGCAACGCAGGACATCAGGAAACATATGCAAGAACATGCCTTCGGCAAAAGAGATGGGCAGGTACCACTTTCCTGGTTGTCTGACAACAATTTTTATGTTTGTAATAACATCGTTTCAATTTCGCGAACCTCCTCACACTCTAAAAAATGGGCACTCTCGCCACACTCATCGCCTCCTATTTTCGAAGCTACAGACAATGCATCCATTCTACCCTCTTTGTAGGAAGTCATGTCTTGTCGCTGTTCAACATTAAAGTACATCCCACAGCGAGCTTGCCAAGCATTTGGTGAGGTTTTGTCTGCTACTCTTAGAAAGGTAATATCTGACAACTCTACAGAGGCGTGGACGCTACTCTTCATGCTCCCCAAATGTGTACTGTCTACCGGTAATCATGGCTCCAGCAGCCAAGGGAAAAGAAAATCTACTCGGATTCCTATTGAACAGCTCTGTAAAATGTGGTCCGCAGGTAAAATACATGCCCTCTGGCAGCTAGCAGTCACAGCTGGACAATCCACACATCGTTGCAGGCCTCCCACTACCTATTCAGTTGAAGAGGCAGAAGAAAACAAGATAGCTGCTGCTCTGGCGTGTGCCAGGGATGGCCTTTACTCAAAGGCATGCTATATTCTTACTTCCAGTGGTCTGGCACCCAACTGTGATGAGACCTTTGTACGTCTCAAATCCAAGCATCCGTTTTCAGACCCTCCAGTAATTCCTCATTGCCCATCATCTGCTCCTCAGTCTCCTCTCCAGCTTCCCCCAGGGTACAATATGTATAAACTTCTCAAATCCTTTAAAACAGCAACTGCCTGTGGGCCTTTTGGAATGCGAGTTCAGCACCCCCTAGATGCAATGAAAGCTACCCTGCCTCTATCACTGCAAACCACTCTGTGCCATGTTGTTAATATGCTCCTGGCTGGTCAAGCCCCTGCCTGTTTGGCCCCACTAATTGCCAGAGGCAACTTAACAGCCCGCCTCAAAATCAAGGACTCTGGCTGGGACGTCCATCCGATTGCTGTTGGGGAGGTGCTTAGACGGCTTGTGAGCAAATGTGCCTGCTACCTTCTGAAACACAAGGCAGAAGATTTTTTCCAACCTTTTCAGTTTGGAGTTGCGTGTCCAGGGGGATCCGAAAAAATCATTCATCGTCTTCGACAATGTGTCATCTCTCATAAATCAGATTTGGACTTTGGAGTACTCAAAATTGATATGCAGAATGCATTTAATCTTGTCTCTCGCCAAGCCATCCTAGATGAGTGTTTGGCTAACTTTCCTGAGCTTCTGCCTTGGGTAGTGTGGTGCTACTCCCAACACCCTACACTGTGGCATCCATTGGGGGTGCTTCACTCTGCCTCTGGGGTCCAGCAGGGAGGCCCTTTGGGCCCTTTGCTGTTCTCCATAGTCCTGCAATCTATTCTCAAATCTTTTTCTGAGGATGCACAGTGCAATTCCTTAGATTTTAATGTTGGTACATAGATGATGGTGTTCTTGCAGTGGACACTGCTGCCTTAGTTAAGGCAGTACATCTATTAGATACCTATGGTTCTACTAAGGGTCTGCTTCTGAATCCATCCAAATGCCAGCTGTATAGACCATGTGATCCAACACGTTTTCATTGTTCCATTCCCCATCAGTCGGCACTCAACTTTGACATCCTGGGTGCCCCCATTGGCGACGACGACTTTTGTGCCTCTTTCATTGAGAAACGACGGTTGTCAGCTTGCGAACTTTTGTCACTGCTTCCAAGGCTTTGAGACCCTCAGCTGTCTTTAGGGATTCTGAGGCAGTGTGCCAGGTTTTGTAAATTGGCTCACCTGGCCTGGTGCACTCCACCTACCTCTGCCGTGCTGGAATTGCTTGCTAATTTTGACAATTACGTGCTCCATTGCCTTGAGCAGTGTACTGAACTTTAGCTTTCACCAATGGCAAGTCGGCAAGCACAGCTCAGTTTTCGTCATGGAGGTTTTGGCCTCCGCTCCCTATCTTCCCATGCTACAGCTGCCTACATCGCATCGGCCAGTATTTCTCTCTCAGGAGCTTTTCCACCCACCACCGAATTCACCCATTTACAGACTGCTATTGCAATGTTAAATCAGCAGGTCACCGAAGGAGAAGCTTTGACAATGGTTTCAGTCCTCCTTTCACCACCCAGGCAGCATTTACTCTCAGAGAAAGTCGAGAAGCTTGCATTGAGTAGCCTCTTACACAATGCTACAACAGCAACTAAAGCCCGACTGTTGGCAGAGTCAGTCCCACAGGCTCATGCATGGTTAAGAACAGTGCCATCCCCAGGCCTTGGACTAGCACTTGAACCTGACGAAACCCACATTCTTCTGAAATGGTGGTTGGGCCTTCCCCTCTGTAATTTGGAAGAAACATGCCCCTATTGTTCTAGCCAGCTTGACTCCCTGGGACGCCATTCTTTAACTTGTCGCTATGCTGGGGATGTGGTGACACGACACAACTGCATACGTGATTGTATTGCTGACTTTTGCCATCGTGCCCACCTTTCTCCTCTTTTGGAGCAAGGTTGTGGTATTGGTCCAGCCAAAGACAGATCACGCCCAGCTGACATTTTGATACCAAACTGGTCACTGTCTCGATTTGCAGCATTTGACATCAAGGTTATACATCCCCTCAATAATTCATTGATATCAGATGCTGGTCAGACCTCAGGTGCCTCAGCTGCAGCGGGTGAACAAGAGAAATTAGAAAACAATGCTTTGGGTTGTATGGAAAGAGGTTGGATATGTGTCCCTCTCGTAGTGGAGGCATATGGAGGCTGGGGAATCACTGCAAAAGAAACATTCTCAAGAATTGCTAGGCGTTTGGCCATCCACACCCACTCATCCAATACTGAAATGCTAAATGCAATGTATTGTCGCCTCGGCACTGTTTTGATGAGGCAAAATGCCCGAGCCCTCCTGGCTCGATCGGCATCATTTTCGTGACTCAGTTGTATGTATAGAGTTTAGATTTTTGTGCTTTTCATGTTGTGTACTACTCCGCCATTTAATTTTGGTTCTTAGTCTTCCGTTGATCACGCATATCTCGCGACAGGAACATCGTAAGAAGACGAGATTAGCTTCAAAAAGTTCCAAACGTGCCCTTTCATACAAATAAGACCTACAGTTTTTAGCTGGTGATGAGATGCAGTGAAATGACCCAAGCAGGTGCAATTCATTATCGATCATTGAAAATTCTCGGTTGCCTTGCAATATGCCACACACGCGTCTTAATTTACTGTTGCCAGGCTACGCACAATTAACGTAAGCAGTTGCAGTCACGTTTACTACAGGCGGTCAAAGGTGACCAGGCCAAAGAAAACGGCTCGTTAACAAACAGAACACTGAGTTTAAGACATCCGAAGAACGTAGGCCTATCAATAAAATTAAGAAGAGGCCTATATACGTATGTATACTCAGATTAACCGATACTACATGTAATAAGAGGAATCAGGGGCGGATCCAGGATTTAATTAAGAAAAGGACGGGGGAGGGGGGGGGGGGGGGGGGTGCTGTCCGCGTAAAACTGCGTTCAAAAAAACTAAAGGATTTTGGACAAAAGCCCCCCCCCCCCCCCCTCCCTGTATATACAGTATAATATAATTATGATTATAAACTATACATCCGCCCCCTGGGAATCTAAGCATTGCAACGAACTAAGCCATATATTATATTTACTGATCACTCCTGGCAGAGAAAAAAAAAATTAGGGGAAGAAGTATATCAAAAACTTCTCTATCGAGAAAGTGATTGGTGGGTTATAGGATTGGTGGTGCAAAAAGCAAGGAAACAAGGTACAGTATGTTAAAGTGAGGTTTGGTAGGATCCTACAACTATAACAGTCCTACATTTGCAATTAGGCTTCTTAATTCGTTTGCAAATTCAGGACTGTGAGTTGTAGGATCCTACCAAACCTCACTTTAACATACTGTACCTTGTTTCCTTGCTTTTTGCACCACCAATCCTACATCCCACCAATCACTTTCTCGATAGAGAAGTTTTTGATTTACTTGTAGATAATTTAAAGCGACTGTACAATGTAACTGTATATTAGAGGTATGTAATTATAGGCTAATAAAGCCGGCTGACTCAGCCCATGAATGTGAATGTATAGAATGCCAGGCATGTACCTAATTGTATACACAATATACATGTTATCAGCAACAAGTGCTCTCAAGTGATTACCACTTAGGAAATTATACATGCACTTAAGTTGGACATTTTGTGATTTTATTAATCCAAAGCACATGTAAGCTGCAAAATGGACCATAATAGTTACATTACACACAGTATCTACGTTATTCACAAACATGACTGTGCGACTAATAAGGGTCCC
Source organism: Spongilla lacustris (assembly GCA_949361645.1). Lineage (NCBI taxonomy): Eukaryota > Metazoa > Porifera > Demospongiae > Spongillida > Spongillidae > Spongilla > Spongilla lacustris. The sequence goes on from OX442422.1 coordinate 6,984,612, forward strand.
TGCTTTCAACAGTTTGCGAGCTAAGAAAGAATTGTGCAAAATCCCATGCTTGGGCTGTTTGCATGTAGCATACACAAAGGTGTCTTGGATTGGACAATGAGCTGTGTAAACATATTGAGTGGTCCTTTGCTGACTAGGCCACATGTACAGTCATGGGTTTATGGAGCCATGTGTGTGTGTGTGTGTGGTAAATAACTGTACTGGTAGATGTTTCTGAGCCTTGGCTCATGAAACGTCAATTCCTCTTCAGTCTATCATTTACAGTTCATATATAGTGTATGTTCAGAAGTCAGTCCTACATGAAGTCTATTCTGACAGTGCACTTCCACCCTCTTATATGTACATCCATTGCTAGATCAGCTCTCTGCAGCTGCAAGAAAGCTAATTGTCTTGGTCATGCATGCTTACCTATTGTATTCAAGCACCACTGCATGTCGCATCTTTTACTCTGCATGGCCCAAACTGTGTTGGTTCTTACTCAGCAGCCAATTTGACCCATCCAATATAGGTTTGGGGCTGCAATATAATATGTTTTAGGCCAAGCCAACATCAGAGGGATTTGTGGCCAATTTGGTACCTGGTCCTAGCTGTTGAACCTTTTTTAAAATGTGTGCATCTCTAGATACCATGTCTTCTGCATCTGCTTGTTTTCTGTAAGCCACCACATGTGTTCATACAAGTACGTATACACATACAAACAATTATGTTACATTACTACTTCTAAGAAAGCCAAATCAATGCTTGTCATGCACTCAAAATAAGGGATGTGTATTTGTACTAAACATGCCATCTTGAATAAAGTCATGTGTTGTCTGACCCATTCAACGCTCAATAGCAGTGCAAATGTTGCCATCTGTTATGCTTAAGGATGTATAACCACAACTGAATCATTGAAAAGGTCTAGCTGGGCGTGACCCGACCTTTACGTTAAAAAAGTCATGCTCACTTCAGACAAGTGTAGTCACTGGTCGTAAGGCTCAACAAGCATATCATTATGGACAGCCTAAAATATTGCCACAATCAATTTTGATCAATCCGTGGTTTAACATCAAGATTTCTCGGCCCGTAAGCTTACACGAGCAACACAATTATGAAAATTTCTACGAAAGCGGGGGGGGGGGGAGGGTTGACTTCGCCGAATAATAATACCAGGCACGTATATCGCCTCAAACGGAGCACGCGCGTTAAGCTTAGGATACATACATGGTTGGATTCGAAACGCGTCGTTAGGTAACCGTTAGGCAACATCTCGTTCCCTACGATAGGTATGCTACCAATCGCGATTACCGTGGCGTGTTTTGCACTACATGTAGCACGGAACCACATCGATAATACATCTGTTGCTGACGCGCGATATCTACACTCGAACAGGCGTTCCGACCTTGAGTATACACAGTTTTACAGGCGACAAAACGCTGTTTACAAGGTCGAAAACCTATCACAGGATCGACAAAAGTTTTAATAGCCGATGCAACAGACAACATAATTGATTTTTAATTAATTTGAGTCGGATAAAGAGTGCAATACTTTGAAACGCGCAAAAGCGTGCTCACTGGAATCTTCCTCGTAATGGACCTTAAATCGTGGTATATCTTGGCGTAGCCCGACCGGACCTCCGCGTTATGGCGGAAGGCACGCACCCGGCGGCATGACATATATCGATCAAGATTCTTAGCAGCTGCGCCACCAATGTAAGCGATGAGCCAGATTAGTTTAAAGAAGCTCTTGTAATTACATTGTACTACGACATGCTTGATGCTGCGCACGACGATGCATATCGTCAATATAGCGCCACAGCTATAGGATGCGCTTGAGGGAAAAGTTGTTAATCGGCAAGGAATTACCATGGGGAATGACAAATCAGTACGGGTCATATTATTGTTTGCAAAAAAGCACCAGATCTATAAAGCCGGCAATGCTCATTTCTAATCGGGAGGTTTCACAGTACAATAGTTACATGTATACAATCTATATATCTAACGAATTAGCAAGGTGTACGACCGCGTATATTCGAAAGTGTTAAATACATCATGCACCATATATTATTATAATTATATATAATATTATTATTATAATATATTCAAAGTGTATTCTCAAGAGTATATTATCGTTGTACACGTTTATAACCAATTTCCACGCATCACATGCACACTATTTCATAATTAAAGTATAGCACACACTGCATTCATGTAGAATTTAACCACCCGACCATCTTCGGACCAATACACAGGTTGGTGTGGAAATAACGGATCAAAGTACATGTGGATTAACTAGAGTGCTACTTTGCTTGTATGTATGCTGCTGGACATCAAAGGTACTTGGATTAGCTATGTTTATTATGTCAGTGGAGTTACTAGGATATGAAGTTATGAACCATATACGACGTACAGTAAGGAGTAGCGTTAGTAGTAGGTAAAGGGAGGTGGTAGGTTTGGGGAGGAGTAGGGGTAGTAGTAGGCCTAGGTAAGGGGAGGAGTAGGGGTAGTGGTAGGTAAGGGGAGGAGTAGGGGTAGTAGGTAAAGGAAGGTAAGGGGAGGAGTAGGAGTAGTGGTATAGGTAAGCATGGTGGTAGGAAAGAAGACTGCCACTGTTGCCCATATTGGATAGATCGCTACTCTTGAAAAGTAGACTAAAAGATGGGTGTCAAGTCAAAATATCCCATGCACAACACACTTTTGGGTCAATTCGGTGGTAGTTCTTTTTTCTGTGGTAGCGTGTTCTCTCCACCTCACGCTTCCCTTCCAGATGCTTGAAGTCTAGTGGCAGATCCAGGATATTGGGGAATGGAGTGGAGCACATGCAAGGGTGTGGGAAAAGGTGTGGTGAAATTGCCACGGAGGGGGGCACACCTCCCACCCAGCTGTGGGGTAGGGGGAGCACTGTATGCTATAAGCTTTAAGCTCCCCCCTCCCTCCCCCCCCCCCTCTCCCCCCATACTGCCCAAAAGCTTACCTGATGACTTTGATACTTACTGTGGCAGTGTGGTTTTTGCAATGAACATGCAAACACATTAAAAATCTATACCTTGGTCTGTTCTGCACACAACCGGTTGCTGAAGCACTGGAATGTGATCAGTGAAGGTACTTTGAAAATGGTTAAATTTCTGTACATGTATACAAACTTTGTACGACTTGTGTATGTTGTAGTGTAATTCTTGGACTTGCAAACAAAATTGCTATTATTTCAACGCTACGAGATTTGTATTGTTGATTGTGCTGTTCTATATGTGCTGGGGATTGGGATAGTATGGCTGCAGTGGTTCCATGTAATGGCACATATTGCCCAACAAACAGCAACATCACGTAACCACACAAGTATACATGCACTCGTGCATTCATCAGGACAGTGGGCTCCCAAGTATAGGACTAAATGGATGTGAAAGGAGGGGGGTGGATATGGAAAGGAGGTTAGTGGAAGGATCGGAATGTCATCCAGGGGGGCATCTAAATCATTTTGTGTGTTCTTTATCCTGCCTTCACCAGCAATGTACTTGTTTATAATTTAGACATTGGAATAAATACAACTATGCAGTGACCATAACGCACGCAAGACACTGAACAGATTTGATGTCTAATGTTTGTTTCTACTTATGCAGAATACAGCATAGCGTAGTTAGGTGAGGGGCACTTTCAGTAGGAGTTTTCCTTATTGTGCAGATGTGTGTGAAGCAGTGGTCGTGTCTTGACCTTTGGTTGCAATTGAGGAATCAAGAACTGCAAGTGCAGTCGGTGGCTCGGGTACTGCAGGCGTGCATGTGCATGCATATTGACCAGCTGATGTCTCGCAAACCACTGATGCAAGTTGACCAGTAGAAGTGGCTTGGACTGCATATGTAGTCTTTCTGCGATGCATGTGGTAGCGTATACCAATAACGATGCATACCACGAGTCCGCACACAATACTCAGTCCAACAACTCCTCCAACCACTCCTCCAATCAATGATAAGGATGCTGTTATCATCCTTCCAATACTTGAAATTGTCGGCAAACCTTCAAATAAAATTCCTTAAATAGGTATTAATATTTGTCGTGTACAAATGTGCTCACCACAGTTAGTTTCATCACTGCCATCCCCACAGTCATCAACATGGTTGCAGTGCTGCATTGAGCTAATGCAGCGTGCATTAGTACACTGGTAGTACTTGGGTCCTGAACAGTCTGTTGGATGAGGTTAATGGTGCACATGTACATTAGCCTCTTCATTGTTATATACTGCAGCAGCTACATGCATTTAGGTCACTGATAAATTAGTTCTTTCAAGTTTTATGAATATGTTTGTTAGATTTTTTCAGTTAGGAAACATTGTAGTAGGTTCTATGACATTTTGGCAACCCAAACACAATGACTTTTAATTTTCAGCCTTACATATGTAACACTATGTACTGAAGGCCTACTCCCCAATAAAGTTCAAATAGATCATCTCAGAAACTATTACTTGAAAGGGGGTGTTAATTTTCCTCTAAAAAAAAAAAACTCTTGAATTGGTATCAATCTCAACCTGTTTTGCATGTGAAATGATGTAAACATTCATGTTAAAAATCTAGTTATGCCTATTTTTTGATTTTGGCCTTGTAATCCAAGCTGTTCATTTTATTATCATAAAAAAGCTAACCTTCCCAAAAAGGCCAACTAATGCATTGAAATGTACACCTAATTCTGGTTACTGTGTGCGTATGGTTTTTGTATGCAACTTTACAACTTCATCATGTGCTGTCAGATCTTTAGCTCATATGGAAAATGAAATTGCAGCTTGCATGCAGAAATGCATCGAAACTAATACACTATTTTAAAAGTTGGTTATGCTGCAGTAAATAATTAACCCAACTGTAAATGTTAAGAATTGTTATTTGGAGAAAACATCATAAATTAAACTGATTCAAAGGTTTGGCTCCATTTTAAATGTATTTTTCTCACAGCTTACCAAAGCAGCGAACACCAGCCAGGGATCTGCTGTTGCACATCAAGGGGGCTGTGAAACTGCAGGAGGTTATTGAACTTTCAGTTCCTCTGCAACCGCCAAAATCATTCCAAGTGGTCATAGTTGATCCGTGACCAAACAAGGATTTTGAAATTGGTGCACTAGCTGTACAATGTACATGTAGGTCACAGTTCAATCAAAGTTTAAGCCATACTCAAAACTTACCATTTGTATAACCCAACTGGTTACACACAACTCTGGCATCATTAGAGTTCCATAGAGTGTCACACACTGTTCCCCACGTGTTGGCATTACATACTTCCACTGTGCCTTCCTCTGGTGATGCTCCACCCAACAGTTGAATACTTCCACGGTTACAAGCTGGAGGATACAACCATCAAGACTAGGAATGCATTTGAGTTATATAGTTAGATCCATGAGCATTTTATGTTCATTTATTGCATACTACAGGAGATTTTCCTATATGTTTTTTATGTACACAATGAGTCCAGATATATTCTTGAAGCTGATGTAATATTCTGGACATATTATGCATGTTAACTTACTGCAATTAGTTTCATCTGAGTTATCTCTGCAATCATTGTAGCCATCACAGCGATAGTTGTAATTTATGCATAGAGTATTTGCACATTGGAAGTTTGGAGCTGGACAGTCTAAAAAAGAAAATGTTGCAACTGGATTTCAATTTCAATACATTCACTGGCCATTATCCCCCCCTCCCCTCCATGTAGGTCTATGGTTAGTGTGTGGTTTGGAATCTCTTGAAGAAATATAAGAATCCAAGACAGACAATGAGGACTCATTCAGTTTTTGTTTTTATAGCATAGGAATTGCTCAATGGCTCAAAAATTACCATGCGAACATGATACTTAGATTAGCATGCATTGAACTATATATGTAGTGTAAGCTAAGCATACAATTGTTAAACGTACTCGGAATAGAGCACTTCACACCAGCAAATTCATCTATTGAACATGTATAAGGCTGAGGGTTACGAGGACATGATAGAAAGGTGGACTCATTGCCAGCACATCCACCAGCCACATTGCCCCAAGTGTAAATAGATGATCCCCGACCATAGAAGGATTTGTAAACCGAAGTACCTTTGTATGTACAAATGTAGAGAGGATGATGAATTCAACGTGAAATACTAAGTAAGATTTCTAACTCACTGTCATTGAAGCCTAACTGTCGACAAATCACTGCAGCATCACTCATGGTGAAATATACATCACAGATAGCAGCCCACGTGTTAAGTGAGCAAAGCTCCACTGTGCCCTCTGTAGCAGATGGTCCTCCAAGTAGGCGAATGTCACCAGTGTAACAACCTGCCAAATAGCATCACACAGTAACCTTTAATGCCATTGGCATTTGTATACAGCTACGATAAGCATTACTGTACTATATGGTGATGCAGTGTTTTACTCCAATAGTATAATCACTTCCTACTGATGACTTACTGCACCCTAGTTCGTCGCTGTTGTCGCCACAGTCATTGTAGCGGTCACACTGAGACTCAACAGATATGCAGTTACCATTTGAGCAGGAAAATTCACCGGGATCGCAGACAGCTATAGTGATATGGAAAGGCAGAAGAAGTTATGATCTATATCATTTTAGCTAATGTATGGTATTATGCAGAGTTTTGTGCTAGAAGTTTTTGATTGCATATGTAGCTGTATTGCTAAGTACATTAATACAACTTGAAGGACCGATTGATCCGGCTGAATTTCTTATCAACTGAAGTAGCTTTAGTTCTGCTTCTATACGCTGTATGTGTGTGTGCGTGTTTATTGTGCGGTGAAGTGTTTTGTGTAATAAGTCAGTGGACGCTTGTTTATATGCGTGTGTCCACATTTGTGTTCATGTCAATGTACTTGTGTTGGGTGCTTTAATGTGTGCGGCTTTAAGTTCATGTTTAGGGGGGTGGGGGATATCATTTCTTTTGATTGAGTTACATGCACATTGTGTATTCGATTCGCTTACGCTCATTACAGTCAATTGTCGCCTATGATGTGAGAAACGATCCGCTGTTACATGTTACATTATCTCATTTTCTCACAACGCAGACATAGTTGGAATATTTTTGCCCATGTAAACCTGAAGTGTGGGGTTGCAGGCATTTCGACGTACAGACCTTCGTGTCCTCCAATCTACTGTTCTAGGCGAGTGGCTTTTGTGCGTCGAATATTCAATCACCATATTACATATACACACGTACATGAACGTAATGGCTGCATGCATGCCGTTACACTGCAGGATTAATCTATATATATATATATATACACATATGTACATACATCCAAGCAGAGTTCAGTAGAAATAACGGCTCGACTTTCCGGTTTCGACTAGACCAGTCCCCTAATTAATGCGTGTAATATACAAACTGATACCGTGCATGTGCAGACCAACCTCTCGCGTGCAGGCGGTGAAAGCAAACAAATCAGCACTGGATAATTCATGTACTTACGCATGTATATACGTATACCATCGTTTTAAAAATATATAAATATTATAGGTACATGTAGTATATATCTTGCTTGCATATGGAAATAAAAATGTATGTCAATATCAGAAGACGTGATCTCTAGACAGCTACGAATGGCCGTCACAACGAGCCGTGGGAAGACGCCGGTGATCACTGCACTCTTATAGGCCCTATAGCTATGTTATATGCCTTGCATAACGGCCACGTACCTCTAACACAGCTGCCGGCGTAGCATACTATCATCCAAGAAACCGCAAGGCTACGTTTCATGCCCGAACTGTTCAATAACTATATGATGCTTGAGCGTGGATAACATTACATATATGTATACGTGTGGCGCTAATTTCCCGTACCGTATATAATTATCGCTCCTGGCTGTAAAATATACTGAAATGTGCCTTGCAATAACTTCATTAACTTAACTATTCCCACGCGAGTTCCTACGTTATTTATTTATTTACAGTCTCACAGATAAATTATTCCTCTTTGCAGTCACAATAACCGCAAGTGCTACATAGCAGCCTGCATAGTTGCGTGTACAGCACGTAAATGCGCGCCGCATGTTGACATTTCAATCCTCAGATATCATCGTGCATTAGGACAAATTTAAAATTTCATGGACTTGAGGAGTGTTTAGTATTTAATATGTTCCATTTGCTGTGCTAAGTACATGCTGCAGAACAAAACATCAAACAATCAATGACGTGCTAACGAAGTGATGTATGTATCACAAATTAATAAAATCAAGCGGCACAATTTGGCGATGTATATATCAAACGCCCATCGCACTAACAAACACTGGAATGAGTACTTTTTGCATGCATACATGTATATGTGCCGTGCAGATTGGAGCAGTCATGGCTGTAACCAGAATACATGCAGAGATAATTAATGTAGAGAAATATTTTACTGTCAGGAGCGATAATACGCCTACGGCGGGTACGGGACTGAAGTGATATCGTGATGTCAGATTAGTACCGTTGCCAAGGAATTTAATCAACAGGAAGTCGTGCGCGAACTTAATATGTATCGGTATTGCAAAGCAGTCACTTATTCAGAGTGGGTTTAGTTACTATGACGGATAATACGCCATTACATGAATGCACGCCCAGGCAATGATCTCAAATCCTTAAATGTATTATGCGCCTATCATTGTTACGTGAGACCCCTCCCTCTGGGGCATTGGGAGGGATTTGACTTTTATTAAAGCAAACCGCCCCGGCCCCTGGTTGAGGGATAATAACCGGTCAAATGTCTCAACTACTATGCCAAATGTGCATGTGGCCCAGTAATGATATTCCCTACATGTACCTAATCACGACTTTGCCCCGGAAAAGGGGGTGGGGGAACAATGATAGGCGCATTATACATTATCTCTGATATCTACATACATGTACGTATCGATGCTGGCTCACGTGGTAGCTAGCCAATGAGTTTAGTTTTGTGGTATTTGCCGCACCCAACAGATGAAAGGCGCATATCATGATGTCTGATGTCATAAAGTTGCCTGATGAATGTTTATTAGTAATTTAATTTTGCCACGGTTTTTTTTTATTTATGTTTGTAAATTGCACTATAGCCATGTTGCTCTAAATGACATCATCCACCATGCATCGAGCCCTGACCACTTCCCATGTACATCCCATATACATCCAGACTGGTATTAATTAACCCCCAGTATCACGGGCAATCCGAGTAAAACCACAGATACTGCTGGTAGGCCCTCTGCATAGCCTCGTCCCCAGGCCGTCAATTTAAGTTTAGGAAAAAAGACGGCCTGGTAGCTATTGCCACTATGTTAGTGCGCATGCGCTGGCCATTACCTGAAAAACACGTAATCGTATACTTAGCTTGTAAACCTTTCCGTAAGCTAACTCATATCCGGTCTGCCTCGTTTAGGTTTTGTTTATGAATAAAATTAAAAACATCGCACACGTGACGAATTCATACACGCTAATACGCGTATACGTGGCTCTTGAAATCCACCCCCATTCCCAGAGCCATGGTCGCAAACACCACTCGAACCACACCATCAGCTTGGCTAAGGCTGGACATCACTACCCTCTTGTTGTGCTCGTCTGTACATGAGTGGAACATCGCAAACAGCCTGTTGTCGCTGACCTGTTCCACACCTGGAGGATAGTAGCTGGCATCTTGGAGATAACGTACAAAGTGTGCGTAAAGGGATGCACACATCCAGGGATTGGCAGTAGACCACAACCCTCCGAGCCTTGATGTTGCGTTCAGCCAGATCCCTGACAACATAGCTGAAGTCCTCCTCGATGGTATTCTTCCGAACCGCCTCGTATGTGATGTTCGGTTTTGTCAGGAGACTCGGAAACCAAACAACAGCCATCCATGTCTAGCTGTTTGCGATGTTCCACTCATGTACAGACGAGCACAATAAGAGGGTAGTGATGTCCAGCCTTAGCCAAGCTGATGGTGTGGTTCCATGGCTCTGGGAATGGGGGTGGATTTCAAGAGCCACGTATACGCGTATTAGCGTGTATGAATTCGTCACGTGTGCGATGTTTTTAATTTTTTCATAAGCAAAACCTAAACGAGGCAGACCGGATATGAGTTAGCTTACGGAAAGGTTTACAAGCTAAGTATACGATTACGTGTTTTTCAGGTAATGGCCAGCGCATGCGCACTAACATAGTGGCAATAGCTACCAGGCCGTCTTTTTTCCTAAACTTAAATTGACGGCCTGGGGACGAGGCTACCCTCTGCAACGCAGCAACTGGAGTATATGAAAGCTGAAAGGACTACAATTGTTCTGTACAAGTTAGTAGGCAGGGACAGGCTGACTTCAAACAACACATGCACTTTAAAATTATGACGTTGAAGTGATCTATTTTCTATTTTGTCTTCATACCCTAACAGTAATCCACAGTTTGACAATCCCTAGCATATCCACCAATTTTACAGCCACTCCATTGTCCATATCCACTCCATTGTCCATATCCACTCCATTGTCCATCTACTCTATTATCTATGTCTGTAGTGAATCAATATTGTTGTTTATTATTTACATGTAGGTCAGCCCAACATCACTTCTTTGTTACACGCCACTACCTCAGGTGTCTACAAATGCAGACTTGGTTAACGCAAGCAACGCAAGCGTACCCTGCATGCAATATGGATGTCGGGTAGAAATTAAATGAAATTGAACGACTATTTATGATTAATATAGTATTTGCTATATATATAACTTCAAAAGCTGAGTGACGCGTTCTACAAAGGCACTAGAGGAGGCGCACAGGTGTTATTAGGAGGAGGGGCTCTAATAGGCCGCTTTATGGTGTAATTAATCCAGTGTATTAATATTTTAATGAGGCACAAAGGCTGCTTTACTGCTGCATTACACGGCCAATTCTTACGCTAAGTGAATCAGATCCGCTACCCAAAGGTCGTGATTCAGCCGTGAAGCGGACTTAATTTCCAATAGAATTCAATAGTATTCGGAACAAGGTCAGTAAATTTCAGGAAATTAAGTCCGCTTCATGACTGAATCACGACCTTTGGGTAGCGGATCTGATTCACGTAGCGTAAGAATTGGCCGTGTACACATGTATGATAAAGTGTCATATTGTGTGTTCACAATTGTCAACAGCCTCGCTATTCTCAAGCACACACACATTATAGGCAGGTGGTGGCAATGTACATCCAGAATGTACAAACATGCCCATCTTATTATCATACTGAGGGGCAGATGGATAGTCACACTTCAGGGAACTTGAATCTTCTGGATCTAATGGAGGCTGGTGGATCTGTAGGGTGGTGGCTGCCAGTAGTGATGATTGACGGACTCCGCCAATTGTTGGTCTTGTGCGGCGCTTGCGATACAGTAGCACAGCTGCAATGGCCATGCCCACAGCCACGCCTATAGCCACGCCTCCCAGCAAGGCTCCCACCACACCCCCAGCAGTGGCGGCACCTGCTGATCCAAGTTGGCTGGAGCTGGTACCTGCATATTTGGACACATGCCAAAAAAATTAAATGGTCTATGCACAAGATCTACCCTCTCCCTAATAACTAACTAAATGTAGGACATGCCCGCCAATAGTCATTGCATGTTACTTATTTGATGTGGGAACCAACTGCCATGCCCACAATATTTAATTCTCATGTAATGAGAAAATTGCAAAAAAAATAGAAATACTAACTTTATATAAAGATCCATATACATGTATGTATGTGCGCAAAACCCGGAGTTCAAAATCTAGATCTGTGCTTACATTGAATTTCTAAAAACTTTTTAACGCCTACAAAATATCTTGCTATATGAATTTCCCCACACATGAGCTGTGTAGAAAAATAATAGTTTGAACTGTATGCTGTACATGTACCCACCATGTAGGCCAGGTACTGTTGTGACACCCATATTAGATTTGGCAACAGCATTAATATTGAGGAAGTGTTAACGAATAACATTAAATTCATGTCCATGATACCACTATGTGGTAATATATCAGCTATGAATAAGCTTCTTGTGCAACTCAAAACCTTGTCAAAATTTCAAGTACTTTATATATTTTTGTTCACGGAAATCAACTTCTAAATATTACATAACTATATATCTACAATTAGTAGCAATTTCAGGCAGGTAGAATTGCTATAAATAATGTGGGTCTGTAACATTTGCATACATAAATTAATGAATCTTGTTTCCTTACTTTTTAGTCAATTGCTGTCTACAAATCCTACATCACCAATTTGATTTTAATTAAATTTGTATGTCTTTTTTCACTCAATTGTATTTAACCTGAGTGTATCTGGGAGCACCATGCATGTCTGTGATAACATAGAGATGGAGACTTGTATACAGTTGTGTCAGGCACCCACCAGGGGGTATGAGGATCATCTTTATGGCTTCCAAAGCAGCATGATGAAATCTGCTACTAACAATACCTAGGTATTAAGGTATGGATTGAAATTTGTATCTAGCGTAACTCCGGTTACAAAAATATTAAATAATCCAACTCTGCAGTTTTTCCAACCTGTTAGTTCTAGTGCTTCCACATAACTGTCTAAATTATGCGATGAAGATACAATGGACCTATTATCCCGAGCAAATACGTTTTGTCAGGTTTGATATACATGTATTTATAGTTTGCAACTGTGATTCTGGTGATTGGATAGACAATTAATAACCTGCTGAAAAGTTTTATGACAGCAACTGACAGAGTAATACTATGCAAGTACATGCATACTTAACTTTTAACACTATACAGTTGCTGTCATAGTACTTTTCACTAACACTATACAATTTACATGTAGCATAATCTGTCCAACACTTACAGTTTAAGACACTTACCACAATTAAGCTCATCGCTGTTGTCTCCACAATCATTAGCATCATCACAACGATAAGTTGCACCAATACATACATCATTTTTGCATAAGAAGTAGTCTGGTGATGAACAATCTATATTGGGGCAAAAACACACATAGCAAATTTTTTTGGGTACATTTCAGCATTGGTGGTAACTAATACAATTAATTAAAATTCAAAATTGTTCGTCTGAAGCACCTGTGGCTTAGCTGAAATGTTTGCAGCAAGGCTGGCTATTCATATAAAACACAGCAAATCCTCTTTGACCCCAAAGCCTTATAATTGCCAAATCTATCCTGTAAGAGCTACTGCAAGGTCTATCTATGTACAGGTGTATCTATGTATCAAGATCTTGATTTGAAATTGATCATGTACACGTATAATGTACAGCTTGTAGCATTTGTGTACATGTTTAGGGACAATACCATATAAATACATACAACACAGCAGTCGATTACAGTTCAAACCATCTGGTCAACTAAGAACATGTATATTTATTTATTCAAATATTATTATTATTATAACAATTCTTATTATAATACCTTCCGACTGTCAACAACTGTCATCTGCCATCTACATGTACATGTATAGCAGGCATGGCAATATCTGGGTAGAATAATTCTATTTAAGTGTACTGCCACACCTTACTTGGTTGGGTTTTAATAAGTCATGCAGCCTAAAATACACTGTATCTTACCGCATGAAGACATTGTGAATTTTTACTATTAATACAGCTACCTGAGCTGTTGTGCTGGCCAATTATGTAGTGCTTGTGGCCGGATCACATGGATTTTTGTGTGTTGACTTTAAGTGCAATAGATAGCATACAAGCATGTACATGTACATGTGTAGACATGGCAGCACTACATGTACATGTACATGTACATGTGTATGCATACATGTACATGTACAACCGAAACAAAGTAGCCAGCCATACCATAGCAGCGAACACCAGCAAAGTTACTGCTGTTACAGTCCACTGGTGTTGTAAAACTGCATCTAAATATGTTATTTTCAGTGCCTCTGCAACCACCAACATCACTCCAAGTATTTGTAGCTGTTCCAGGACCAAAAAAGGAATTGTAGAATGGAGTGCTTGCTGTAGGACACGATGTAAGATGGTGACTTTGGAGGATATACATTGTCCTAGTACTTACCAGAAGTGTAACCCAACTGGTTACATATAACCTTTGCATCACTTCGGTCCCAATATGTATCACACACTGTTCCCCACATGCTGTCATCACACACCTCCACCGTGCCTTCTGCTGTAGAGACTCCACCTACCAGCTGAACATCTCCGCGAAAACATGCTGTGGAACATTGCGTGTATAAAATACATTCAAATTAGCAGAAGAAGAAATTAAGCCAAATGATGATCAAATAGTTTTAAGTCTTTTATATATAAGTAACAGGATGCTAAAGATGTCGGTATATCGGTAATTTATTCAATTTCCACATGCTGTATTTTAACAAATAGTCTACTACTATTATACTATGTGCAACATGCACACGATACATACTGCAAACATGTACATGTATTCATGTTTCATGTACATGTACAATGTAGTACAAGTAAACACAGGACCACCTAATGAACTGATTGCTAAAAGGGAGGATACTTGCACAAGATGGTATAAAATTTGTAAGGAGCAAACAGATACATGCAGGTACATGATTTTCGATAATCCATGTCTATGCATTTTTATACATGGATCCAAGTCCACGTACAGTACAATGATAAACGTCTCCCCATTTATAACAATGAGGGAGCATCAAATATGTGTGAGAAAGCAATTATATCCTAAATACATGTTTACACATGTACATGTAACCAGATGTAATATTAGACTCGTACCCAGACCCACACTATTACATCACCGCTACACATGAAATAAGTCGATAAACTGCCTACCAAAAGTTGTTCTAAGCATGTGCGATTTAAAGTGTACAATTAGGACACAATCAGAGTGTAAATTGCATGTTTAACTATACGGTAGAGACCTGGTACTATGTACATGTATTTTGCTTACCCTGAAGGTCCTGTAAGGTTGTGTGTGTGACAAGCAAATGACCACAGGATTATCCAAAGAGGAAGTAAAAAATGTGGAACTTCACCGCGATACATGTATACTTTCACAAACTTTTTGTAAATATACACATGACCCACGTTAATCAAAGGTAGTTACGTGCTGCTGCCTGGCTGTTGGCTTCACTCACTGCCATGTTGTGTTTGACAGTATGTAGGAGAAGCTCCGCCCTTTTTACTCCCTCTACGGATACTCCTGTGGCATGTTTTCGCTTGTCACACACAACTTTAGGACATAACCATGCAATTTATTAACATATTGTACTCTAATTGTGACATAATGGGTATTCTGCATTCTAATTGTATGTTTAAAATATCAGATGCCTAAAGTGACTTTTGGTAGGCTGTTTACCATGCAGACCCGTTTTTTTGCATAGCGGTGATGTAATCCAACTGCAGCTGTGGGTGTGGGTCTGGGTACAAGACTAATGATCGTGGGTACATGTACAATGTATATACATGTACAATGTATATACATGTATTTGTATGTACATGTACATGTATATGCTCTTACTGCAAGTGTATTCATCCGAGTCATCTCCACAGTCATTGTGTCCATCACATCTCAAGTTGTAGTTCACACACAGACCATTGGAACATTGGAAGTTTGGATAAGGGCAATCTGAAACAGAAACATTTAAATACTTAGAACCTACTTCCTTCCATAAAACATATGTACATGCATATGCATTTGAATAATATGGATACCCAGTGTTACCATGGATAAAAGTTTAAAAAAAAAAAACAATTTGTGCGATAAAAAATCATCGTATGTCATAAAAAAAGGGTAGGAGCTAAAATATAGCCTTACATGGGATGGAGCACTGCACTCCAGCCTGTTGGCCCAGAAAACATTGGGTTGAAGTGGGAGTCCGAGGACAAGACAAAAGTCTTGTCTCATTACCGACACAACCACCAGCCACATTGATCCATGAGTACGACGATGAGCCTGAACCATAATATGAGTTGTACACAGGAACACCTGTGCATGGGAAGGAAAGAGTACTCTGAAATGAAATACTAAGTATGTATAACTCACTGGCATTGAACCCAAGCTGTCGGCAAACCACTTTGGCATCATTTGCACTCCAACGTTGGTGACAAATAGTGTTCCACTGATTTATAGCGCAGAGCACCACAGTGCCTTGATATGCTGTTGGGCCTCCAGTCAGTTGAATGTCACCCTCGTAGCAAACTGCAGTGTGCATAGTGTTTATAGATAACTGAATGAATATTATATACGTGTACGAGTGAATAGCACACAGACACCCCAGCTAGTATGACCTACCACAGCCAACTTCATCACTGTTGTCTCCACAATGATTGTAACGATCACACTGGTAAGTGGCTGGTATACAGTCCCCCGTTTTGCAAGTGAATTGGTTAGAGGAACAGATGGCTGTGTGCAATGAAGGAACCATGTTATGATCCCTCCTCATAGTAACCACCACCATAATCAGGTCATTCACAGTAGATCATGTGCAATAATTGTGCTCAAAGCATGCTGAATTTATACATTGATACTATCCCTTACATTACCATATTACCATATTTGGCACCAGATGTGGTGTTGAAACATACATGTAGTTGTGCTGTGTCAAGTTCCCTTTAAAAAAAACGTGCAGTGTTTTGAATTTTATCTCAAGTTGTTATCATATACAGTGAACATGTAGTTTTTACACATTTTCTGAAGCCAATTTAAACATTCGTTCCCAAACTTTGCACACATGTAAAATGTGTAATATGCCACCATTTAGGTTTGGCACTACTATATTTTTTATCGTGTCCAGTGCCTTGGATTATTTATTAGTAAATATATATATAAAAAGGTTGCCAACAAAAAAATGATATTGATATTGTGTCCACGACAACACAGCTGACCCTATGATCAACCCACACGCACACACACACGCGCGCACACAACACACACACATACACACACACACATACACACACACGCACGCACACAACACACACACACACACGCACACGCACAACACACACACACACAACACACACATACACACACACACACACACACAGATAGCAGCGATCACACACATTTGTAACGGCGACGTACACATGTAGAGCTGGCTTCACACCAACTAGTGATTTGTTACCTCTAGTACACGTGAAGAGGGACAGCATCATGACCCCCAGAAGAAGATTGCAGCGATGCATCTTGTCTGTCTGTAGTCTCGAATCCAGCCGCCCCAAATGTCAATATGCAATACAGTTGACGTATTGATTGATTATTTGCCCTAGGCCCTCGGCCTCGTATTTGCCAGCAATTTTAAATCTTAAGCCTTTAGTCTCGTTCCTAGACCAATATGACGCGATGTTTACTGATCGCATAATGAAGAAACGCAACTCATTTGCTGATCGGCGTCCAACGTACAACCATGATAGTCTCGCAAGCCAGACGTACTTAGTCGTAGTATTTCCTCGATGTTTGACGCCATTGACCTCACCTACATGTACCTAGCTTAACCTGGCTTGCCTGAATCACGATGCCATGCATTTCAACATCTTAGCCCACCATCAAACACACTTGAATCAATTTCAGTGGATAGACTCGGCCCCCTGCTCACCCATCAACCCACATCCAGCGAGGTGGGAACGAATGCAATCCAACATGTGGTGTTCTAGGATGTGCACTTTTATAGTTCTTCTAGCACCTTTGAACTTGACATCAAAGGTATTAAAAAATTCCTTGATAGCATAAAATAAAAATGCAATGACATTCTGTGTTAGTGTGAGATTGTTTCTGAGCATGTGTGTGTATGTGTTGTGTACATGTGTGTGAAATTGCCTGTTTAAAATGAAGTTTTGTGCTAGTTTGAGACTGCTTCTAAGCATGTGCTAGTTTGATACAGAAACTAACAATGTATGTACTTATTGCGCATGCTCCTCACGTAGGGGGTTGGATTGTGCTGTTTTGAAGAAGTTCATATAGAACTTGTGCTGCTATCATTAACTGTGGCTTGTTGTACTGACGGCAATGGGGTGTGTTGTAAGCTCAAGCCATAACATCTGTCCCACAAGATGTACATTGCACCATTACGTCACCAAGCAACCGAATGATAAGCCAGCTATAAGGAGGCTGTATGAGCTCGGCGGGCTGAAGACTGGTGACTGAATAGCAGCAGGGGCACTTGAGTCATACAGTGACACGAATCCACTCTTTAATTAAAGACACGAACTACAAACATAGGCATGGCATGGTAGCTCTATAGGTTGATGTACATGTAGCATGTGTCTACCATTGACAATATCTGTTTTGTTGACACAGAAAGTACTAGTACT
The DNA here is from genome assembly GCA_949361645.1 of Spongilla lacustris. Classification (NCBI taxonomy): domain Eukaryota; kingdom Metazoa; phylum Porifera; class Demospongiae; order Spongillida; family Spongillidae; genus Spongilla; species Spongilla lacustris. Next base: position 7,002,771 of record OX442422.1, read on the forward strand.
TTGGTGATAATAGCAGGTGGTCTATCACAGCCATGATGCCTGTTGGTGTGTACCATATACATGTATAACTGCTATACTTGTAAAATGGTTTACATGCCTACAGAATAACATGTTAACTTAAGCTACATGAACCTGCATGTACCTTATAAGTGTCAGCAGTGAATGTGGACCAGTTATATGGCTGCATTTGACACTTGTACTGATTGGTGCACCCTCAACATTGCCTTATCAAATGTGCAGAACAATTGTGGGTGGATCTCCTGGTCTGTTGAGACATTGAGACCAAAGACTATCAGTGTAGGTGCTGCACTGGTATGTAGGCTCTGGCTTTGGTGGTTTGCCCTTGGCTTTGACTCCTCTATGAAGTTTGCACCCACATACCATGCAGAGATCCGCCGATCGGCATTTGTGGTGGGATTCTATAGCTATTTATAAGGTGGTGCGCATTATTCATGAAGTGGATGGTGTGTTATAATTGTAATGTATTTCTGTGAATGGCAGGAACTGCGGCACCACGAGTAAAACACATATTCCTACGTGAAAATTATTGATCGTTCCACTTCTGCGTCTTTTTAAGGGCGGGAAAAAAAAAAGTTACGAAGGCCAGACTGACAGGCATTTTTCGCGCCATTTGGAGAGTACAATATGCGCGTGGCAAAGTGTAAAATCACGCTACGCGTTGGGACATGCGTTTAAGTGGAAATAAAACAACAAACTAGTTTTACTAGTTAGAAATGGATTTAAGATGTGCATTACTGCTACGAGTTTTGCATTTTTGATGGGTGAACTTTTAATGAGATGGCGGCTAGCCATGGAACCGTAACTAAATGATGTCAGTGTGTTCTATTTATAAGTCTTTTGTCCACCCGTGTTGTATGTATTTCATGTTTTTATTACATGTATTGTGCTTTGTTAAGCATGTTAAACCATAAGTGTTATTTCTATACTAACTGAGCCTTGTCTATAACCTTCATCTGCTGATTTTTTAAAGTAAAAGTACAAGACAGCAAGTGAAGGCAATGTTGCAGAGAACCGAGAACGTATGGTTTCGAAACAGCCAGAAGGGTTAGTGCATATGCTGAATCCTTTTGCTAAGTATTATGTGAAGTAGGCATATATAGTAATATATAGTGCCTATGAAGCCTTAGTTTTAGTCTGGGGACCCGACTGATGGTTGTACATTGTCAGTCGGGTCCCCAGACTACTTTAGTTTGTGTAGAACTAAGGTTTAGCATATGACTGACGAAACTTTTAAAAATATCATGGAGTTCATTTCACTTCGCTAGCTTTTCTTCCAGGTAGCAGTTTGTAACGAGCGATACCTTATAACCGCGGTACAGATATCCTAACTAGCACTAGCTAGTGACGTGTAGTGCATGTGGCGTATAATTTCTGTTTCCGCATTGTGGTGCGCTCTACCTAGACATAGTACTAGTAATAACCGCAGCACGCACAGCGTTATTACGAACAAAAGCCAAAGCGTTATTACAAACAAAAGGCAAAGCAGACCGTCTGGTGACACACGTACTAGTGCAGGTGCAGTTCACATGGCTACGCTTCCATCGCAAAGATTATACGACGAGGTTTGGGCGCCTAAACCTGACCTGGCAGCAGTGCGAGAGATAATCAAAAGGAACCCGTCCATCCTTAATGCGGTCTGCGCGCAGAACGGACTCACCCCGTTACACATCGCCGCGAGGAGAGCTCACGTGGGCTTGATACGAGTGCTAGTGGGCGAAAGAGCCGATCTGGAAGCGCGAACTGCGAACGGAGAGACGGTGCTACTGGTGGCGTGCCAGGTAAGTTGAGATAGACCGAGCACTATCTCCTGTACATATTATTCTAGTGCGGGAGCGTTAGGGGTAAATTTATACATGTATGTCGAGGGGCATGCATACAGGCCACTTACCGGAAACTAAAGTCATTAGTATGTGGCTGCTGTACAAACGGAGCTGCATGTACATTGTACAATGGTCATGGCCGAAGGTGACCGCTTTAGTACGTCTGATTTGTTATTTGTAGAAACGATCCTAACACTTAAATGTCCTTGTCCCTCACAATAATGTGCTACAGGTACGTACATGTACTATTTACATAATTATGTTAATTTCTGTAATCCAAATTGTATGGTTGATGATATCGTTTTGAAATTTGTGAGCCTTTCCAATTTACACAGAGCTGACCAAAAAAACGTTGAGTTTGTGCATAGATACATGTAGTATACTATCTATGCTATTACGCATATATAACTATGATATCTGACACATGGAGCAGTTGATTTGCAATAGGATATTCCAGTAGTCCTTTCCGGTCATGGCTTTGTTCCCCCTGGTTTGCCCACCTTAGGGAGGCAGTCTGTACGCCGTGCATGCAGTGGTGGAGTGTGGAGGGGACACTAAGGCTGTGGACTGTGCTGGCAAAGGAGCCATCCACCATGCTGCTGGCATTGGAGCTGTGTAAGGAGGGCAGTGGGGGAGGGGGAGGGGGAGGAAGAGGGGGAAGGGAGGAGGAGGAGGAGAGGAGGAGGAGGACGGGAGGAGGAGGAGGAGGAGGAGGAGGAGAAGGAGGAGGATGGGAGGAGGAGGAGGAGGAGGACAGGAGGAGGACGGGAGGAGGAGGAGGAGGAGGATGGGAGGAGGAGGAGGAGGAGGATGGGAGGAGGAGGATGGGAGGAGGAGGAGGAGGAGGACGGGAGGAGGAGGAGGAGGGGAGGAGGAGGGGGAATGATGAGAACCTGGGGAGAATGTTATTAAAGGGATTAGGAGACATAGATACATGTAGGTTGGATGGGCTTTGGAAGGTGATGTGAACTGAGTGGTCTGTTGGATTATATCATGTGTTTTTTCTCTGACTGCTACTGCTGCAGGCACATCATTCACTACCTCTCCACCACAAGCAGTCTGCCATGCAATGTCCCAGACAATGAGTAAGATGTGTGTGTGTGTGTATGAGTGTATGTGTATGTGTATGTACATGTACATGTAAATGTGTATAATGCATATGCATAAGTGTGCTCATGTGTGCATGTGTGCATGTACACATGCATGTGTGTGTTGTCTGTGTACGTGCACACTTCTACCATTGGGCAGTATATTTCTACATCAGCACATACATGTAGTGTACATGTGTATCAAATGCTAAAGGATATCCTCCTTCCTCCCCCTCCTTCCCTCCTCTTTCCTCCCCTTCCCTCTCCTTTCCTCCTCCCTCTGCAGGGGTAATACAGCTCTCCACCTAGCAATCATGAACAGACATGTGGATACCGTGACCTACTTGTTGAAGCAAAATGTGGGTATGGTGTACGTGTGCACTGGTGTTTTTGCTCCTCTTTGACTTTCATTTAATGCTCACCACCCACAGCGGTGTGATGTGTTGCACAGCACTACCCAAGGCCGGACATGTCTGCACATGGCAGCCATTGCTGCAAGCCCGTGAGCCTTGTACCCTGACGTGCACCTTGTACCCTGACGTGCACACATCACATGCAATATACCATCTCTGCCATCTTTCACCCTCAAACAACCACCATCACCATTTCCAAAATAGCTGGCATCTACACGCTAGGTGGTTGTCTACTGACAAACCACTGCAACTTTCAGTAAACCGCTGCAAATTTCAGTAAACTACTGCAAATTTCAGTCAACCACTGAAGCTTTCAGTAAACTGCTGCAACTTTCAGTAAACCACTGCAACTTTCAGTAAACCGCTGAAACTTTCAGTAAACCACTGAATCTCAGTAAACCAATGGTGTAGGATTAAATGTACGTGTACATGTACATGGGTACATGGGTACATGGTCAACTGATGATGTGCATGTACCTGTACATGTAGGATCTCAGCCATCGCGTACTCATACCTGATCAGCACCTCCACCCTCCTAGCAAGCACTGTCACAAGACGTCCTACACCCACCTCATTTTACCACATCACTCTCAACAGCACATCACATCTTCTCCCACATGCACTCCACCATCAACAGCCATCATACATGTATTCACTCAGATGAATTAAGCAGCATGTTCATGATTAGACCTATAGGCCTACATGTGCATGTATATGTTCACTTTCTGATCTTACACACATCTTGTCTTACAGGTGTACACAAATGTACATAAAGTGTGCGTTCTATATGATATACCCCCGGTATACATCAGTCATGTAGCTTACAGTATTACACTTGCTTACCTTACTTGTATGGACTTGCCTTTAAAATACGTGCACTGCAGTATCAAAGCAACAAAGCTACTGATGTGGACTAATATATTATATTAATGTCTCCCTTAAGTGTCCTCCTTTGGATGTTGCTAGCCAATGGGGCAATGCAGCTTCTTGCAACTAGAGATTCCTCTGGCCACACCCCTCTGGATTGTGCCATGCTGGGCAGCACCCCAAGGTGAGCACACACACATACACACACACGCACACACATGCACACATACACTCACACTCACACACACGCACGCACACACACACACACACACACACACACACACACACACACACACACACACACACACACACCAGATTGTAGGGTTGCAAGGAAGTGTTTTCCTTAGCCATTAGCTAAATGTAGTATGTATCCATGTGTGAATGTGTGTCGTGTTTTTGGCTTAGCTACATTGTACACGTATATGTTCACCCAGCAATCTCCGTTCAACAGGCATCGCGATGTAGTAAAGCTTCTTAAAAGGACCACTCCAAACTACGTCCGCTGGTCCCCATGGCTCTTCTGGCTCCTCCCCTTCCTCCTCCCAGGCTCCTCCCTCCTTGCAGCCATGCTCTCCTTCTGTCACCTCTACGCTCCCATTGGCTGTGTGCTGGCCCTTGCCATCGTGTACTTTGGCTTCTTTGGTCCCATGGCGGCCCACAGGATTAACCACGCCTCCAACTGGCCAAGCCCCGCCCTCTTTGGTGCTTACATTTCTGGGGTCACCCATACACTGGTGTGCTTCCTTGTTGTGGTCCATCCTCATATCCTTTTGATGTGTGCACATGTTGAGGTGGCCATATAGTGAGCTTAGCATAATTACTATGGTGATGCAGATGTATGTTGATCAGACAATTTTCTCATTCTGCCATGTTTTGAGCAATGTTTCTGATGCTTAAAAAGTGGGATGATTAATATGCCTTCCCTTTCCATAGTTAGTAATTATGCATACATGTATTTTTTTATTGTTGCATGTAACAATCTAAAAACTTCTAATCAAGAACTGATTTTGTGTTGTATTTTTTTTTTTAATACATGTACCTCTTACATGTACATGTATGCTTGAGACCTGCCTTCTATAAATCCTGGATTTGCTCCTCAAAACTGTATATATTATCAATGCGTTATCAATACCTTACACTTTATCACCTTACAAATAATGAATACTTGTACCTGTAGGTGTATGTGTCATTGGTGCACATACATGCACACCTGTATGTACTCTAGCTTGTAACGATGTCCTCCTTTACCTGATCCAAGCATGGGCAGTAGCACCAGCTGGCTTGTGGTTACTTCCATCCTCACAGTGGTGATGCTTTGTGGACTTTGGTAAGTGTGGGTGTGGCTTTTAGTGGTAGGTGTGCATATGTTTATTTGTGGCTTTGCATAGGGTGTGGCTTGTAGGTGTATTTGTTGCTGCAAAAATTCTTTATCATAATTATGCAGAACAACCATTGCATTGTTTTCTGCCATTTTGGTGGGCCGTTTTTTACTGATCATAATGTGATTCATATGGGAAATTTATGTCCCATTAAATTAACTCATGTGTACAAGTGTGTCTGATCAAATTGTGTATCTTGCATCTATACAAGTATTTACGTTTTGCCAGCAAACTGAAATTGTCTGATCCCGGAATTGAAACTGTGGGCAGGTTAGAGGCAGATGGCACTCCTATGGTAGGACGAGGGTGGGAGGGGTTCCAAGGCCACACCCATACTTTTATCTCCTCATAGACCATTGTGACTGTGGCCAAGCAGGACCGGAGCCAGGTGGGGCTGGGGACAAGAGCGGAGTACAGCTTCTGTGTGCACTGTGAGGTATATGCAGATATTGAATTAAGATGTTACAAATGACCACACCCATTCCCCTTTCCTCTTACCATATGGCTACACATAGGACATGTAAGCTTGTACGTCACATGTACAAGCATACATACATGTGCATATTAATACTGTACCAGTTTTGCCTTGGCACATGCATTTAAAACTGTAGTGCAATGCACCCTTGATCACATGGAGCATAGCTACATGTACATGTACTGCACACAAATGCAGTTCTGCGTATTTGTGGTTCCCTGCATAATCGCCGTCATGCCTCCACAGATAGTTGTTGGTGAGAGGACCAAGCACTGCAAGCTGTGTGAGAAATGTGTCAGTGGATTTGACCACCACTGCATGTGGCTGATGCTGTGTGTGGGCCACAGGAATCACAGGTGGTGGATATTTGGGTTAAATTAAGTGTGGAGGTCAACTTACTACTATCTATCCTGCAGGCTGTTCATACTTTTTATACTTTCCCTTGTTGTTAGCAACTTTGTGTTTGTCGGAGCAGCTGTAGCATGTAAGTTGCAGGTGTATGAATTGTATCATAATATACTAATATATTCACAAATGATGAAGTAAAAAGATGTTAATATCACTAGTGTATTCATGGTCCCAATAGTTCTTCTACTCATTGTGTTGTATGTATTTTAGAAATGCCATTCACTTGGATTTGAATAAATAAATACGCTATTATTATATGTTAAAGGACTCATGACCACTTGATTTTGTCCTACAAAGTCATGCATGTTGTCACAAGTGAGAGATGTACAAAAAAAAAAAGATGCTTATATAAAAGGGAAAGAAATATACAATTATCATGTATTTTGAAAACAAAGCAAGCAGTGTTGCTGGGATGACCACATTTGATGTCTCACTAAATTTACATTTGAAGTATGATTTATTGGATGCGAAACAAACTAGAAACGCCTAAATTACATGTACTTGATAACTTTTTGATTGAAATATTTATGCACTGTATATACAATGTAGGTTACAATTGATTATATTAATGCTGTCATGGGGATTGAATTTATCGCTAATAACCATGGATCAATTCCTTGAAGCTGTAACTTATGCTGTTACTGTACATGTATATTGATAATCCCTACGATTGCATTTATGTGTTGCGTATATTTAGGCCTGTATTTATGAAATGCACCCCCCCCCCACCCCACTCCAAAAAAAAGAAACCTGCTTCTTAATTTGTGGAGTCCCCATGGACATATCTCAAAAAAAAAAATCATTAACAATCACCTGCATATTACACCACTACACTGTACGCATGTAAGATGTACCTTTACATGTAGAAGCATAGGCTAAGGAGTTATTATGGCATTGAGAATACATGTTCACTACATGTACATGTAGGACTGAAGTGTGTATATTACAATTTACTTTTTTTTTTTCACAGGCTTGTCTTCAGTATACCATTCCTCTGAGCCTTTGAAAATTCTATTTGTAAGTATATTATACACATGTACATACACTTCCATACCCAGGGGTGGATGTACATGTACATGTATATGACACCATCGTTCACTCATTTTAATGTTAATGATTTCATTTCAGTATTAGATATATGTCTGATTAAAGTTAGCCAAGATCGCATGTTTTATTTACTTGTTTTATTAACTCGGCGGTCTTATCTAGCTTGTTCTTCCAATTGTTGCCCATAGTTGACTGCTGTTTCATTTGCGCATTGTTATATTTTAATTTTGAGTACATGTACATGCATGCATTATATTTATACTAATGCTTGCCGATACAGTTTGTATTCATGCCTATAGCTGCAGTACCGCAGGCAGGCTATAAGCAACTAACCAAATGTGCTACACTGTGTTTAAAGTTGTACCTTAATACTGTGTACACGTACGTGTAACCTTTGTGATTCCCATTGTACCATTTATATTGTGCACATGTTGTACATGTGCTGAATTTGATGGTTACCAGGTTACCCCCTCGTCAGAGATATACACTGTACATACTGTGCAATACTATGGGCTCAAGTAGGATATAGCCATCTCTTGTTTTATTTGCCATATCACACATCATCCTTTCACAACACTGCCTCGTCAACTATGCCAATCTGACCTTCCCTTCCCATTAACTCTTATCCTTCCTCTTGTCTCAATCTCCACCTTCAATCCTCCCACTCTCCACCTCTCATCCTCCTACTCCACCTCATCTTCCTATTCCACCTCATCCTCCCACTCATCTCTCATCCTCCCACTCTCCACCTCTCATCCTCCCACTCACCTCTCATCCTCCCACTCACCTCTCATCCTCCCACTCTCCACCTCTCGTCCTCCACTCTCCACCTCTCATCCTTCACTCTCCACCTCTCATCCTCCACTCTCCACCTCTCATCCTCCCACTCACCTCTCATCACCTCTCATCCTCCACTCTCCACCTCTCATCCTCCACTCTCCACCTCTCATCCTCCACTCTCCACCTCTCATCCTCCCACTCTCCTCCTCTTCCCATCCTCACACTCTTTTGCTGGTTTGTTACATGTAGGTATGCTATGCACATCCAGGCCATTATGTTAGATATTCTGTCAGCACCATTAGATATATAACAGACACTTGCACCTGACAATGGACCTACTACATGTACATGTATAGGTCCATACCCCATTGTGCAAACACTTGATTAGGAACACCAACCAGGTAGGGTTTTGCAGTTTTCCTTTGTTGCTCCTTTGACACACTAGGCAAGTACTGTAATATTCTGCTACATGTACATCCTTAGTCATTCCTTTCCAATGGTATACTGCTCGGCTATCATTTCTTGCCTGTATAATATGAATAATAATAATTACCATTAGCCATACCTGTAATACACCACCATTCCCTCTAATACATTTACACCTCCATACTCTCCACTATACCTCCATGCCCTCCACTCTCACAAATACTCCTAGCTTGTTGTCCCTTATACCTGCAAACTCTCTTGTCCTCTGCTGTCATTAATCACTGTAACAGGAAGCAGTTAAAAGTGAACACTGGGTGCTATTTTTGGTCATCTGCAACTTGTGCACAGGAGTGTATGGAGCTTTGGTAAGGATGATTAATAACTGCACATGTATTACATGCATGATGCATGTAGTATTGTACATGTTTGGGCCACAGCTGTCTAATATTACACTACAGTACATGTAATGCACGTTTTAACATTGCTCCTTTTCTGTGTTCTGTGTTAGAACCTTGTACAGCAACTCCTACACATATCTGCTAGGGAAACCACATATTTTGACTTAACTGGTGCTCCAGCATACAACAGACACAGGTGTGTGTGTGTGTGTAGTGAGTGTGTGACAAATTAGATTTTTTATGCAGGGAGTGGAAAAGACTATCACTGGTTCAAAGATGCAGGAATATTCAGCTATTTTTTACCAACTACCCAAAGTGGTGCAGGCTAACAGATCCTTCTCAAACATATGTCCGTTGTGTGTAATCATCATCATTTTAAAATTTTAAAATTTCGTGTATCACACCTGAAATAATGGCTCATTGTTCCATATACATGTATAAGTCTGCATACATGTAGGTATGGTTGTATCAACTACATGTACCTTTAACCTTGGCATTCTAGTAGTTAGATGTTCTGTGATCATACATGTACCAGTGAAGTAAATCTATAGATTGCAGGCATATACATCAGTTGTATTCTACAGGCTGTGTTTCAAGGGATAGCCTTACAATTCACAAATTGCCAGGTTCAGCAAAGAGATCTTACTCACATTTATCTACCATGCCCACTTCCTAGCATAAATAGTGGTGATCATTTCTTTGCATGTCTGTGCTTATGTTGCATGTAATTCTCAAGGACTTGGAATGAGGTAGGTACTTCTGGACTCCTTGCACTGGTCTTGAGGCTTTGAGCACATTAATTACGCAGGTGTGTTAAGGAGAGCTGCCTCCATGACCCTAAACTATCTGTACCGGTATACTGCTTGTTGCCAACCATAAAAGAACATTCAGCTGATTAATTTTGTGCAGCTTCTGAGGCTGTGCCCCAGACCCTGATAAGGCCAGCTTACATAATATATGCAAGATCAAAGATGGAAGCCCATGCACCTGCCATCAGACCCAGGACACATGTCAGGGAAGTGCATGCATGTGTGCCTTGATGAAGGAAAAGGACTCTTTCAGCCCGCAACTGGGCGTGGCTTGCCATGCAGGTGCTTAGAAGGTGGCCGATGCACTCAGGGGATGTACATGTAGAGGAGCACTGGATCCTAGACAAACAGTCCTTGACATTGGATGTGTCATGCACCTCCCACACTGCTGTAGAGTTGTGTATCGGTGCATCCTATATAGGGGGCGTGTACATGTGTAACTGTTGTTTTAATGATTTAAAGTTGGCATAAGCTGATAAGCAGCTGATAATTATAAGCATTACAACTGGTTATGCATCCCGTGCTCTGACGGACACAGAAAGGAGATATGCTCAAATTGAAAAGGAGCTACTAGCAGTGGTGTTTGGAATGGAGAGATTCAACCAATATGTGTACGGCAAGGAAGTAGAGGTGGAGTCAGACCACAAACCTTTGGAGGCAATAATGCTAAAACCCTTGTGTCATGCTCCACCACGTTTGCAGCGCATGCTTCTACGCCTTCAGAAGTACGATTTCAAGTTGAAATATAAGCCTGGAAAAGAAATGCTAATAGCTGACACATTATCCAGAGCATGCATAAAGGACACAACCACAGATAGGATGGAAGAAGAATTGTCATGTGCAGTGAATCTTGTTCTGAACAACTCCTCGGTATCAGATGTTTGGCTACAGGAAATAAAGGAAACCACAACTAAGGATCAAAGCATGCAAATGATAAGAAACCTCATACAGTTTGGATGGCCTGAGAAACAGTCCCAGGTGCCCAAAGAAATTCAGGAATACTGGAATATTCGTGATCAGTTGTCAGAAGTTGATGGAATCCTGTTAAAGGGAGAGAAACTGATCATCCCTAATGCCTTGAGGAACAGCATGATAAAGAGGATTCACATGGGGCATATGGGAATAGTGAAGTGCTCACAACGAGCCAGAGAGGTGATGTTCTGGCCAGGTATGAACAAGGCTATTGAACATACAATTGCAAACTGTGATGTGTGTCAAGAACATCGTGATTCCAACCCAAAGGAACCCATGTTACCAGGCCCAATGCCAGAGAGGCCATGGGAGATAGTAGCAACAGATCTTTTCCAATGGTCAGGCAGGGATTATTTATTAATGGTTGACTATTACTCACGTTTCATTGAGGTAAAGCTTCTGGAAAACACAAGCAGCTCAACAGTGGTGCATCATACAAAGTCAATACTAGCTAGACATGGAATACCGAATGTAATTGTTAGTGACAATGGACCGCAATTCACAGCAAAAGAATATCAGAAGTTCACAAGAGAATGGGGAGTACAGCATACCACATCAAGTCCATACTATCCACAGTCAAATGGCCTAGCTGAAAAAAGTGTACAGATCATGTGGAACAAGGCGTGTGCAGATAAACAGGATCTTTACTTGTGTTTGCTGGCATATAGAAACACAGTGATAGACAATTTGGCCTCACCAGCACAACTTTTGATGGGTCGGCGTTTATGTTCTAACTTACCTGTGGTATCATCACAACTTCAGCCGGAAGTAGTACATCCAGAACTGGTGAAGCTCAAACTAAAAGAGAATAAACAAACTCGGAAAAGGTATTATGACATAGGTTCTAGATCCTTACCTCCGCTCCAGAAAGGGGAGAAGGCACGTGTTCGGATTCAAGGCAAATGGGAACCTGTGGTTGTAATCAATGATGCAAAAACACCACGTTCTTACATTGTGAGAACAGAATCCGGCAAAATCCTAAGGAGGAATAGAAAACACCTGATGAAACTACAGGAACAGGAGTTAGAAGTGGAAGATGTGCCAACAGCAAGCAACACATCTGGGGAGGAAGTGAACCAGAGAGAAGCAGAAGTCACAGATCAGAGAGATACAGAACCTACTGGGCAGGAGACAGATCAGCAAGATCAAATGGGGGTATCTACTGCTGAAGATCCACCTCAGGCCCCAGCTTTGAAACTCACCACAACAAGATATGGAAGAGTTAGCAAGCCACCAAATCGATATCTAGACTTTATACAGTTTTGAACTGAACAAGTGGGTTGTAGGATTAGATAATGATATTCATGGGTATCACGTGCATGATGTGGGATTCAATTGTGTGTCGTGGACTTGGGATCTAATGTAAGAAGTGTGTATCGGGTCGCATCGTGGTTCAGAGCGCTAATACAACATTACAGACTCGAGTAACTGATTTATCGTGCCAATAAAAAAAGTCGGGAAAACCTGGAAAACCATAGATAATCGCTGGCATCAATCGCCAAACTGAATCGATTTAATTAATGTTTCATTGAAAAATACAAGACCTAGGCAGATGGTGCTTCTTCACACCTCCCCTCCCCCCCCCCCCCCCCCCCCCCCAAGGTTATGACTTACGGGATACCTTAACCTGATTTGCAAGTTACTTTGCTATAAACCTGAAAAATCGATTGGTCGGACTTTTTTCATAGTCGAAATAATCGATTTTTATTTATGATAAAAGGTTACACACCCAGTCTATATATTTTGTCGAAAACGGCCAAGCCAAACTCTCAATAAACGAAAACAGGCAAACAGATCTAGACAGACTATCCGTGCGTTTATAAATAGATATTCATGATACAGCACAGATCCTTTATGGAACCTACTAGTCTACCGTAGGTTCCCGATTGATTTTTAAATAAAAATCCTATACTTCAACACTGATTCTCGAAGCTATATTTAGCAACATTAATTACAAATTAAACCGAGTAATCATATGCATATTGCGTTTATTGTATACGTATCTCCAATCACTTGTTCCCTTTCTTATTACACTATGCACCATTGCCTTCATTTATACAACGACAAACTTTCTCAGACAGAATGCTTTTACCGTACGTGATACCAGCTGCGATCGCGACCCCCGAATAATGGCGATGAAACGCCCGGCACGAGATATAACATGACTAATGAAATCAGCATATTAAATTAATACATTCCGCACTTTGGTGTCAAATGATATGCAAGTCAGTTAATTAGCGGCACTGCTTATACTGGTCGGCAGAAATATTAATGCACTCGTACGCCTCTTCGTCAGCGTCTGTGTAAGAGTGAATCACCAAGTCTACCGTAGCCACTATTTCCTCGTCACCAAGCAATGGCAGATGAAAGGGCAGATCCATGCTATCCACGTATTCTTGATCGATAGGGCAGGTCACTGTCGACAGTTTACTGATGCAAGGCTTACCATCTACACATATAATAAAGAGGTGCGAAAATATTAACTCGCAAAATAATACATCTTCTTACCTCCGCCCTTGCACATCGCAACGTGTCCGCCCGATGAACCCTCAAACGTCAAACTAGTGCACTTGCTGCCGCACTCGATCACTGCGCTGTCAAAGCGTACATTGAACTCTCTTAGTACTTCTTCCAGGTAATCCTCGAAAGTTTTTCTGACTTCTTCTGGGCATGACTGTATTGAAAATGTCTCGTGAAGTCCACTCACGTGAGTATTTTGTTTTATGTTCTCGAGCGCAGAGAGTTGTTTCTTTACAGATGGTAGAGTGGTGCCTAGCTGTATCCAATTACAAGCAATCAAGACAATAAGCGATTTAAACTTCATTTCCGCGTGATTTTTTTAATGCAGCCGGGCACCCAGTGCATGGTGCTTTTATACCCTTTTAAAAAAACATTTACGATGATGCAGGAATTCCTGTGAGCTGTTTAACGTACAGTAAGAACGTAACGTGAATGAAATTGCCGTTTCTATTTGATTTTATTTACTATACAAAGGTACGGGATCCAACGATGACATAACTTTTCCGCATGTATCTACTGTACGGTATGCGGTACGGTGCGGTTCGGGTTAATTTTCGATTGCAACAACCGCGCGCGTTCGCTTGGCACGGCTCGATGGTTGGTATTGTATATAGCTAGTTATGAGAATTTAATTTTTTTACCCATGCACACAACCTCAGCCGCGCGCGCGTATACCATCTCACAAAAATAGTACGGGGCGTAAATTGTACCGACCTGGCCAAAACTGTAAGCGGTATGCGCCTATGCGGCGAATTAAAGGCCGATTAGCTATATTTGTCGCCTTGACATAGTTTGTCGCACAGGTATATGTACACGTACATGTAGGCCTACTATGGAGCTGTTGTCAAACACGCAGTCGTGGAGGCGCGTATCGGTAAACTTTTCGTTGCCAAAAGGCTATACTTGTCTTATGATGGTGTGGTTTGTGGCAGTTGTTGGACTTTTTTTTTGTTATTTGATCGCGCGCACGTGTCCTTGAAGGTTTCTCCTTGGCGGTTGTGCGCATGTAATCTACAGTAACCGTACGGTCTAGGCAAGTGTATACGATGATGTTGCATGTGGTTGTAGCACATGCTTTGTGCCGATGAACTAGCTGCTTGTATTTATCCTTTCTAGCCTTATTGCAAACCGTTTCGTGTGTGAACTCGAGCTAGATATTTTGCAGTAAACGCCGCATTATGTGATGTAGGAAACTACTGAACAATGGATAGGAAGAGCTTATGTAGCACATTTGCCCCATACATGTACTGAGGTGCATACAAGATTGTCTCTCATGCAGGCCTCCACGCATCAGCACGTGACCATGCATCCGGATCCGCTCTTGCATACTCTGCGCTTGCACACTTGAACTGTACAATCAAGTGGAACTCAAGAATATGAAACTACTCCGAACATATGTTGCAGTCTGAAAAGGCCTGAAAGGATTGGCTTCTACACACACACGCACGCACGCACGCACGCACGCACACACGCACACACGCACACACACACACACACACACACACACACACACACACACACACACACACACACACACACACACACACACACACACACACACACACACACACACACACATACACACACACGCACACAAACACACACACGCGCGCTCAAATCCTAGCTCATACATACATGTATACCATCTGCTCGTGCACATGCACGTACGTAATGACCAAACATTTGCTGCCAGCATATAAAGATGGAAGCATTTCTATATGCAAACGGTTTCCTGCTGCTTGTGGAACTCGAGGCTGTTTTGTAGTATAAACACCGACTTCCATCGAGCTATAGGTCGAGTTCCCGGGAAACGGTTCAGTTCAAGCGTGTTGCACGATTAAATGAAAGCAGTTATTTAACGTTTAGGCCTCTTTCTTTACACCAGCATGATTTATGATGGAGACAGTAGAGAAAGCTATAACTACAGCCTGCAGCATCATCGCACGCGAAACAGCACAAACGCCAAAGGGAAGCGTTCAAATGACAACGGGAAGTGTAATGATCACGTGCGCGCGAAAAAAAAAAAAAAAGTACATTGAACTGCCATGCCTTTGGTGTCTCTACTCAAGCCTGTTTCTTCATCGCTCGACAGAGCCCGCGCGAATTTAGTCACGTTCATGTGAAACGATGATGAAACATTGCACTGAATGGGAATTGATATACATGTATATAGCGTTTCCAGTCTCGTTCCGCGGTCTTTATACTCTTGCCGTTCCAGTGCCGGCACGGAAAAATGGTAACGTGTGAACGTAGTATAGTGACCAGACTATGTGCAGGACATGCCTATATGATCATCTGGCCTTTGAGTGCCGGAATAACCCTCCTTTCAGTCCTCTGCATGCTGCAGGCGCGCATGCATCGCTGGCAAGGTGCAAACGGTTTCCTGCCTGCAATCTGGAACGTGAGGCAGTTTGTAGTATAAACACCGGCTTCCATGGTCACCGCAGTGTGGAATATGCTTTCTGTATATATGTAGTAAATACTGTTCACAGGGTCGCCGCGGTTAAGGTTGATATTTACCCGTCGTAACCGCGATATATCGCGGTTACACTGTTTAACCGCGGTTAAATATCGCGGTTAAAACTTACATATTCTCAGGTGTTCAGAAGCCAATTTTCGACCCTAACCGAGCTGGTGATCACGTAAATGTACACTTTGGCCGTTCTTTGCTATTAACCTTGCAGCAAATGCATCGCGCAAGTGGGTTTTGTATGGTATATTGTGTATACCTTAATAAAAGGTTTTTTTCCATGGACATCATCATATCCAATCCCATACCATCCAGTCCTAGCAAAGTTAACAGCACCCTTCTAGTGCAAAACAATAAAAATAAAATAAAAATCCAGGAGATACCAAGGATATATTCCGCTACAAGTACAAGTGATGATTTTAACTTTTACCGCTATTTGTATGGTTAAAAAAAGGGAGTCAACAAAAGGAAAAAAAATTGATATCAAGTTTTATGAAAGAAGACGAAACCGCAGACTTTAAAAAAGCTGACCCACTTATGTGGTGGAATAAACGTGAAATACTTTACAGCTAAAAATGATTTATTCATTCCTAATTCAACCGCTCCTTCAGAAAGTGCATTTACTATTGCTAAATTAAATGTAATAACATATCAAAGAAAAGATGTGTGGCCTTCGCGCCTAAGTAAGTACATATTTCTCTATCAACGGAACTCCAAGCTGTTAACTGCAAGCAAGGTTAAATATCCGCTTCAGGTTTATGCGGAGACTTGATTACTGCTCTTTCCTTATTTAATGTGACAACCGCATTCGTACTCCGTAAAGTATTGCGGCATACTTTAACCATGGTGAAGGTTATAAATAACCGCGGTTAACCGCAACCGCGGTACATCAAATTAATTTAACCGCGATATAGCGATATATGGGAAAGTTTACGAGAAAAGGGACCTAGCGTGTTTTATAAAAAAGTATTATAAAAATGCATTACGTTTGATTTGCTATAACTTCCGAACAGTTAACGCTATCAACTTCCTATTTTCAACACTTTATACTGCACCATTTCTCTATGGTAAAATACATTTTGGAATCTTGCACTTGCTCCGTGTCAGTATTGCAACGTTCGATACCCCACTGGGTTCAAACCTGCCATAACTTTCGGTAGGAGTAATCAATTCGCTTCAAATTCGGTTTGTAGGTAGAGAGGTCCTATACCTATCGATTTGTTCTGTTCGTTAATTTTAATGCCATCCGTTACGGAGATACAGTTGAACAAACTACGTGCACGTTTTCCCGCTTGATTCGCGCCAATGTTATAATCCCCGCCTCCCCATACATTTACAATTTGCCCAAATCATTGGCGCGAATCGAGCGCGAAAATGGGCACGTAGTTTGTTCAACTGTATCTCCGTAATGGATGGCATAAAAAACAGAACAAATCGATAGGTATAGGACCTCTCTACCTACAAACCGAATTTGAAGCGAATTGATTACTCCTACCGAAAGTTATGGCGGGTTTGAACCCAGTGGGGTATCGAACGTTGCAATACTGACACAGAGCAAGTGCAAGACTCCAAAATATATTTTACCATAGAGAAATGGTGCAGTATGAAGTGTTGGAAATAGGAAGTTGATAGCTTTAACTGTTCGGAAGTTATAGCAAATCAAACGTAATGCATTTTTATTATACTTTTTTATAAAACACGCTAGGTCCCTTTTCTCGTAAACTCTTTCCCATATCCTGACTGTACATGTACAATACATGCTCACATACACCACATTGTAGTATAAACACCGGCTTTCATGGTCACCGCAGTGTGGAATATACTTTCTGTATATATAGTAAACACGATACATGTATACACACGTATATACATGTATATATACCACATTAGGAAATAACATAGTGACCAAACGTGCAGGCCATCGTAGTCTCAGTCTGACAAGGGTCGGAAAGGCTTGGTTTCTAGTCTCCAAAACCACACCCCCACGCGCTCAGATCCTAGCTCAAAATGTTCAGTGCATGCATGACATGATATAAGTAGGCAGCATGCAGCATGGATCTATTGATGGCGCAGCGCAATCAATGGATCGTGCAAATCCATCGCTTGCGCGTTCATATTCATGCCGTATGTATATGCAGTAAGACAGTAACTTGTAGAGCGTGCACGTAAAAACAAAATACACCATAACTGTACATGTGTACATATATATGTCTCCTGCACACAATCGTCATATTAATTAACCTAAATGTATCTATATAAATAACGTGTATTCATTTCTCGTTCCCTACTTTAACCGGCAGGTGTATTATAAACGCTTATGTCGTTTGAACATATACTGAATTAGACAGAAACTATGGTACGCGTAACGTAAGTGTGAAACACGCGAGCTTGGCCACGTGGTTGGGGGGGTAGGAGCGCTAAGGTATACTATAGCAACCAAAAACGATTTTACTGCATGATGAGCGTTGACCGCAATTCGTTAAAAAAAAAAAACGTATGGGAGTACTTTGGATGGCACAATGCTGCATGGGAACTATATAACTGAATTGCAGATATGTAGTTCCTAACCCTCTGGAAATATTGCTTGGCTTAATTGTGACGTTGTACTTCGTAATTGTACCGGTACCTTCTTTTTTCAGTCTAAGACTGAACTGCCTTTTACTTATCAGACCTTTAAAGGTTGTTCAGTATTGTTTCATGCGGTGAACTGTAGTGTTTACTACAAAAGTCAGTATTATTTAACGATTAGACCTCTTTCTATGCATGCATGTTTTACGATAGAGACAATAGAGCATATGGAGAAATCAACGGACACGAAAGTTGCGGTTTGTAAATTTTTGGATTTCATTCCGCGGTACGTTCCATAGAGAATGTATGGCGTTTTTACTAACTTGATTATTATTTACTTAACTAACGGACCTGCAACTTTTGCCACCCTCTAATACTACTCTAAATGATGTTTAAATGTAGGCAATTTCAAATTTTATACCTTGTATCGTCCAAAATTCTGGGACCATTTCTGAAAATATGATATTCCATAGACTTGTACAGAAAATGGAAAAAAATCATGCTAATTAAGATATTCCATTAGTTATAACTAATGAACAGAGGGGGGTTAGAACTTTTGCCACCCTCTGAAACAATTCTACAACTATCCAAATAATATAATATACGAAAAAAAGGGGATGTTGTCGTGAAGAATTTGGGGACCATTTTTAAAAATAGTAAATCAGTTTTGGTGCAATAAGGCGCCATTTTTAAATGGCGTTTCTATGTGTTGCCATAGATATTAAGTAAAATCAAGGATATTCCATAGTTAATAAAATGAGACCAGCTATAACTACTAGGACATGCCACTATAGAGCATTTTGCAAAGCTGGAGTCGAGCAGAGGGCGTGGTGGGCCAGGTGCCGCCCCGTGCCGGGGGTAACTACTAGTACATGCCATGGAATACTAAAAGCTTCGAGTCTGTGTTTTCTGCAAGACAGATCGATGTATTGAAATGATGTTAGGCTGCTTACCTCGACCGGCTGCTCAGACACGAGATGTAGGCCTACACGTAGCTGTAGCTGGATCTGAGCTATCCGAGTGCATCCTGAGGTCTACAGTGGCGACGAGGGTGCACGGGATAGCTAAGAAGGATGGAAGGGGAGTATGACGCGTCAACGGAAGACTGGTTGAGTTAATACGTCGAGCGGCTAGAACATTTCTTCCTGGCAAATAAAGTGGAAGCCGAACAGAAAAAGGACGCTTTCCTCGCCTGTATTACATTTGGCCTGCTCCGAGCGCTCGTAGCACCCCAGAAATTCAAAGACCGAACGTACGAGCAATTGGTCGCAGCCTTAACGACACACGTAGCGCCTAAACCTCTAGTCATCGCAGAACGTACGGTTCCACAAACGGGACAAAAGGAGGGAGAAAGTGTGATATGTTGTATGCAGCAAGTTTGCAGAACTGTGCGTTTGGTGCGACGAGGGGGTACAGAAGACACTCCTCACAAAGGCAGACCTCACTTTTGCCAAGGTGCTGGAGACAGCGGAAATAGCGTATAGGGAGACTAAAGACGCGCAGAACAGTTGCAGAGTGTCACAAAACAGGAAGTACATGTACATCAAGTGGCAGCACCACCAAGAAGGGGGAGACCGTCAGGCCTAGGGGCTTGCAACAGGTGTGGAGGAGCGCATGATACTCAACAGTGCAGGTTCAGAAACAAAGTTTGCAGGAAATGGGGACACATTGAGGGGGCGTGTTGTGCAAAGAAAAGGGCAGAAGGAACAGGTGTTGGAAAGGGTGTACCCACTAGAGACCACTCTGTGAAGGAACTAAAGGGGAACGATGAAAGTGAAGAAGAATGGGACAGACTGCAATGGGGATCACTACATGGCCTAGCAGAAGACAAGAGAAATGGAATGAAACAGAGGACAATGGGTAAACCTATATGTATGTGGAGCTCATCATGAATGAACAACTGCTATGTACATGTATCAATACAATTGGTTGTACCCCAAATTGTACAGGCCTGTACAATTTTATAGGCCTGTACCACTGTACAGGCCACTACCCCTCCCTGTACACGCCATTACCCTTGTACAGGCCTGCACCCCTGTACAAGCCTGTACCCTTGTACAGTCCTGTACACCCGCCCCCCCCCCCCCCCCCCCCCAGTACAGGCCTGTACCCCTGTCCAGGCTCGTACCCCTGTACCCCTCCCTGCATGTACACGCCTTTACCCCTGTACAAGCCTGTACCCTTGCACTGTACAGTCCTGTACCCCCCAACCCCCCCCCCCCCCCCCAGTACAGGCCTGTACCCCTGTCCAGGCTTGTACCCTTGTACCCCTCCCTGTACAGGCCTGCACCCCTGTACAAGCCTGTACCCCTGTGCAGGCCTGTACCCCCCCCCCCTACCCCCCCGTACAGGGTTGTACCCTCTGTATCCCTCCCTGAACAGGGCCTGTACCCTTGTCCAGGCTTGTATCCTGTACCCCTCCCTGTACAGGCCTGTATCCCTGAGCAGGCCTGTACCCCTCCGTGAACAGTGGTACAGGCCTATACCTCTCCCTGTACCCTTTCACAGGATTGTACTGCTGTATAGTTCATGTCTCTACTCAAAGCATGACATTATAACCTCTTCTCTAGTTTTGGGTGGCCATCCCTCCTGAATAGGCTGAAACACCCTTGCTAACACCAGGTCCCTTAATTGTTGTTGTTCTTCCTAATTCTGCCACCTCGACCGGGAGGGTTTGTAGTTGGGAATGTCCCTCCTTCCTCATCCATTTGTGCCATCTGCATGTCGGCCACCACTGGGAGACGTGAAAGTGCATCAGCATTTGTGTGCTGAGTGGTACTCTGTACCTGATATCAAGACAGGGCTAGCCTACCGCATATACCAATGCAACCATGCTGCTGTCACTGCTGGTAATCCCTTTTCCGGGTTAAGAATGGACACCAAGGGATGGTGGTCTGTCACCAGTGTGAAATGGGGAGGAACTGTGATGTCTGGAAACATTCAGTGATTAGAGATATATAGGATCACGTGTGTGTATGTGATTACGTGTATGATTCAGTATAATGAATGAATGGTTGTTGATGTTGTGAGCTATCCGAGTGCATCCTGAGGTATCGAGTGTCTGAGAAACAAACCAGCCTAGGACGCCATTGCATGTGGTTGAATCTTTTGAAACATGTCTGATGATCACATGTACATGTACAACAGTGCTTTGTTGTGGCACCTGCAGTTAAGTTAACACAACTGCAACGCTATACTACATCCATAGTGACATCCATGCACACTGTTCCTTCTGATTGTTCCTGCAGCTAGTGAGCGTTGTATGTGAAAAATCAATTTAAGCTGACACTTGAACTCCCTGAAATAAAAATGCTAGTGATTACTAGAATACACCTGAACACACATATTGCATACTGTAGAAGAGAACAGGTTAACTTACGTCCTTTTCTTCAACCCAATATAAGTGTTTTTTTTTTAACCACTTTAAAACACTAGATAAACTATTCTTCCATTCTGGAAAGCATGGTATTATTCAGTTTTCAGTTTTTTTTTTTTTTGTTTTTTTTTTTTAAACAAACCCAGCTAGCTTACCTTTTTCCTTTCACACACAATCCTTTCAGTCTGATAGTACTTCATTTGACATGCCCTATAAAATGAGAGCCGGGGCCGGCAGCATGAATGGGGATAAGGGGAGGAAAGGAGAGAGGAGGAGCAAGAGTGATGGGGAGGAAAATTGAAGGGAGGAGGAGAAGAGAAAGTATTATTTATTTATTTTTGTACAGGTTGTGGTGGCACTTTGTATATGCCAAAACATTGAGTGTCTGACTGGCTAAATACAATTGAGGGATTCATGAAAGTTTGTGTTATGATGTTCTACTTGCATTGCTGCAGTATTATTGTAGGAAGTCTTCCCTTTATATGTACAGTTAAATGGCATGTTTGAAAACCAGCTGGATTAATTGACAGAACAGCAAGTGACATGCCACGTGTAAACCAGGGGGTAGGTGCGGTAAATCCCTGATGTTATAGGAAGTACATGCATGTAATGGTGTGCTTCTTGTACATGTACATGTAAATAAAATATCTGTAGCAAATGCATGACTGGATACCATAAGTGATACTGGCAGATGTTACCTATTCCTGCCTCCTCCTCCCCCACGTTCAGCTGATGTGTGTGTGTGTGTGTGTGTGTGTGTGTGTGTGTGTGTGTGTGTGTGTGTGTGTGTGTGTGTGTGTATGTGCATAAACACCTGCTGATCCTATCTTATTTGGAAGTTTGTACAAAGTAACAAAGGCCCAATGTCATGAATTTTGTTGTGTGGCCAGACTGTTCTGATAAAAGGTCTAGGTCTGTACATACAGTGAATAATCTCATGCACAATGCCATATAGCTGTGTCATAGTATGTTAACAAATGTGCAGCACTACTACTTGTGTCCATACATGTATGTACATTTTTGGTGAGCCCCAGGGTTATTCTATTGCCTGTCTACTTGTTGCCAGCTAGGCTTGGAGTACTACAGTTGAGAGTCTTACTGTTGACAGTAATGAGAGCAAGGCACTACATGTAATGCCGTGCATACTAAGAATGAAAAACTTTAGGGAAGGCCAACAGTATAGTGAGAAGACCACCAGTACAGGGAGAAGGCTAACAGTATAGGGAGAAGGCCAACTGTATAGGGAGAAGGCCAACAGTATAGGGAGAAGGCCAACTGTATAGGAAGAAGGCCAACAGTATAGAGAGAATGCCAACAGTATAGGGAGAAGGCCACCTATAGGGAGAAGGCCAACTGTATAGGGAGAAGGCCAACAGTATAGGGAGAAGGCCACCTATAGGGAGAAGACCAACTGTATAGGGAGAAGGCCAACAGTATAGGCAGTAGGCCAACAGTATATAATAGTTGTGTCCTGTTATTAGTACAATGTACATGCATGTTGTTAAGGGCGGTGTGTCCATACATGTATGTACGAAGTGGGCCCATAAGGTTATTGTATTTGTGATAACTAATGCAAACAGTAAATGGGCATGGGCCAACTTACATGTATGAAGCTTTAGCATAGCCCCAGAACCATTATCCCAGTACATGTAGGGCCCAAAACCAGCTTAGGGCTGGCTTGTGGTTTCCTTGTCCACACAATGGATGTGGTTGCTGTGCAAAACTTAGGTAACCACTAAAATCACTACCTATCTTTGAAGTACCACTACATGTACATGTAGTGACCTACAAAACATTTGCCAAAAGTTGCATGAAGGGCATAAGATGACTTGGCTACATACATGTACATGTATAGAAGGGTTAAGGTGACCACACGTACATGTAGGTAACATGTTGCTTGCAACTCAAATGAATATAGCACATGGTCACCTTTTAAGGCGCAGCCTCAGATGTAAATGTACCTGAACTTTTGTGTAGGTAGTCAGGGTTAGGGTTTATACATGTACCTGTATCTGGTAGCCACCAGATGAGAGCATGGTGGTACCATTTTTGAAATAGTCCTGGGTACATACATGTATACTAGGCACAGGATTATGTAACAGTAGATGTTGTCTATAAGGATAGACAATAGTACATGTAACAAAGAGTACATGTACAAGTTAATGTACCTCTCCAGGCCCTTCAACAGAAGTACTTTAACATGCATGTTCAAAGACCTCTGATGGAGCCGTCACCCAAGTGATGCATTGTATGTGTACAAAGAATACCTCCCCCCGTCTGGGGGATTTGGAAAGGTGATCCAATGACACCACCAACACCCCTCCAGGGAAGAGAGGAAGTGTTCTCAGCACCAATGCATGCAAACAAAAATTAGCATGTCCAAAAATACCATGCGTACTCTAGTGCATGTAACCACTAACACAATAGCCCCCAAACAGCCATTCACACACCTGTTATCTGTCGTCACTGTGTTCAAAGGACTGGGGAAGTAGCCAGACCAGTAAATACTTTGGTTTGTAGTACTGCAGTTAGTAGGTCTTCATTGATCCTCTGCTCCTCCAGTAGTATGGTAGCTCTCTCCTGGTAGATTGTTGTGTCTTGTTGTGGTTGTACAGCAATCTGTGTGTGTGTGTGTGTGTGTGTGTGTGTGTGTGTGTGTGTGTGTGTGTGTGTGTGTGTGTGTGTGTGTGTGTGTGTGTGTGTGTGTGTGTGTGTGTGTGTGTGTGTGTGTGTGTGTGTGTGTGTGTGTGTGTGTGTGTGTGTGTGTGTGTGTTGTGTGTGTGTGTGTGTGTGTGTGTGTGTCCAAATTATTATTTATTATATCTGATGTATGTGGATGTAAGTACCACTATGTACAGGTACATGTGTGGACATCATTGGTGTGTGTGCCCATGTTTGAAGCACACTCTACACAGCTCTACATCAGCGTGTGTAGTCCGCACATGATGGAGACACTTGTGAATATGTGCATCGCCACCAGTAGAGCTATTACATTGAGTGTCCACACTGTAACTGAGCATGCGTGACTTGCAGGAAGTGTCCATGCACTAGGTATGGTGTGTGTGTCCCACAGGTCAGCTATACACATGGTAAACAAAGGGACAGAGATGCTACACAAATGGACAATGCTCAGTGGTTCATATAGGGAGAAAGCCAACAGTATAGGGAGAAGGCCAACTGTATAGGAAATAGTATAGGGAGAAGGCCAACAGTATAGGGATAAGGCTGACAGTACACATAGGTAGAAAGTCAACAGTATAGGGAGAAAGCCAACAGTATAGGGAGACGGCCAACAGTATAGGGAGAAGGCCAACAGTATAGGGAGAAGGCCAACAGTATAGGGAGAAGGCCAACAGTATAGGGAGAAAGCCAACAGTATAGGGAGACGGCCAACAGTATATGGAGAAGGCCAACTGTAGGGAGAAGGCCAACTGTATAGGGAGAAGGCCAACAGTATGAGAGAAGGCCAATGTATAGGGAGAAGGCTAACAGTATAGGGAGAAGGCCAACAGTATAGGGAGAAGGCCAACAGTATAGGGAGAAGGCCAACAGTATAGGGAGAAGGCCAACTGTATAGGGAGAAGGCCAACAGTATAGGGAGAAGGCCAACTGTATAGGGAGAAGGCCAACAGTATAGGGAGAAGGCCAACTGTAGCCAACATTATAGCGAGAAGGCCAACAGTATAGGGAGAAGGCTAACGGAGAAGGCCAACAGTATAGCGAGAAGGCCACCAGTCTAACACTACAGGAAGAAGACCAACAGTATAAGGAGACGGGCAATTAACGGTCCGGGAGAAGGCCAACAGTACAGGGAGAATTCCATACAGTACTAGTATAGGAAGAAGGCCGAATCTCCTCCCCCTTCACTGCATCGCATGTTCTGCACATACTAAATTCACACAGTATACTCACCAAAACACCTGAATCTCAGAAGTTGAAATCATGCAGGGCAATCCGTTTATTGCCCTGCATGCATCATTTGTGCCTACACATCTCCAAAGCTACGATTGTATATTATCGTTAATAATTCATCTGCAATTAACAGTTAACTAGTTGCAACGTACGCAATAATTGTAACTTAATCCAAGATGACGCAAGGTACTACGTTATGGCATATTGTTTATGAATAAATTATGCGCGGTAGAAATTAATTTTTTGTCTTGATTTTACTACACGAATGGTTCATGGTATAATTATATAAAACACAGATTCACAATCAGACCGATTTATTGTAAATTATAAACGTGTTTAAAATTCAATTTGAAAATAAAAGTATGATGACCGCCTATGTATGGGCCATTTCTCCATATGGAAAGCTACAACTAGTCTGCATGCAACATCATCGCACGCAAAGCAGCACAAGCACCAAAGAGAAGCAAATGACAATGATATGCATGTAATGATCATAGATCACGTGCTCGCGCGATCAAAAGGTACGGGTAAAAATTACATTGAACTGCCATGCCTTTGGTGTCTCTACTCAAAATTGTTTCTTCGATCGATAGAGCCCGTGCAAATTTAGTCACATTCATGCGAAACGATGATGAAACATTGCACTGAATCGTCTGAGTGGGAATTGATATAGCGTTTCCAGTCTCGTTCCATGGTCTATACTCTTGCCTTACCAGTGCCGGTGTCGTAGTGCACAATGTCCCCCCCTAATATTTGTCCCCCCGGACGTTTTGCACTAGTGTACAATGTCCCCCCGGACGTTTTGCACTAGTGTACAATGTCCCCCCGGACATTCTGCACTAGTGTACAATGTCCCCCTGGACAATCTACACTAGGGCAAACTGTCCCCCCTCCAGGGTAAAATGTCCCCCCTCATAACATTTTATTTCATCTATGACAAGGCTGGGAAACATTTCATGCAATCAACGGCAGTACATGGGATCGCATTGACACCATTACTCAGTAGCTCCTATATCCGTTGTCAAAGCTGCATGTCGTTCCGCCACTTGAAATGCTCGTTGAAACCAATACTGACATGCACACATACATGAACATTTATAAGTTTAGAATTAAAATTCCTTAACGAATACACATGCATGCAGCTTTTATCCTTTCCGTGATTGCGTGATAGTACAACCGATCAGTCGGGTACCGAGACTAAAACCCATCCTAAATAGCATAAAAACCGTTAACCATCCTGCGTCCAGGGTGGGAATATTAAAAAAAAAAAACAACTTACTGGGATTGAGCTAGCGTCCAGGGTGGGAATAGATATGATTCTACCCTGGTTTTGTCGAA
>OX442422.1:7030057-7161142 GCA_949361645.1 Spongilla lacustris
CGTATACCACATTATGAAATAAAAGTGACCAAACGTGCAGGCAATCATAGTCTCAGTCTGACAAGGGTCTTAAAGTCTTGGTTTCTATAGTCTCCAAAACACACGCATACGCGCTCAAAGCCTAGCTCGAAATGTGCAGTGCATGACATGATATACGTCGGCAGCATAGATCTATTGATGGCGCAGCGCAATCGATGGGTCGGGCATTGCGGGTAACATCCGGCATACGTGCCGTTCATATTCATCCGTATGCATAACATGCGGTAACTTGTGTAGTTCTAAAGCGTGCATGTAAAAACGCAATATATCATGATTGTGTACTTACATGTCTCCTGCACACAATCATCATATTTATGCATCTACACCATGTTGTGTACATGTAATCATTTCTCGTCCTCTACTGTAGCCGGCCGGTGTATGTATGTTCTACATAAATTGACCTTGGATATGTTTTTAGCTTATCTGAAACGTATACTCTTGAATCAAATATATTTGCACTTCAATCTGCGTGCCATGCATGTGTACTAATGTGTACTTCTTGATTGTCACTATAAACGGTCGTCCTCGTTTCGCCTTGCTCGTACCCCGACCAAGACGCAAAAAAACATAGGCTGATTGACTCAAGTACCCTCTTTAAGAGGATTTTAGCTATGCTGTACGAAGCATTTGTGTGTTTGTAATATACAGATATATGTAGCTATGGTATCCTATGTACAGTATTTACTCTGCCGCCATGGAGAGAGTTCTTCTCTTGACTCTGTAAGGCGTACAGTTTGTCAGATAATAATGATTTTGTCTCGAAAAATGCTAATTGCAAACTAAAAACCTTAATTAAGCCTGCAAACTGCAAATGTATATAGGAACTAAATTAATATTGCTTGCGTGCAGGTTTGTGATCTAGCTTTTACTTTGCAATTGTACCTGTTATTTCGTCTAAGAACTGAGCCAAGAGCCTTTTTCTAATCAGACTGAGGCTACGATCCGTGCACGTTTGGTTACATAATGCGGTATATACGCGTACTTGTGTCAGTTTACCATAGAATTATATAGAAAGTTGGAGTAACATTTTTCCGCATATCCCATGCACACACTGCGGTGGAAGTCGGATTTTATATAGTGCAACCTTTCCACATACATTTGCATATAATGATATAGCAGTGTGTGCTTGTTTGTAACTTATGCAAGGCACAGTTTGAACATATGATTGCAAACGTGCATGTATGTATATGACTCATTGCTGCATGTTTTCATCTGCATTAGAGACAACGTTGTATGCAGATGTAAAGATTGTTGAGTATAGTTTCATGCGGTGAACTGAAGCGTTTACTACAAAACATAGCTCGAGTTTCCACATGTACATGCAGCCGGGAAACGGTTCAGTTGCATGGATTAAATGTAACTTGAGCCGTTATTTCACGTTGGCCCTATTTCTCTATACATATAAGCATGATTTATGGTGGATACAATAAACTAGTATTCAAAGCAGCACAAACCGCCAAAGGAAGCCTTCAAGTTTCTCAAATGATCCAATGGGTAGTGTAATGATCACGTGCGCGCGATCAAAAGGTACGGGTAAAAAGTACAACTGCCATGCCTTTGGTGTCTCTGCTCAAGCCTTTATCCTTCATCGCCCCTCGATCGACAGAACCCGCGCGAATTTAGCCACATTCATGCGAATCGATATAGCGTTTTCCAGTCTCGTTAATTCCGTAGGTCTTTAATCTTGACGTACAAGTGCCGGCATGGAAAAATGGTAACGTGTGAACGTAGAATAATAACCAGACTAGTATATACTGTGCATGACATACATATGACCGATCACCCGGCCTTTGAGTGCCGGAATAACACTGCATGCTGCACGCATGCACTGCTGGCTATATGCAAACGGTTTCCTGCATGCATGTCGAACTTAAGGCAGTTTGTAGTATATAAACACCGGCTTCCATGGTCACCGCAGTGTGGAGTATACTTTCTGTATATAATATATAGTAAACACACGTATACCACATCAGTTATGAAATAACGTAGTGACTAAACATGCATGCCAAGGGCCTGAAAGTCTTTGTTTCTACTCTCCAAAAACACACGCACACGCGCACAAATCCTAGCTCAAAATGTGCAGTGCATGACGTGATGTACGTCGGCAGCAGGGATTATTGATGGCGCAGCGCAATCGATGGATCACGCAAATCCATCTATTGCGGGTAACACATATGCGTGCTCGTATTCATGCATGCCGTATGCATATGCCGGCAGCAACGTGTAGTTCTAAAGCGTGCATGTAAAAACGCAATATATATCATGATTGTGTACTTACGTGTCTCAAGCACACAATCACCATATTAATATGTATATGTGTATACGTATTCATTTCTCGTCCCCTATAATGTAGCTAGCCTGTACATGTATGTATAGTTCTACATGCATAATTGACCTTGGATATGTCTGTAGCATATCTGGAATGTACTCTATACATTTGCACTTCAATCCTGTGTATACTTCTTAATTGTCACTAGCAGAGGTAAAAGCGCTATGATGCTGCAAGCGTCCGCGTGGGGCAATATGGTAAGGGATAGGAGAAATATATACGGCCGTAGAATAGTGACCGGCAATCTACATATACATGCATTTTATTGATTTACATATCAAACGAAACCCACGCATGAATTGCAGCAAACCAATATTATGTATAGTTGATTCCTAAAGTTGCACGTGACCTGTCCAATGTGGTCTTACTTTTGTTGCACAATTTCGGAATAGTAAGGCTGCCAACGTACTCGGAAGTTAGAACGACATGAACCACACCCACCCTATGGGAATATATATATAACACAGCTTAGATTTCGATTGTTCACCAGAATCCCATACTTGTAACTCAACTGCAGGTAATGGGTCGAATATTACCAAGGATTGCGGTCGTGCTGTTTATCTGTGGCTTTGCACAAGCCGAGGAGCAAAATAATTATGAAGCATTGAAACCCTGTTCCGTAAGTTTTGGCCATGGCTATGCCTCCTGTTGCATTTCTGCATGCGGTCCTTATATGCATGCATAACATTATAATTATAAATTTCGGTATATCACATGCATTCAGCAAGACAACTATTTGTACACATACTCCGCCAACCAACAAAGTTCTGTGAGCGGTACACGATCGGAAGTGCATATCAGCTCTACAGTTGAAGTGTCTTGTGATTCAAGTAAGTCGTACACATGTGGCAGAACAAGCATGCTTGCATGCATTTATTTAATATAAACACCACAGCCGGAACCTACAATGAGCAAGCAGCTACAAAGTACTGCTTTAAGCTAAAAGATACGTCGATTTCAATCTTGGATAAGGATACAAGAAAGAGGTAAAGGTGCCGCCTAACGCATGCATTGATCATGACGGAATTATACACACACTCTTCTTGCGCACAGTTTAAATGAGGCTTCCAGTGATGCAAACCAACTACTTAGCGGACCGTTCTGCTTTGTTCAGGGAGAGGGCGGGAAGATTTTATCAGTTTACTACAATCCATCTGAGAAAACGCAAATAATTAACTACAAGAAAGGAATAGCTGCCGCGTTCCAAGCTAATTTCAAGATGACGGAGGTGGAAGTCGAGGAAGATACCCAGTCCAAACATTACGCTCGCTACAGGTTTGTCACAAGTGCATACCGACATGCATAGACTTTTAATGTGTTGCACTCCTGTTACAGTTTCGAGACTCTTGCCCCCGATCACGTAATAATGCATCGCGTCGTAGATTCGGAAAGCGTGATACAATTTGCCGCTAACGAACTACACGGGACACCACTTGCCGTTCAAAAGGCAGAGCACGTCGAGTACAAAAGTGGGAGGATGCTCAGCTCAGCCGGTACAACTACAATAAATATGGAAGGGCCGTTTGAACGAGACGAGACTTTAGAGACAGATTCGGACTCTATGGACGACGCGCTAGGCAACGAAGGACTTAGCGCTGTGGGAACATATTCGTTGAAGTTGGATAGCAGCATGAAAAAATCGAAGTCATTTATAGCGACTATGAATCTGCCGAAGCTGATGGAAGGCACATTGGCTGCACAGTTTGATGAGGGTAAGAACTCGAATGTAAGCCTAAGTATAGTGCAGATGCATGTTTTATGTTTGGACACCCTCGATCTACAGATGAAAATGATCGTGATGAAATGGAGAGACTTAGGCAAAGCCTACCATCCATCAAGCAAGCTTTGATTGGGCTTCAGAAAAACGTGAATGACGTCATAACGAGTAAGCTGATCGTATAAATATAAATGTTGCATGCAGCAGTGACTTGTATACAATATCGAGTGCATGGGCTGTACATGCATGTGCGTATATTTCCCTGCTCTATGTGCTTCATGTAGATGACGCTATAAGCAAGTTGCTCGCTTTGGAGGCAAAACACGGAACCCTACCAGGATACAAACCTGCCTTGGTAGAAGTCATGGATTACCTAAATACGGTAACTATGCAAATGCATGCATATAAATCGTATGCTGCTGCGCGGAAAATAATTTTAAAAAGCTTGCCAGCTAGTTAGCTTGTAAAACAGATGGGTGAATTTCACTCAAAACGGTTCAAAATAGCACTCGATTTGAGAAATCGAGTGCTATTAGTGTGAAATTCACCCATCTGTTTATAATGATGTACAAATGAAACTAGTTTTGCTGAAGTAAATATGAACGTGTTCGTGCATGTTTTCTAAGACGAGCTACAGTAGCTCGACTTAAAGCGCCGATTAGTACACTTATTGGTGGGATCTCATATATACTTCCAGATGTAAATACTTATGAATGACTGTGAATATGCATGGTTGCTAGCTTCGTGAAGCTAGTTTAAGTGTATATCAGTGTAGTAAAATTCAACTGACTATTGTATGACTAATAAAGTCCCATGCAAATAAGAAACTCCTTGTTCAGTAACAAAAGGGTACTATAGTCTTTGTTTTATAGGACTCTGACTTTCTTTTTAAAAAATTAAAACACACATATAGGCCTTACTATATGATGCATGCATGAGTTCATTGCTCCCTCTCTCTCCCTCTCTCTATCCCCCTCTCACACTCTCTCCATCTCTCTCTCCCCCTCTCTGTCCTCTCTACTCTCCTCTCTCTTCTCTCTCTCGTTTTAATTGCGCAGCTTTCTTCAACTGCTGAAGAAGACGTGGAGATGAGATATCTTCTGTATTCTTTTATTGCAGCGGAAGGAAGTGCCTATTCTCAAGAGGTATGTCATCAATACATACTTATACAGCCAGATGTGATGAAAAAACGTAAACGACAGAGAAATTCTGCATTCATTTAACATTAGTCGTATTACAGTACATTTATTTCGTCAAAATGCCTTAACGTCGGCAAGCTGCCTGTCTATAAGAGCAGAGAATCGTGCTATAAGTAGTGAGGTCGAGTCGTTTGATATAATAAGGAGCGTGACCTTTTTTGTTAGAAGCGCATGCATGAAGACATTCTTCGTTTCAGTATGCCCAAAGAAGAGAAGCTCCAAACTTGTCTTCCCTGCATATACATGTACAGCTAGTGATTAGTTGACAAAGATACAAAATCGAAATATCAGATCAAGAAAAAGGTTGAATGCATGAGCGTTATATATATCTCCGTTGTCTGAGCTTTTTAAGTGTCGGCAATTTCACTGCGATGTATAGGTGTTCATCGACTCAACGTGCAAATAAAACCGCTCGCTATAAAATCCAATTAAGTGTATACGGTATATTGTCAATTACGCAATTTAGGTACATGGAGTCAATATGATTTAATATTATATGTGTTCACAGACCTGTGATTTCATTGGTTGAGTCTTTATGTTTTTGCAGATGGTGTTAAGATCTATGAAGGCATCAACGAGTGAAAGGGAAAAAAATGTTTTGACGCAGCAGCTCGCATTCGTTAGAAATGTGCACCCCGATATCCTTCTACAAATCGAAGATATTATCGCTTCGAGCGGCGACATTACCGATCCTTTGACTCTGTCGTACGGAGCTCTCGCTTCTGCAGCCGCACCGAAACTACAGGAGCGCATAGTGCAGTTCTTGCTAGATCGCATGGACGCGCAGGCGGAGGATCATACCGCATTGATTCATCTCGTACATTCTTTGGGAAACACAGCAGCAAATTTCTCAGACAGCTGCAGGGCACTTATTCACCTGATTGAGCACGATAATCCCAGCGTTCGAAGGGCAGCTGTGTACGCACTTCGACATTGTCTGCAGTCGAAGGGCGTTCAAAATGCCCTCGCGGAAGCTCTACGTGCTAATCGTTATGACCCTAGCTTTGCTGAAATGGTCACCCGCACATTGATAGCCGGCACGGAGTCTGCGCAGTTCTCCAGAACGGAATACGCCGTCGATGACTCCCTGATGGAAGAGCTGTTGTACCAAACGAATGGCAATGACGACATTAAAATTTATGCCCAGATATTAGGCCGAAAGGCTCCAAGGAAACTGAAGGAAATGGTTGGTGCAATGCAAGCGCAGAAAGAACAATGGGACTCTACTAGCGACTCGAATTTCAACCTTGTGTCAGATATTACAACCCGTAGAGAAGACGTAAAATTGTACCCTAGGCATAAGTCTTTCCTGTGGACCAGAGCATTAGGTGTGCCGCAATTAAAGCTTGATATTGCATTTGGTGCCTTCGCTGGATTTCCAAACAGTCCTAACAGTAATCGTAATTTCAAGATATTTTCTAAAGGCACTGCGCGTGCTAACGCATTTGGATTCTCAAAGACAGCATTCGAGGCTACATTGTTTAGCGAGCATAAACCCGGTTCTTCTAGTATGACGGGCGAAGTGTATGTTGTCTTCATCGGGCAGGTGTTGGTCGATCAGAAGGTAGAGTCGTGCAAAACATTGACCAAAACACTGATCACGAGAGGTCCCTACGAGCTGTTAAAAGCCACCGCCAGAATTTTTATTTACGTGGGAACTTTGCAGTTCTCCATTTCCCTAGGTGCCAAGTTCAGTGTTTCTGCATCTATCACGGCGTGTGTGGCTGAGTGTATAGCGACGAAGGGAACTTTCGAGCCTACTATAACAGTGGAAGCTACCGTTGGTGCCGCTGTAAACCTGATCGTAAGTACATGATATATTAAAGAGTTAATGCCATGCAGCACCATATATGTGTATACATGCACAGCAAAAAAATTTTAGTGTATTTCACTCAAAACGCAAACTATATCACTCAGAATCCTGATTCAGAGTGATATAGTTTGCCGTTTTGAGTGAAATACACCAAACTGTTTTTGCTGTGTGACATATAGTATTCCGCTATTACATGTATATATTATACATGTATATTTATACCGTACATATACGTACAGGAACTCGTACAAGCAGGCGTTGACCTTAAAGCTTCTTTCGACTACAACACGGTCCCCGAGCTGGCTGCTAACTATAAGATTAACGGGGGTGCAACCGAATTCTGCTTCAAAATAACACACGGATGGCCGAATAATGTTGTTAGCATATATGCCTACTTTAAACATAGGTATATCAAGTGGTGCAGGGGCTTTTGGAACATTCCATACGTAAGTAGCATGTCACTACATATAACAATAAAGCTATTACCACTGTTCGTGACTGGTTGCATTTCAGCCGTGCGGTTTCAACTGGAGTGACAAGAAGAAATGGAATGATGCATCTCATGAATGGCAACTTCCCTCGTCCAAAAGATACACTCTTTGGAGCAATTGCGATAAGCTTACATGCCCCGCCATAACGATGCAATGAGCTAAACAATTGCAAGCATCCATGCTGCTAAGCCTATAGCTAGTATACAAACACGCCTATGACTAGTTACCACGCATAGCATCGATGTTCTGTATTCGTACTGAATATCATGTTGTTAATTTTAAATAATGCTGTATATATGGCAGACCATATATGATCAGGTGGTTACGTATCATGCTACTACTGTACTTTGCTGTATAAGATCTGATAAATGAGATGGATTCTTATTTAATTTAATTTTACAGTGGTAACTGTTGATTTCACATGCAATTTCCTACAACGTCTTTACGGAAGGGAACAAGAGATCAACAATGATACGAATTTTTTTTTAAAGTCCTATATTTAGCACTTTTGCAGTACGTACATGTGCATTTTACGTTGCTAAATATACACATATCAGTAACACCAATTCAAATACGTGACTTAATTAATTAATCTAAAGTTCATATATAGAACACAGCAGTTCAACCTCCTGACCTTTGACAGGTCACCGATCTGTCACACTCCATTCCCCCTCTCCAGCAACAACTGAAGTCGGGAAAGAGAATCAGCATTCTTGTTCGCACTCCCTGCTTTATGCACTACTTTAGAACTGTAGGGCTGCATTGCCAGACTCCATGCCACCTGCACAATCTTGGGTTGGTTTCGTTCAGCCGCTCTAACCATTCTAAGGATCGATGATCCGTTTGGTCTGCCGAGCAGGTATATACTCTGAACGCCTCCACTGCAAGTCGTATCGCTAAACACTCCTTCTCCACAGTGGAGTAGCGCTCTTCTCTAGGCAGTAGCTTCATACTAAAGTACCCCACAGGGTGATCTTGCCCATCTTCCATCTGGCTCAGCACTGCCCCTATTCCCCTATCGGACGCATCAGTCTGCAGGATGAACTCCTTGTCGAAATCTGGACTCCTCAGCACAGGCTTTTAGCACAAAAGCCCTTTCAACCATCCAAATGCATCTTGACATTCCTTTCCCCATACTACGATGTTCGGGGCCGACTTCCTCAGTTCCTCGCCAGTCTGTCAACGCGGGGCTGCGATAGAAAAGTAGTCAGGTATAAATCCCGCAAGTTCAAGAAAACCCCGCCTCAACTGCTTTCAGCTTAGCTTTCGAATAGAATGTCCTACATCTTAAATACAGGCTGTAATATACAAGTATAAGTATAATACAATGAAACCGGATCGATATACATATACTTTACGCGTTTTATACGTGCATGTATTTGCAAACCTCATGCATGCCATGATATATCATAATACATGTACATGTGTGTATGTGCGTGTCTGCGTGCCCGCTCGTATACGAATATAAAGACGTATGAAAATTCATGTGCAAGTACGATTTAGCTTAATTGTCCGCGTGTGGTCATAAAATAATGATTGGTGCCATGATATCACAAAAAAAACATGCTTCATGTGTCAGACAGCTGATATTTGCTGCATGCAGTGCAGAGCCATTTATCACTATCCATCCAAGCTCATACATCTGGGATGCTCTTAATTGCAGGTTTAATTTGGTGAAATCGTTCATTGCATGGCTTCAGTCTTTTTTGAGTGCTTTTCCAGTTGAAGGATTCAGTAGCTTGTAAACAACTTTGCCAACTGACTCTTGAACTTTGTACGATTTTTTCTACTACTCCACTTTGCTTGGAAGTAAGTCAGCACGCATATGTAATATCATGCAAAGTTACAGTCATGCTTCTATACATGGTGATCGCATGTATATATCTATACAACGATCAGGAGCGTATCCATAGAGGTTTCCGTGTTACCTGACCCCCCCTCCCCCCTCGCTCGCATTCGAGTGACGTACAATGTTGGAAACCCCCACTTTGAAATCCTGAATACGCGCCAGGCCTGACGATTTATAACCTTCTGGTGAAGCGTGGCAAGCTATCATTATTCTTTCCTGCTCTTCAGTGATCACTCATATCTTGGAACTAAAGAGCGCCATTGTCAACCTTGTAATTTCCACGCGCTTTCGTCTAAAAGAACGTTTCTGATCTTTTGAAAATCCAACTGGCCTGGATACCTTCCTTTTAACAAGAACTGAGTTAAAAACCCTTTCGTCGTCCATGGCCATCAACACTGGCGGCTATTCTAAAAGGAAATCTCCACGTACGCGTGCACACATCAGTTTATACACACGAGGCAGAGCAGTTACGAAGATTCGAAGGCTACATTGTAAGTGTTTGGTTGAACTTTTATTGCAAACGTGAAGACGTGGAGGAGGGGGGGGGGGGGGGGGGGGGGGGGGGGGGACAGCTGTGCCTAGGAAAAAATGTCCGGTGTCGTAGGCATGGTTGTCCCCCCTGCAAAATGTCCCCCCGGACATTCATGCCTAGGCAGCGCTGTCCACCGGACACTCGTTCCTAGGCACCATTGTCCCCCGGACAATTATGCCTATAGGCATATATGTCCGCAGGGGATCGGACATTCATGCCTAGGCATAATTTTCCTACCCTAGGCACCAGTGTCCCCCCATGGGTGCCTAGGATAGAATGTCCTACACTTTAAATGCAGGCCTGGAATATACAAGCATAAGTATAATACAATGAAATCGGATGGAGGCCGGGACCATGGTGTCACAGGAAAAATGGAATCCTTGAAAATGTTGCACCCTGTACCACTTTTCATAGGAAAGTAGGCATCCCTTAGCATATATAGCCATTTCTCGTAGGAATTTTGGAACCACCACTCCAATTTTTGCATCTCTATGCTTATGTAAGGGAACAGAGGACATGCTTAAGTTGAGAGCATGTATGGGAACAGTGGACATGCTTAAGTTGAGAGCATGTATGGGAACAGAGGACATGCTTAAGTTGAGTGCATGTATGGGATCAGAGGACATGCTTAAGTTGAGAGGATGTAAGGGAACAGAGGACATGAGTAAGTTCAGAGCATTGACTATGGGAACAGAGGACATACTTTCACTCAACTTAAGCATGTCCTCCTACTGTACATGTACATGTATATATGTTCCCACACATAATGACAATGACCTTCACAAATGTCATGCATCATTCCATAGATAACACACACATTTTAATTCCAAAGGTTTCCACTATCCAAATAAGAGTACATAGTTTTCCATAACACACCGGCAAGACACAGAATGAAAGAAACATAGTTCAAAGTACTTAGTTAAATTAATTTGTTCTCATCTTCATTATATAATAGATTTGGCAACAAAAATTAAATAATCACTATTAATTGACAGATGAATAGATCTAAATTGTCTGGAATGTAGAATCCACATCAATGCCAGGAGTTGAAAGGAGACGTTCCACACAAGTAATATGACCTTCCTTTGCAGCATGGTGTAATGGAGTATTACCCCTCTAGAGGTGAAAAATTGTAGAAGTCATACACATGTATGAATATAATTATGATCATTAAGTACATGTAACTGTGATGTACATGTACATGTACATGTAGATGCAACAACACCCAGCCTTCAAATACCAGCCACACACTACCTGTATACTGCATACTGTATTGATTTTATCATTCTGTACAGGTAACCACATGTATGATTTAGTAGGGCTGGGACCTACTAATTTGCTATTACAGACAGTGGATGACAATAGGAGCGTCTCTTATTGTGTCCATGCATGCTTTTTGAGTATACCCTTTCTAGAGGATGTGCAATGCACAGAGTGTTTCAAAATAAATATCTGACATTCTAGTGATTGAAATACATGTACCTTAGTTTAAAACCTTTTTACACCATCACTGCCTCCATGTACATGTATATACGTGTACTAATCATAGAGCATATTTTTAAATTAAAATATTACAAGGATGTTGTAACAATAGGTAATCCATGCCTAGGAACTCAATTATGTCACCCTTGCAGCACTAGCATGCAAATGTTGAATTGGGCACTCCATGGAACATACTTAAAAGCTTGTTGTACATTGTTTTCACCTTATTTCATCACTAGCTACATGTGTTAAATAGGCTATTATCAGAACAACATACGTTATGTTGAAAACCTTGCAATACAATTGTTTGGCACTTCATATGACATAATCACTATGCTAATTAATCACTTTCATGAATCCTTATACTGTAACTGGCAGATTCAGCATAATGTATTGGTATGATGGCAAGCTTTAATAACTGACCGTTGCTTTAAGCAGAACTAAAGAGCTCATGCTATTGTCATCAATCAATCATAAATTTTGATATGAATGTTTGATAACTTGAACACAAGAATGCGTGGTAGGCAGTGAATATGTTTATTTGACTAATGGTCTGCCAAGTCAAACTTATCGTCTGGAGTACATTTTACACCACCAAGTGTCTATAGCTGATAGATGTACACCATGCCAGCAGCACCTTTTTTTTTATATCACTCACACCTCTAAGAGGAGTGCCAAATTACGGAGGGGGCGGGGGGGCGGGGAGGGGGGGGGGGGTCGAAACCTTAAAAATAGTTTTTATAAATAAATATGCTTGCACCAAAATAGAAAGCAATGGTTAAATTGAGGGCTAGAAACTTAAAACTCAACAGGCTACATGTTTCTCTGGGTCTCTTTCAGCATTGGTTGTTTTGCGAGGTTATTATTTTTTTTGAGTGGTACATGTACATAATTGCAAAATTGTAAATGTACATGTATGTTCCAAACTGTTTGTGTACTTCACGAATGCTGTAGAATGTCTAGTAAATGTTGCCTGCACTATATCATCCCATACCAACATTCTGTATGTCACAAAATAAATCTCTGCCACTTGTTAACATACATTTGTAGACATAAATGTATACATACTGGAAAGGACATGTATTCAATGGTCACACTAACCATATCCTTAATGTTCACATCAATACCAGGAGCAGAAAGGAGATGTTCCACACAAGTAGAATGACCTCCACTTACAGCAAGGACTAATGGACTAGCACCTTCCTGGAAAATACAAATAATTTTGCATTTCAGTGATATGTACATGTATAGCATTATATATGTAATGTAAATAACAAACAATGCACAAATAGCTAGTGGGATAATCCACCCATGCATCTGCACTACTTCTTCCATTTTCTACATGTAACTAGCCCCACTACAGTTCAAATTCAAATAGTTACCCTTTAATTTTGCATCGCTGGTATGATATGGAAGTGGTGACCTTTTGCATTTTTTTTTCACTGTGCCTCCTCTCTTGTATGAATTACATCTCTCAGTTGGGTATTAAAGTGTTTAATGCCAGTTATTAAAACTAGCTGAGTTTGTCACCTCCATCCACTTGTGTTTCTGTGGTTCTTGAGTGCATGGCCAATGAACCAAATGCAACCAAAATTACACCATGTCAACTTCATTGAAAGGGAAATTGGTGTAAAATAATATACTGTGGGATGGCCCTGGAATCAATTTGAAATGGTGTTTTTATGCACCTAACCTAGGCATTTCAAAGGAAGGTACATGTAGCCATGATGAATCAACAGTTTATACAGCATGGCTACATTCCATTGAAGTGCCCAGGTTATGCTAAAAAAAAAGACCATTTCTTAAGGATTCCATGCAGGCCACCCTACTGTAAATTAATTCATAACAATTTTCCATGCGATGAAGTTGATGTGGTGTAATTCTGGTGGGATTTGTATGCAATCATGCAGGAATCAAACGAACACAAGTGAATGGGGTGACAAGCTCAGCTAGTTAATGACTGGTACTAACCTTTCTGCTATTATGATACCACATTGAGAGATGCAACAATTGTGATTTGTACAAGTGAGGAAGCACAATACATAACATGGAAGCGCAAAATGTCATCACTTTGAAAGGTCATACATCGTCCCAATGATGCAAAATGATTTGAATTTTTTTTACCTGTTGTGGGGCTGCTAGCAGCATGCAGAGTTAGGAAGAAGTTTGATACGGTAGTGCAGAAATATGTGGGTACGCTTGGGCTGGATTGTCCCACATGTATGATAAAAACCACAGTGACATCCTAATATGTCCTGTAAAGGTACATGTACATGTAGTTCCTCTGTTATTTTCTTCTCATTATTTTACATACATGTACATGTACATGTACATGTACATGTACATGCACATGTACATGTAGTAGATTATCATGTGAAGAGCTATTTGCCCTTGCACAAACCTTCGTTAGTACATGCATATGCACATGTGGGAATGGAACAAGTAGTCGCATAGTTCACTAGAGTATATATGTTATTACGAGACATGCAACATTCAATGGACCAACTCACTTTATTCTTAATGTTCACATCAATACCAGGAGTGGAAAGGAGATATTCGACACAAGCAGTATGGCCTCTCATTGCAGCAAAATGTAATGGGGCATAACCATCCTGGTGTGCATGCAGTTTAGACAACATGGTGAGTACAGTGGACACTGAAAGCATGTCACTGGGTCTGTTTCGACTATTGGTTCTTTACATCACTGAGCTGCTTCACATTATAAACAGAACAACAACTAGCCCAGTGCCCAGACCAGATCCCAGACCAGTGCCTAGACCATTGCCCATTTCCAGCTGCCGTGTGTGGCCAGCACCACTCACAGCAGGGGCTCTAGGGTCCCATGGGAATGGACGCCAGTACCCCATATATCCAAATATAAAATATGTTATGCAAGTGTAAACATGCAGGTACATGTAATGGGAGCATGAGCTTTTAGAAGTGGTGACAGTTTGCGCAATTATTAGTGTGTTTAGTTTGAAAGGGTCAGCATGCATGTGTTACTAGGAGACAAAATACACGTGTATATTTGCTGGAGTACTTACTATTTAATGGACCAACTCACCGCATTCTTAATGTTCGGCATACCAGAAAATAAAAAGAGACGTTCCACACAAGCAGTATGACCTCGCCCAGCAGCATAGTGTATTGGAGTACTACAGTGCTGGTGTGAATACAATAATTCAGTGAACATAATAATAATAATAATAATAATAATATCTACCAAAAAAATAATAATAATAATAATAATGAAAGGAAGCTGGGTATGGGCTCTCTAGTGACCACTCTAACACTCGCCCAGCGGATGTCCTGGTTCAGGGTTGGGACAGAGGATCTCCTGCTGCCCTGGACATCACTGTAACATCTCCCCTCACCCCTGCCACCTTGAGAGACGCCAGTTCCACTGCTGGGGCAGCAGCCTATGCTGCAGAATGCAGGAAACACACTGCAAATGATGCCAAGTGCCAGGAGCTGGGCTGGGCCTGCATCCCCCTAGCAGTGGAGACCTTTGGTAACTGGGGCGTGGAAGCTCAGGGTGTCTTTTCCCGCCTCGCTTCTGCACTCGGGATGCACCAAGGAACTTCAAAGTCTTGGGCCCTCCACACCATCTACAGCCGCCTTAATATGTCCCTGGTGCGTTCAGTGGCTAGATCCATTCTAGGTAGAAGCTATGTAGTTTAGAACATCTATACGTGTTTTTTGTGGACAATACTAATAATATTTCTGTATGAGCATTCATTCCATTCGTGTATTGTCTTGTTTAATAATAATAATAATAATAAATAAAAAAATAAAAATAATAACACTGAATTTGCTGTTCTTAAGGTAGATCTGAAGAACGCATTTAATTTGGTGTCACGTCAGGCTCTATTGATTGAAGTTAAAAATCACTTTCCAGAGTTACTCCCTTGGGCCTGTTGGTGCTATGGGCAACATCCTTTGTTGTGGCACACAATGGGTCATCTGCAGTCTGAATCTGGAGTTCAGCAAGGGGATCCACTAGGACCTTTTTTTTTTGACCTGGTCTTGAACTTACTAATTTCTGCTATCACTAAAGATGAGGTTTGTTCACATCTTCAATTCCATGCCTGGTATCATGATGATGGAGTGCTGGCTGGTCCCATATCTGCAGTACATAGGGCACTGGCATTGATCAAAGGTATTGGTCCATCACTTGGCCTCTTTGTGAATGTGTCAAAATGTGAGCTCTTCAGCCAAAGTGATCTGAGCTCTTTCCCATCTGACATGAAACAGTCTCGCAATCCCAACATTGAGATCTTGGGTGACAAAGATTTTTGCTCAGCCTTTGTCTCCAGGAAGAGGTTAGAGGCCAGACCCCTGCTGGAAAGACTTGAGGAAGTTGGTGCAGTGGACCCTCAGGTTGCTTTAACACTCTTGCGTATGTGTGGCGGGTTCTGTCGGCTTGCACATCTAGCCCGTGCCACTCCTCCTTCGCTTGTTATGGCTTCTCTTGAGCTTTTTGATGAAGATGTTCGTAGATGTTTCTCATCATGCACTGCAGTTGATACAACTGATGTTGCCTGGCAGCAAGCCCAGCTAAGCCTAAGCAAAGGAGGGTTGGGCATGAGGTCTCTGTCCCGCCACTCACCTGCAGCATTCATTGCATCTCTATGCTCCTCTGGCTATGGCTCCATATCAGATCACCATCTCTCTCATGCAGTACAGACATTTAATGCATCCGTATTTCATTCTGATGCAATTCAGACAGATGGTTTAGTTTCATCTCCAGTCCATCAAAAGCAACTTTCGAGCAAGATTGATATCCATCAGTTCAATAGCATCTTGATTGCTTCTTCTGTTGCTGATAAGGCTCGTCTGTTGTCTGTCTCATCCCCACATGCTGCTTCATGGCTGTCTGTAGGTCTCGGCCTTCATCTTGAGCCTTCAGTATTCCAGGTAGCTGTCAAGTGGTGGCTTGGTTTGGACACCTCTAATGGTTCCCAGTGTGCCCTATGCCCAAACAGCACATTAGATCCCCTTGGTCACCATGCCACAACATGCAAAAAAGGAGGAGACGTGGTCATCCATCACAACCATCTGCGCAATGTGTTGGTGGAGACTTGCTGTAGAGCCCACTTGAGTGTGAAGGTGGAGATGGGTAGCAACCTTACTTCAGACCATGACCACTCACGCCCCGCAGACATTTTGCTACCCAATTGGGCCCTTGGTAAACCAGCTGCCTTTGATATCTCAGTGACATCACCGCTAAATCCTAACGTTTTATCAGTAGCGGGATTGTCAGCTGGGGCAGCTGCGTTGTCCACTGAAGAGCGCAAACACATGGAAAATGACCCCAAATGCAATGCCTTGGGGTGGTGTTGTATACCTCTGGTTGCAGAGTCGTATGGTGCTTGGGGAAAAGAAGCCATAGATTCATTTAAAATGCTTGCCTCCCGTCTTGCCATAACATCGGGCAAAACAAAATCAGCTGTGCTGTCTGAGCTGTACAGTAGGCTCAACCTGCATTTGGTGAGAGCGAATGCAACAGCGATCCTCTCCAGGTGGCTCCCATCTTAAAGTTTAATTAACTGTAGTGTGATTTAAGTGTTGTGTTTATTACATATTCTGTCAAATAATAATAATAATAATAATAATAATAATAATAATAATAAGTTTTGTGCATTTGCATGTATATCCATTTGTAACTGTTGTATTGTTTCATAATAATAATAATAATAATAATAATAATAATAATAATAATAATAATATTTCTCAATGCATTGTAACATGGTTGTATATTGTATGTATACAAATATACAGGCTCGTCCTAGAC
This sequence comes from Spongilla lacustris, assembly GCA_949361645.1. NCBI lineage: Eukaryota > Metazoa > Porifera > Demospongiae > Spongillida > Spongillidae > Spongilla > Spongilla lacustris. The sequence continues at coordinate 7,047,303 of OX442422.1, forward strand.
AAAGTCAGTGGTTCTCACCGAACTCTACGGGCGGCTGAACCTTCACCTGATACGAGCTAATGTCATTGCCATCCTTTCTCGTAGCATCGGTCAAAGTGATGTAGGGTAGATATAGTTAGCATTTTGTGTACATTGTGTGTAGTCTAGTTGTATATGTTTAAATATCATTGCATTTGTGTATGATAATAATATAAAAACGTATACAGACATAATTTGATGTGTTATGAATACAATTAGTAATGCACCATCGCCAAATATACCGTTGAATTAATTAATTGGACTTTATCGACCATATAATTGGATAGAGCAATTGAATGTAGTAACGCTGCCGATGTTTAGAAAGCTCAGACTAACAGAGATTATGCTCACTTGTTCCCAAATGCTCGAAACTTTTAAAATGTTTTTGTATTCCTTGATAAGATTCACTTCGATATTGTAGTGTTATATTGTCATGATGAAAACATGATAATGTTAATGGTTTTGCAGAAGCACTAGTTTGAATCTCAGTGTCATTGTTTAATTATTTTCATAAGGGGGGTTGTGCTTGACACAAATTTCAAACGTTAGTTGGATTCTTGCCGCCAAGCAAAAAAACAGGTGTTGGCAGGTGGATCTTTATTGTTCAGGCATATCCATATCGAGATATACAGCGCGGGATTGCATGATTATAAACCAGGGTAAAAATTTAAACAAGCATTGCGGATAATCATAGGATACAAATTTGGCTTTCATAATATAATCTAATCGCATAAGTACGATTCTGTTTTATATACAGTTATAATGTGTTGTAAAATTCCCTTATTTTGATGCACTATAACTTCCAAATAGTTAAAGCTATGAACATCTACAGCAAGTACATCCCCTCCCAAACATTTATACATTTGTAGACATAAATGTATCTGTTTATACATACTGGAACAGACATATGTATTCAATTATCACACTCACCGTATCCTTAATGTTCACATCAATACCAGGAGTGGAAAGGAGATGTTCCACACAAGTAGTATGACCTCCAATTACAGCAAGACATAATGGAGTAGCACCTTCCTGTAGTGGACACAAAATACAAATAATTTTATAGTACAGCAATATGTACATGTATAGCATTATAATTTTACATATATGTAAATGTGAATAACAAACAATTTAACCTGTAAGCTCAAATAGTGTACAAAATAGGACAATCCATCCACGTCCCAACGATACAACATTAAAGGATGACGATTTGAATTTTGGAGCCTGCTAGCAGCATGCAGAGTGTATGTTAAAAATAATAGTGACATCCTAACTTGTCCTGTAAAGGTACATGTACAAATTGTTATGTTATTTTCTTCTCATTATTTAACATACATGTAAATGTATTATCATGTGAAGAACTATTTGCCCTTTCAGTAGTACATGTATATGTACATGTGAATGGAATAAGTATTGGATAGTTCACTAGAATGTACATGTATATGTTATTATGAGACTCGCAACATTCAATGGACCAACTCACAAAATTCTTAATGTTCACATCAATACCAGGAGTGGAAAGGAGACATTCAACACAGGTAGCACGACCTCTCCAGGCAGCAAAATGTAATGGAGTATAACCATTCTGGAGTGCATGTAGTTCAGACAACATGGTGAGTACCAAGCATGTCACTGGGTCTGTTTTGACTACTGGTTTTTTACATCACTGAGCTGCTTCACATTTAAACCCAGTGCCCAGAGTTTGGCCAGCACCACTCACAGCAGGGGCTCTAGGATCCCATGGGAATGGATGCCAGTACCCCAAATATCCACATATAAAATATGTTATGCATGTGTAAACATGCAGGTACATGTACATGTAATGGGAGCATGGGCTTTTATAAGTGGTGATAGTTTGTGCAATTATTAGTGTGTTTAGTTTGAAAGGGTCAGCATGCATGTGTTACTAGGAGAGAAAATACACATGTATGTATGCTGGGGTACTTACTATTTAATGGACCAACTCACATTATTCTTAATGTTCGGCATACCAGAAAATAAAAGGAGACATTTCACACAATCAGTATGACCTTCCTCTGAAGCATGGTGTAATGGAGTATTACAGCTCTGGTGTGAATACAATAATTCAGTGAACATGGTTGTACATTGATGTAAAAAATATAAAGACATAATTGATGTGTTATGAATACGATTACAATGTACCATAGAATTAATTGCACTTTATCGATGGAGCAATCGAATGTAGTAACGCTGCTGACGTTTAGAAAGCTCAGAGTAACAGAGATAATGCTCACTCATTCCCACATGCTCAAACCATTAATAAAGGTTTTTTCATTCCTTCCAGATTCACTTCGATAGTGTATTGTTACATCGTCATGATCAAAACGTTAATGGTTATGCGGAAGCACACGTTTGAAACTGAGCGCCGTTGTTTATTATTTTCATAAAGGGAATTGTGGTTGACACAAATATCAATCGTTAGTTGGATTCTTGCCTGCCAGGCAAATAATCAGGTGCGGGGGGGGGTGGGGGTGGGGGTGGATCATTATAATTATGCATATGTCATTATTGTTCAGTCGTATCCATAATATCTACATGTACAGGTGTCGGAAGAATGGCTGTCCCCTTGGAAAAAGTGTCCCCCCAGACATTCGTTCCTACATGTTAGGTACAAATGTCCCCCCAGACACCCGTACCTAGGAATTATACATGTACGTAGACCTGGTCACTGTTCCAAGAAGAGGAGGAGAGAAAGTTTAAGTTTAATAGATGACAATGGAAGTCTTGATGAGAAAGGGCCAGCACAGATGAACCATGACACTGATGAAGCAGATGGTATTATGGTACAAGAATCACTTGCTGGCTACACTTTATATCCATGTAAATGCATGCTTAGGTTTGTCCAACACCTTGCAACACAAAATAGCTTTCAACACAGTTGAGGAGATTTCGAGAAACAAAGGCTTAGGGGATGGTGGCTTAAATGCCACAATTTATTATGACGATGATTGCCAACGGTTGGGTTGCAATGACCTACAAAAGAGCACATCATTTGTACAAGTTGGTGATGTAGGTTTTGTTAATAATGATGAGGGGCTAAACTGCACTCCAAGCTCAGTCACAGCCAGCAACCATATGTGATAAATGAAATGGTTTTGTTACAAGTACAATCAGGATTCTACCAGAGCTCAGTCTGTCTGCTGTGTGTGCAAAAAGCTGATATACAATCACCAACACTTTCTTGCCGCACCGTACAACCCAAAGTGGAAGTCTTTCATCGAAGTATGTTAGCAAACATGTTGTGAATATTGTAAAATGGAGACTGTTTCTATGGTTGTGTGATGACACTACTATCATTATTGATGACACCCTCTGGAGCTGTATAGTACAAATCATTTAGCCCTTGTTGGGGGTGAGTGGATTAAGTAATCAGTTCAAAGGTTGCAGAAGGAAGCATATCCCTATATTGGTGGCCTTCAATCCACAAACCTTGGACAATTAGGTTATGCTCAAGTGTTGCATGTAGCCTCATCGCATTGGGTAGCAATACCAACAATAGGATGTTCCTTAGGAGAAGTTAAAATGTTTGATAGTTTAATGCCAAAGGACTTACCAGACAGAGCACAGGAACAGATAGCATGTATTCTTTGCACACATGAGAAAACCCTGCACGTGAAGCTATGTCCAGTATAGAGACAAGTAGGAACTTGTGACTGTGGACTGTGTCCTCACTATGCAATGGAATGTGTCCTACAGTAATAGTATATAATCAAAAGTCAATGCGTAAGCATCTCTTACAATGCTTGGTTAATGGCAAGATGACTGAATTTCCTTTTTTTAAAATAATAAGATTTTTTAAAACAATATAAAATTAATGAAGTATCAAGTTGAAAGGGCTTTTACATAGCTGAGAGATTGACCTTTTTGTCTGAAATTGCAAGGTCAATTGATGACTGAATTCCTTGGAAGGAATAGAAAACCAAGGACCAAAAGTCGCCAATAATGATGTGTTTTGTAACTGCAGACAACCTGAGTATGGTGAAATGGCAGGATATGATCTACCTGCTTGAAATTATGTGCTAAATGTAGGTATGTAATATTAATATTTTAATGAATGCATAATATCCGTAATTTCTTGTTTCCTTACTTTCTACTCAATTCCTGTTTACAAATTCTACATCACCAATTTTTTGTATTATTTTTAAATATCTTTTTATGGATTGGAATCTGTGATGTTTATCTCTTTCCATCAGAGCTCGGTACATGTATTATGCCAACTACAGGTATTGGGGCGCCTGGCAGCATAAGCTCTATGACTGAAGAGGGGATAATGGATAGTTAAGGAAAGCATCGGGCTTATCAATTTACGTTTATTATTTTGTTTTACCTCCCTGGACAAGCTTCTACTCCCCTCCCCCCCCCCCCCCCCCCCCCCCCCCCCCGGCACCTGATATTGATGGATCGTGAAGTACACGTAGCTTGAATTTAGGCTAATGCACTGTATTCTATAACCAATTGCATGCCTTTCTCGATTGCCCATGAATTCGGGTAAACCGTTAATCATTGTATTTTTCTCAAGCTTTCCCAAACATTTAAGAAAAATGAAGGTAGGTGGTGGATATGGAAAAAAAACTTCAAAGGTAAGGTGATTTTTTTCTCGTTACATTGTAAAGTTCAAGTAGACTAATTTCTATATTCATTTCTATCCTCTGATGTGATCGTAAGTTACAAATTAACAAATTCCGTTATTGGAAAACTGAATATGTAAAGGTATTTAAATCCACTTTGATGTGACTACAATGTACTCAATAGACCAACTCACACGATCCTTAATGTTCACATCAACACCTGGAGTGGAAAGGAGACGTTCCACACAAGTAGTTCGACCTCCATTTGCGGCAAGGTGTAATGGAGTAAAACCACTCTGGTCATGGAGCGGATAAAACATACATGTACTAAGAATTTGCAGTATACAGTGATACCATAGTATACATGTATGTATACATGTGAATGATTTATGAGACATGCAATGTTCAATTTTAATCGGCCAACTCACCTGATTCATAATCATTACACCAATACCAGGAGTGGAAAGGAGACATTCAACACAAGCAGTATGACCTTTCCAGGCAGCAAGGTGTAAAGGTGTATAACCTTCCTGGAGTGGGTAAAATAGCTCAGACAACATTGCCTGGTGAGTACAGTGCACACATGTCTGCTTGGGTAAAAATTCACAACAGGCTACATGTGATTTCAGCTATTGTTTCTTTAAAAATTGCTCATTCGCTAAACTGGCTTACCATATGAGAAACATATAATACAAACTGTATCCACAAATGTACTTTAAAAATAGTCTGTATGTGGGACAATCCAGGCACCAAATACTCAGGAATCAAACAAACCCATGTGGACCAGGTGGCAAACTCAGCTAGTTAAAAACTGTTATTAAAATTTGTCTTATTTTAATATCCCATTGAAAGATGCAGCAACTGTAATTTGTACAAAACTTGCAAAATGTCGCCACTTTAAAACGTCATATCATCCCAGCAATGCAAAATTAAAGGGTGGCTATTTGAATTTGGCAACCTGTTGTTGGATGTTATGTTAGGAAGAAGTTTGAGATGGTAGTGCAGAAACATGCAATTCAAATCCCATCCAAATCACACCACACCAACTTCATTTCCTAGTATAAAATGATTTATAGAGTGGGGTGACAATGGAATTATTTGGGACATGAAGAAATGGTCTCTTTAACCTTGCATTTCAATAGAAGATAGCCATGTTGAATCAACACTTTATACAGCTCGAAACACACAACCAGTGGATGGTTTAGTTCACTAGATTTATGAGACATGCAATGTTCAATTTCAATCGGCCAACTCACCTGATTCATAATCATTACACCAATACCAGGAGTGGAAAGGAGACATTCAACACAAGCAGTATGACCTTTCCAGGCAGCAAGGTGTAAAGGTGTATAACCTTCCTGGAGTGGGTAAAATAGCTCAGACAACATTGCCTGGTGAGTACAGTGCACACATGTCTGCTTGGGTAAAAATTCACAACAGGCTACATGTGATTTCAGCTATTGGTTCTTTAAAAATTGCTCATTCGCTAAACTGGCTTACCATATGAGAAACAAATAGCCCAGTGCTTTGCCCAAACCAGTGCCTACAACATTGCCAAGACTAGTGCCCAGACCATCGTGTAGACCAGTGCACAGACCAGTCCCTATACAAATGCCTAGACCAGTGCCCAGACCCCATGCATGAGCCTGGCACACATAGCAGTGTGTACTAACAGCAACCCATGGGAATGTATGCCAGTATCCATTCACAGAGGGGCTTAGGCCCATAACCTACCATGGGCATTCAATATACCTGTACGTCAAATGGAATGCTTAGTACATTCAAAGGTCCAAGATGCGTGCATGTACCAACTCACTCTGCCTCTAATGTTCACATCAACACCAGTGGTGGAAAGGAGACATTCCACACAAGTAGTATGACCTCCCTCAGCAGCAAGGTGTAATGGAGTATCACCTGCCTGGAGTTGGTACAAATAAGCTTAGTGGAACTTATATATGGACAAGAATGGTTGTAGCAATGTTTTGGCTTGCAACAGAAGAGGGTAGGAGACATACGTACATGTATGTGTCTCATGATATTATAGTATGATAGATATACCCTGTGCTTACAGTGAGATTTATATACAATGTAGTCTATAAAAAATCACTTGTAAGTTACATGTGTAAAATGTATATTGATACAAAAGATGAACATGTATCAGTTGGTACATCTGTATTCATGCAACAACATTCAATGTTCCCAAATACATGTACTAGCTCACCCTGCCATCCTATTCAGAAAGCATGAACTCACCGTATTCTTAATAACATTCACATCAATACCAGGAGTTGAGAGGAGACGAAACACACATGTAGTATGACCTAAACTTGCAGCAAGGAGTATTAGAGGAATGCGACCATACTGGAGTGGGTATAATAATTCCGTCAACACAGTGAGTACAATATACACACAGTACAACTAATGTAAGTCTAATGAGGCATCAAATGACTGTGTTTTAGCTGTTTTAGCTGTTTAACTATTCACAACTCTGTGCTTTGCATGCGGGAACAAGAGACTTGTGTGAGTATGTGAGTGTGCACTTGCGCAGTTATACTGCTGTGCATCTTTTTTTTTGTTGGCATCAAATGCATACATGTACATGTAGTTACATGCACATGGTTAATACAGGACTAGTTCTAATATTTGCATTTTACTGGACACAAATACTAGGAGATGCCCTTATTTCATTTGTACTACATAATCTTTAGAGATGGACTTCAAAATGTGTAGTTAATTTTGTGAAAGAACAGCAGCATGTGCAAAATGTATCATCTTTTGCTGAGATACATGAACATTCATGTACATGTACATGTATATAGTTCTTGGACCTGGGCTTGTGAGGTCTGCAGTCCTTTTAGAATGGACCTTTGGTTACATTTGCGTAACCAGTACCATTAAAGATTTGCATTGCACCAATGGACCAACTCACTGTATCCATATAGTTCACACCAAATCGACGAGTTTTACCGAGACGTTGCACACATGTACAGTGACCATAAATTGAAGCAGGAAGGTATAGCATATCACCACTTTGGAGTGCATCCAATAGTTCATCCAACATGGATGGTAGCCTTACAAAAAACTGCATGTACATGTGTATCATAGGGTGCACATGTCATACGTAAACATATTTCAGGGCAGGCATGAAAGGTTCCCTCCCCACATTTAATGGACCAACTCACCATATCCATTATGGTCATATCCTGATCAATGCCAGGAATGTTAACAACACGATCCACACAAGTAGTAAGAACTCTCATTTCAGCAAGGTTTAATGGAGTAGAACCATCCTGGAGTGGGTAAAAATGTTCAGTCCTTCAACCTATGGTATACATGCTAAAAATGTAGGCACAATACTCCATGAGCATGACATTCTAACTCATTACAATAAGCCACATACAATGTACATGTAAATGTTATAGTACGATACATGTAGGTGTATCTAACAATTCTTAACATATAAAGGATCAACTAACCACATTTTGAATGTTCACATCAATACCAGGAGTGGAAAGGAGACATTCCACACAAGTAGTATGACCTCCCATTGCAGCAAGGTGTAATGGAGTATTACCCTCCTGTAGTGAGTATAATAGTTCAGTCAATATGTTAAGTACAATGTACACAAAATAGAAATCACAAAAAAAGCATTGAAAGACTGTGCCTGACTTACATGTACACTGTATAATAGAATAGTTAATTAATGTTTTGGCATGTGACAAGAGAATGAACAAGAGACATTTTGTGTATGTTTGTGTGTGCAAAAATTTAATTGCTGTGTATGCTACCCTACTGTGTATCATATCTTTCTTTATTATGTTGGCATCGTGTTTCCTTCATGGTTAATACAGGACTAGTGCTAATTGTACTTCACTGGACACAAAGGGTAGGAGATGCCCTTATTTCATAAGTGGTGACCTTCTGCAAGTTTTGTTTTGTGAGAGAACGCATGATATAAATATACACGCATAATTATATTTAATGATATGTGCTTATGAGGTCCCAAATTTGTTAAGTATAATACATTTTTAAATATACCACCACAATGAACACAAAAACATCAAACCGCATTTCAATTTGATGCTGTTGTATCCAAGACCACAATTGTGAGCCTATCAGCCAATCAATCTGCCAATAAATCTGCCATTTGGCCATCAAGCATTTCTTCAATCCTTACCAAAGAAATGCATGAGGGTGTCCAGTCACTAGTACTCCCACCGAAGTATACAGAAACAATAGCTAAGACATATCAATCTGTGACACTACATGTATTTAAAACAGGCCACATGATAGTTCAATAGTATACCTATTTTACAGCCCAGAAATAATGTGAGGGGTACTTAGACTTAATAGCCCTTTTTGTAGAGGTACTGTGCGTGTGTGGGAAACGTTTATTGTATACTTGTAAGTACCTTTTTGTGCGTGTAACAACCATGGCAAAAATTCGGCCTTAATATAATTTTCTTTTGGATCACTTTTTATGCTAATTCACGTTTTTTTTTTTCTCCTTCATGGTTCACCAGAATTAATTTAAATTCGGTTTTTACAAAGAGACCCTGGTAGTGCCTTACTTAGTTCAATACAGGATGTTTTGTAGTGAAGATACCATACGAGCGCTGTATTATGGAAAACCTCGCGGAAACGTTAGTGAAAAATATAGCATTTACTCCATCTTACTTTATCAGTACGAAACATTATATATTCACAAAAGTTAGGCACGAAAAAAAAAACATGAAATCAACATCCCTTAACATTCAATAGGCCAACTCACCCAATCCTTTATGTTCACATTAATACCAGGAGTGGAAAGGAGATGTTCTACACAAGTAGTATGACCTCCCTTAGCAGCACAGTGTAATGGTGTATCACCATACTGAAGTGTGCAATTATTCAGGTGGTCAATATACATGTAGTGGATACAACGTATGTACAGTGTATACATATACATGTACCATAGGGAGGGTGAAGGTACCATGTAATGTTATACATTTGTATGTGTACAATGTACATGTACATGTAAGGACATGCATGAATATGTATTATTTATATAGCAACATTTAACATTTCAATGGACTAACTAACCTCATTCATAACATTCACATCCATGTATGCACAAATGAGATGTTCCACACTAGTAGCATGACCTTGCCTTGCAGCAAAGTGCAATGGAGTATCCTTATCCTAGAGTTGTTACAACAGTATTACTAACATGGAGGGTATAATGTACATGTATGTGTATGTGGTATAGTTCAGTCAACATGGTCTACAACCCCAAGGGCATGTGCATCCCTCCCACATACACTAATTAGCACATAACTTTGTTCCAAAGTAACACTCTGCATGTTTCAAAGGCAACATCTCTGCATACAATGGATCAACTCACCCTATTCCCAATGTCCACAGTAATACAAGGAGATGAAAGGAGACGTTTCACACAAGTACTATGACCTCCCATTGAAGCAAGATGTAATGGAGCATAACCATCCTGGAATGTGTATAAATAGTTCAGCCAACATGTTAGGTACAGTATACATGTAGTATAACTACATGTACATGTAATCTTGACTCACAGGCTTATCACACAAGGCATTAAAAGGCACTGGTTGTAACAAATATGAAATTATTATTAATGTTTTGGCATGTGATAGAAGAAGGGACAAGGATACCCACATGTGTATGTGTGTGTGTGTGTTTGTGTGTATATGTGTGTGTGTGTGTGTGTGTGTGTATATGTGTGTGTGTGTGTGTGTGTGTGTGTGCGTGTGTGTATGTGTGCGCACAATTAAATTATATTATTGTGCATCTTGTGTTCATACAGGATGGTAGGAGATGTCAAGGTGAGTGGGCTTAGGACATGTGTACATGTACGTGTACAATGTACATGTACATGCCTATGTGTCTGTTGTTAAGAACGTGCATGAATTTGTATTATTCATATAGCAAATAAATGGACCAACTAACCTCATTTCTAATGTTCGCATCCATACTTTCTAAACATGCATATACGGATATGCATCTACATTATTCCTAATCAACTCACATCAATATCAGAAGTGAAAAGGAGAAGTTCCACACAGGCAGTATGACCTCCATTTGCAGCAAGGTGTAATGGAGTATTACCTTTCTGGAGTTGGTAAAACAGTAAAATACAGTTAAGGGTACAGTACTGTCCTGAGCCAAGTTGAAAGCCTTATTTAACTATTCATGTGCATGGTATAGTTTCTAACGCATTGACCTAATACAGTAGCTTTGCCTTTCTAATGTGTATTAGCATTATGCAAATGTACATGTACATTGATGGCATTTGTTTTTTCAGTCAAGGGATAGATAAACTCTGTATGCCTGGACATATGCCACAAGATACATGTACATGTAGTATGCGAATGTTTTGATCAATTGCCCCCCATAAAAATATTATAATCTAACCAGAGTTATATATTGACGCTGATATAACTGAGGTGAGATTACCTAAATAATAATTTTAAAAATCACCTTTAGAAATAAAAATAAAATAATCTGCTCCATAGACAATGATAAAGGAAAGTTGCATTTCTGTATGCACATTGAAGCTATCAAAAACAACTAATACAAAAGGTGGAGGGATTGTGATCATAGCAATTTTGTCCTAAATCAAAGGCATTCTTTGCTGTTAAAACGCTCTACAACTTTCTACACCCCCGGCCTCCCACTGTTGCAATTCAAATGCTGGAAAAGAGACTTTCCACGCAAGTAGTATGACTTTTTTTTTTTTTCAGCACAGTGCAATGGATTATTACCATTCTGAAGTGTGTAATTATTCAGACAGTGACATGTACATGTAGTGGATGCAATATACATTGAACAACAAAGGACATACATTTGTATTATTCATACAGCATAACTTTCAAGTGACCAACTCACTGGTTCATTCATACTGCTCACATCAATACCAGGAGTGGAAAGCAGATGTTCAACACAAGTAGTATGACCTCTGTATGCAGCAAGGTGTAATGGAGTGTCCTTGTTCTGGAGCAGGTACAATACAGTGGTATACGCAACATGTAAAATATACATGTACCTGGATTTAGTTATAAGTTCAGTCAACATTGTGCATTTGATACATGTATCTCGTTTTATCAGCCAGCATGTCAGACGTAAATGCAAATGCAGATCTGCTGTGTATATTGTCCCCACCTTGTTATCTGACATGTACCAAACATTTAATCTAGGGTACATCATCTACAACGTAATTCTTCAGTATACTATTTACATATATACATGTATCCCTATTGTATTGTGTCTGCATGTAACTCAATTATAAACACAAAGATAAGTTGTCCATCTAAGCTATTAAAATGTCTGGCTGTACAATAAATTTGGACCTTTCAATTTCTCTCTACAATGCATAAAAGTGACAAGTTTACTTTATTGAATTCCAATCCTTTTTCTCTGTCCTTTTTCTGTTCTGTAACAACTTATAATGAACAAACCACTACCTTCTACAAATACAATAATGTTACTGTGAATGGTCTGGGGCCTAGACTTTTTCATACACATGTAGTCACAAATATCAAAATGAATGAAACACACACATATTATATATACATGCAGGTGTACCTTACAATTCTCAACATTCAATGGACCAACTCACCACATTCTTAATGTTCACATCAATACCAGGAGTGGGAAGGAGATGGTCCACACAAGTAGTGTGACCTCCCATTGCAGCAAGGTGTAATGGAGTATTACCCTCCTGTAATGGGTATAATAGTTCAGACAACACGTTAGATAGAATTCACACAAAGTAGAACTCACTACCGTAACAGATGAAACAAGGTATTGAAAGACTGTGTGTGACTTCTATTAGAATAGCTAAATGCTTTGGCAATGCTTTGGCATGTGATTGGAAAATGACCGAGATGTGTGCATACATGTACATGTATAAATGTGTGCACACATGTACATGTATATATGTGTGCACAATTTCATTGCTATGTACCTTCATATCCTATATTTTTTAAGCTGGCATCATGTGCATGCATGGTTAATACAGGACTAGTGCTAATGTTTGGCAGTTGCATTTCACTGGACACAAATGGTAGGAGATGACATTATTTCATCTGTGCTACATACATGTATCATGACTTTTAAGGTCATTGGTGTGCAATCTTTAGTAGAGGCCTTCTGCATGTTTTGTTTTGTGAGAGAACAGCAGCACACAATGTAATGTCTTTGCTGATACATGTGTGTATGTATATATAATTACAATAAATTTTATATATAAATTAATGCATATGCCTACAAGTGTTTTCATTTGTGTGATATGTGCTTGCGAGAGGTCCCAGTTCCTAGAACAGATCTATGATTAGATGCACAACTATATGTGTACCTGGTGCAATAGAGTTTTACCTTTCTGGAGTTGATAAAACATATTGAGTAAACATGGTGATACAGTTAGCACAATACAGTTAAGGGTACCAGAGCCAAGTTTTAAGCCTTATTTAACTACTCATGTGCATGGTATAGTTTCTAACACATTGACCTAACAAAGTAGCTCTGCCTTTCTAATAGGTATTAGCATGCAACTTTCCTACAAATGTATGAGGGAATTTATTTTTACAGTTAGCTGCACTATGATGCTGGAGAAGGGATAGATAAACTCTGTGATGCCTGGGCATATGCCACAAGATAGTATGCGAATGTTTTGATCAATTGCCCCCATATAAATATTATAATATAACCAGAGATAATATATTCTCTCTGATACAACCGAGGGGAACCATTGTATAAATTACCTAAATTAAAAATAAAATAAAAACTAATCTGCTCCATAGCCAATGAGCCATTTAATGCTGTATGAATGCTCATTCCATGCTATAGCTAATGCCTACATGTACTCCCTAAACAAATCACTAAATGCTGTAAGAATGCTAATACTGTGCTTAATGCATAAATGTAACGTTAACTGTGAGTGTCATGCATCTGTACTGACTTGACGGATAACAGTTTTGCCCAAAAGGGATCAGGTGGCACCCTGGTGACTGGGTGTACCCATCAGGCCAAATCTGGGACCAAGGTAGCGCTGGCTTGCCTTGGGTGTGACCAGATGTGCCACACCATGATGAGGCGGTCAGGGTAGAAGCCCGAAGGGTGCCGGCCACCAGCCATAGGTATATGACATGAAAATCAGTGTACAAGGTACAATCAATGCACAAGCAGAGTCTGTCTGCAACCCTCCCCTCTAAACAACCTATCCCCAAACTACAGTAGATTGTTTCTGTCTGGTTTCAGGTATTGTATGCTGCTATATATAAATGGTGTTCTTGGGAAAGCAACCATTCAGTCTCATAGCCTGCCTATCAATGACTTGAATATTGCTGACCCTCCCACCAGAGGCAGGCTTGACCTGCTAACCCTAGAAAAAGCCCCCTTTCAGTATACTATATGCATCCCATGCCCTATCAAAGCCATTTGCCCAGGCTTCATCAAAACATTGTTTACTCCATAAACAAAATCACTTTGAAGAAGGAAATGTTGCATGTCTGTATGCACATTGAAGCTACCTTTGAGACAACAGATACAAAAGCTGTAGGGATTGTGATCAGATGAATTGTATCCTGCATATTGTAGGCCTACATGTTAGTCAAAGGCATTCTTTGCTGTTAACAAAACTCTGCAAATTTCCACACACCCCCCCCCCCCCCCCCCCCCGGCCCCCCACTGTTACAATTGATATGCTCCAAACATATTTATGCTTGTCTCTATGGAACATGCAACCATATTGTTCACACTGCACCATTTCTGCAATGGACTGAACTCACCTTATCACCAATATTCACATCAATACCAGGAGTGGAAAGGAGACGTTCCACACAAGTAGTATGACCGTTTTGTGCAGCGCAGTGCAATGGAGTATAACCATTCTGATTGAAGTGTGTAATTATTCAGACAGTGAACATACATGTACATGTAGTGGATGCAATATGCACATACATTGTACAACAAAGAACATATGGGACAGTGTCCAGCAAAATCAGGCTTGTGGGGTTATGATTTTATCACTATAAAAATTGCACGTTGTACAAAACAACACATCTTCGCGACGGTACTACGTTTTCCTTTAAAATTCTGTTCACTTGTTCCCACACCATTTCTCTGTGTGAAAACCAATTTTTGTGATCTATACGTTTTCCGTGCCGTGGATACAACAATCGTTAACCCCGCGGGTTAGAATTCCTCAATTCTCCACGTACGAGTGTTGTCAAATTTGGGTTGCACATAGAGGAGTCCTGTAGCTATTGATTTGTTCTGTTCGTTAATTTCTATACCATCCGTTACGGAGATACAGTTGAACAAACTACAGGCACGATTTCGCGCTTGATTCGCGCCAATGATTTTGGCAAATCGCTCAGTGAATGGGAAGGCGGTGATTATATCATTGGCGCGAATCAAGCGGGAAAATGTGCCTGTAGTTTGTTCAACTGTATCTCCGTAATGGATGATTCAAAAACTAACGAACAGAACAAATCAATAGCTACAGGACACCTCTATGCACACTCCGAATTTTACGCGTTTTCAACACTCGTACGTGGAGAAATGTGGATTCCTAACCCGCGGGATTAACGATTGTTGTATCCACAGCACGGAAAATGTGTAGATCACAAAAATCGATTTTCACACAGAGAAATGGTGTGGGAACAAGTGTAAGAAATTTTAAAGGAAAAGGTAGTATCGTCGCGAAGATGTGTTGTTTAGTACAACGTGCAATTTTTATAGTGATAAAATTATAACCCCACAAGCCGGATTTTGCTGGACACTGTCCCATACATGTACAATTGTATTATTCATACAGCATACCAGTTCATTCATACTGTTACCATCAATACCAGGAGTGGAAAGCAGATGTTCCACACAAGTAGTATGACCTCTGTATGCAGCAAGGTGTAATGGAGTATCCTTGTTCTGGAGTAGGTACAATACAGTAGTATAGGCAACAGGTTGGGCTAAATATACACGTACTTGGAGAAGTTCAGTAGGCCCTACCTGCTAACCGACCTGGGACTAAGGTACATGTACATGTAGCACTGGCTTGCCTTGGGTGCATTTGATACATGTGTCTCGTTTTATCAGCCAGCATGTCAGACATAAATGCAAATGCAGTTCTGCTGTGTATATTGTCCCCACCCTGTTGGCTGAACTCATACACATGTACCAAACATTTTGCCTAGGGGTACGTCATCAAGCTGTGTACTAATTCTGAGTGTATTATATACATATATCCCTATTGTATTACGTCTACATGTAACTCAATTATAAACACATATATAGTTTGTCTTTTAAAATGTCTGGCTGTACAATAAAAATGGACTTTTCAATTTCTCTCTACAATGCGTAAAAGTGACACAATCCTTTTCTGTCTTTTTCTGTTCTGTAATAACATATAATGAACAGACCACTACCTTCTATACACGTACATGTGGGTACACATCCATTCCTTCGTATGGAAGGGGTGTGCAGTATGGGATGTGTACATGTAGCTATGGAAAAGGTGTGCACCTATTGAAGGGATGTGTCCTATGGAAAGGGTGTGTACCTATTGAAGGGATGTGTACCTACATTGTACATGCATGGCATGTGTGTACCTACATGTACATGTATGAGTGTACCTATGGAAGGAGGGGATGTTTACCATCTACAAAGAACCTCTCATTGCATTAGCCTTCAACTGAATGCCACTATTTGTGAGCAATGAGTAATTTCAATATCTCCACTCACACTATCCATCTCTTGCCTAAATATAATAATATTACTGTGAATGGTCTGGGGCCTAGTCACTAATTTTTGAAACACACACATATTATATATACATGTAGGTGTACATGTGTACCTAGCAATTCTTAACATTCAATGGACCAACTCACCTTATTCTCAATGTTCACATCAATACCAGGAGTGGAAAGGAGATGTTCCACACAAGTAGTGTGACCTCCCATTGCAGCAAAGTGTAATGGAGTATTACCTTCATCCTGTAGTGGGTATAATAGTTCAGACAACACGTTACGTAGAATTTACACAAAGTAGAACTCACTGACAGATCAAATGAGGTATTGAAAGACTGTGTGTGACTTCTATTAGAATGTGTGCCCGCTAAATATAAGACTACATGTATTTCGTTTTCCCTTATCATTCAACCCTTGTTTCCCTGCTTATTACACCACTATTGCCTTCAAATCCTATATACCACCAACTTTCTCATCGAGAATGTTTTTATTTACTTGTATATATATATTAATGCATACGGCTACAAGTGTTTTTGTTTGTGTGATCTGTGCTTTTGAGAGGTCCCAAGTCCTAAAACAGACCTGTGATTATATATGTGTACCTGTTAATATTGTTTTGGATACTAACTAACAAAATTTAGTTAATTAAGTAAATCTAATACAGTTTTAGGTTATCTTAAATGTACCACCACAATGAACACAAAAACATGAAACTGCATTTCAATCTGATGCTGTTGTGAACCAATTGGCAAATCAATCTGCCATTTGGCCATTTTTAACTCCAACAATCCTTACCAAACAAATGCATGTGGGTGCTCTAGTCAATCTGTGCTCCCAAATCACATTCTGTTTTAAGAGCAGTATCTCCTTCATAAATCACCAGAATTAATTTAAATTTGGTTTTTATACAAAGAGACCCCGGGTCTGTGTAATGCCTAACATAGTTCAATATACTAGTACATGTAGGATGTTTAGTAGTGAAGATATATAATACAATTAATTACGAGCTCCATATTGCAGAATACTTCGCGGAAACTCTAGTGAAAAGTAGCTTGTTTACTTCATTGTTTTACATGTACATCATCAGAACGAAACATCATACATTCATCTAGGTTAGGGACTTAAGTTACATGAAATCAAAATCCCTTAACATTCAATGGATCAACTCACCCAATCCTTTATGTTCACATCAATACCAGGAGTGGAAAGGAGACATTCCACACAGGTTGTATGACCTTCCTTAGCAGCACAGTGTAATGGTGTATCACCTTCCTGAAGTGTGCAATTATTTAGGTGGTCAACATAGTGGATATAATGTATTCATGTAGATACCATTGGGAGGGGGTGAAGGTATCATGTACAAGTAACGTTGTATGTATCTGTTCCAAATGACATGCATCAGTATTATTCATAATTCTTAATTGTGATTTGTGTTTCGTTATTCAAGGGAAAAAAATGGACCAACTAACCTCATCTTTAATGTTCACATCAATACAAGTGGAAACGAGATGTTCCAAGCAAGCAGTATGACCTTGCCTTGCAGCAAAGTGTAATGGAGTATCCCTATCCTAGAGTTGTTACAATAGTATTAACATGGTACATGTAGGTACAATATACATGTATGTGTATGTGGTATAGTTCAGCCAACATGGTGCATTTAATCATCCAGTGAATCAGACCTAGTTCTACTTGTGTACCCAGTCTGAATGCATGTACCCTACACTTTTTCTTGGGGTGCGTGATCAAGCTATACCAATGATGAAGTGCTAGGTATCCACATAGCACAATCATGTAGTCAACGATGGCACTATTTCTTTGTAGCTCAATCTATTTAAAACTGAGTGGAACGTTTTTCTTACTATGTTCTTCAACTTTTTGAGGAGGCAAATTTTGCATATCTGCAATCATCTTTAAGACAACTGCTACAAAAGTTTGCAGGGAGTGTGATTAGATCAGTTGTATGCTGGGTATTGTAAGCACCCTTTTTGTTAATATTAGTGTTTATGTATTTCTGTTCTCTCTTGGAGGTCTACATCCCTAAGGGCATGCAGATCCCCTCTCACATACATTTATCAGCACATACATTTGTTCCTAATGAACACACATCTGCATTATTACCTCTGCTTACAATCATATTATGAACAACTCACCATATTCCTAATGTACGCAGTAATATGAGGAGATGAAAGGAGACGTTCCACACAAGAAGCATGACCTCCCCTTGAAGCAAGGTGTAATGGAGTATTACCATCCTGGAAAGTGTATAAACATAATAGTTCAGTCTGCATGTTATTTGCACGTACACATACATAATGTATAACTAATTCTGACTCACAGGCTGATCACACTACAATAACGAGTGTAATTATTTGTGTACACTCTGCAGGTGCAACCCACCATACTCTTTCTGTTGCTAATCTAGTTCATTTATAACACATGCATATACAGACATGCATCTACATTAGTCACAACCAACTCACCATATCTTTCATGTTCACATCAATATCAGGAGCGGAAAGGAGATGTTCCACACAGGCAGTATGACCTCCCTTTGCAGCATGGTGTAATGGAGTATTATCTTTCTGGAATGGATAAAACAGTGGAGGAAACATGGTGGGTACAATAGTCAGGGTTACAGCACTAGCCAGAGCCTATTAACATGCAAAGTCCAGCGCATTGACCTAACAAAGTAGCTAAGTACGCATGCATTCATGCAGCATTCTAAATGGCATTCATCAGTTGCAGAAACACCTTCATGTATGATGCAGAAGGGATAGATAAACCCCTGTGATACCACATAGGCCACAAGATAGTATGCAAATGGCTTGATCAAGTCATTGTATAAAATTGATATTAACAAATCACTCCATAGCCAATGAGCCATTTTGAAGAAGGAAATGTTGCATGTCTGTATGCATATTGAAGCTATCTTTGAGACATCAGATACAAAATGTGTAGTTGATTGTGATCAGATCACTTGTATCCTGCATATTGTACATGTTAGTTAAAGGCATTCTTTGCTGAAGATCTCGATCTCTCTAAACAAAACTCTACAACTTGCTACATCCCTCCCACAGTTCCTAAGGGCTTGCTCCCAAATACATTTATTTATTTATTTCTAGGGTACACGCATCACACTGCACCATTTCTGCAATCAATCAAACTCACCTTATTCCCAATATTCACCTCAATACCAGGAGTGGAAAGGAGACGTTCCACACAAATAGTATGACCGTTTTGTGCAGCACAGTGCAATGGAGTATTACCATTCTGAAGTGAATAATTATTCAGACAGTGAACATACATGCACATGTAGTGGATGTAATATGCATATATACACTGTACAACAAAGAATATGTATTTGTATTATTCATACTGCATAACTTTCAAGTGACCAACTCACTGGTTCATTCATTCTGTTCACATCAATACCAGGAGTGGAAAGCAGATGTTCCACACAAGTAGTATGACCTCTGTATGCAGCAAGGTGTAACGGAGTATCCTTATGCTGGAGTAGGTACAATTCAGCAGTATGGGAGTAAAATATACATGTATCTGAATACGCTCAGTCCACATTGTGCATTTGATACATGTATCTCATTTAATCAGTCCGCAGTGGGCCAGACCTAAATGTACATGTAGCTCTGCTTTATATATTGCCCCCACTCTGTTGACGCATGTACGAACCGTTTTGTCTGTGGGTACATCTTCAAGCTGTACTAATGCTGCAGTGCTATGATATCCCTATTGCAATATGATGTGGCCAACAACGTAACATTTGTACATCTACATGTATATAAAAGCATGCAGCTACATGTAGTTTGTCCATCTATGGTTTTAAAGTGTTTGGCTGTACCATTAAAAAGTGGACTTTTAAATTCTCTGTACAATGTGTAAAAGTGAAGAGTTTAATTTTTTGAATTCCAATCCTTTTTCTGTCTTTTTCCGTTATTTAACAGCTTATATTGTATATACAAATCTGTTCAAGGTGCTCTGGTTTGCCCTGTTATGACAAGTGTCGGAAAGGGTCTATTGCTAATCTATAACTTGCTTGAGATATAGTGCATGGTGATGCAACTTGCCCAAGAATATTGTGCGGTAATGGCAGACAAAACACTATTGAAAGTTTCATATACATGTACATATACTTGGTCACGAGTCATGAAGGATTTTAGAGGTGAAGATTTCACAGGAAAGAGTAACATTTCAGAGAAACTGTATACATGTGTCTACTTGAGTCACAAATAAGAACTTGTATGGGTAGCTGCAGGTGACTCCTATTTTACAAGAGATACACCAGTGGAAATGGGCTTGCTCTCCCTCTTCCATAGTGGTTGAAGGGGTGGCTTTGACTGTGAGTGTCCCAACCTTTCCCTGGCAACAATCTCTTCCTCCATGGTTGACATCAAAGTTTGTACTTCTACCCATATTCAAAAAATCTTTCTGCTTATAATCAGCTGCAGACAGGTGTCCATGAATTCCAGACTTCATATGTGAGAGCTGATTGTGTTGAATAAGTGTCACAAGGCATTTACAGACTGAGAGCTTAAGACTGCCTCTACTTGAAGTACATGTCAGTATATAGTGCTTCCAATGATCCACTCCAGATCACCTCTTGAGCATACTCACTGCTTCAACGTAGTTGACATATGTAAGAGAAAATCTGGGCCAGCCTCCCTGGCTGTACCTTCTAGCAGTGCTGACTTACAGTTAAACTTATTCGACACTGGATAAATCTGGATTGCTGTCTACTGCCGCTTCAAAAGATTGCCAGAAACTAGTCTATTTAGTCAAGTCACCATCAAGTGCCTTTAGTTGGAGCTTGTGGAGATTCGTAGACTTATAGTAGCAGAGATGTAGCAGAGATGGACATATCAAGCAGCTTCTCAGCTCTGATCAAAGCTGTGAACAAGATCTCCTTGTAACTGTCTCTCATTCAATTGCCATCTAGTTGATCAATGATCTCATTATCAAGGTTTTTTAATGTTAGCTGCAGCATATTTTAACGTACGAATGCTCGGATTTTCAGCTTTGACAATATCGAGGATCTGTTGGACAATTTGAGTGGCACAGGCCTTGTAATCCACTCTTGTCCTTTTCCTCTTCATTAATACCAGTTTAACTAGTTGTACATGTTGCAACTCAAATAAATCATTGCCAATTTGCTCTAGCTATCAAAGCACTTGCTTCCAATCTTACGTCTAGTTAAGTATTAATTTCTACACTCTTTTTCGTAGAGAAAGTTAATGTCTCAATAATGCTCTTTTAATCTCATGCCTAACCACCAATTTGTGCATACCTTTATTAGCACATACATGTACATGCATCTGTTGCATCCAAACAGTATGTACATGTATTTCTTTAACAATAACTTTCAGTACATTATTCAGATGCCTTTATTAGCCCATACAGTATGTACATGTACATGTACAGGTTCATTTAACTGTTCTAAGGGGACATTAATGCTTTAACTTAACATTTAATGGACCAACTCACCTTGCCTTTAATGTTCACATCCATATCAGGAGTGGAAAGGAGATACTGTACCAAAGCAATATAGCCTCCAACTACAGCAAAGTGTAATGGGCCATCACCACACTGAAGTGGGTAAGAGAGTTCACACAATCTGATGGGTACACTGCCATTCAAAAATATCTCATAGGGTGTTTTAAATATCCCAGGTACTTGTAGGGCCAGTAATAGATTACGGGAAACCTGATTATGGAATCACTTTACAAACAATTGTGTTGTTAAATGTTCTGCTTGCATGCAACATAAATGCTCCTTGAATTGGAAAAGAGGGAGATTGAAAATGTGCTTGTGCTGCTTGTAATGCTTGTTACATTCTCAACTGTCTATATAATTATATATATGATTACATTAATTAGCTGCTTGATTTGTTGCAGTAGTTAAATTAATCACTACTAATAAGTAAACGCATTATCTGAACATGCGGAGAAACAGCACGGATTTCAAGTTACTAGTAAGTTGTTAACATTTAAAACCATGATTTGCCTTAAATTTATTATGGTTGAAGCTGTTATGGAATAATAATCATCACAATTGCTCCATTATTAAATGAAGTAAAAAAACATTTGATTCTGGATTAGATCATGTAATGGTGACATATTAAAACTCAAAGTTAATTACAATTGTAGTGGTCTTTTAGCATTTTCATGCTGTTTTGAATATGAACTAATCACATTTCATACTTTTTCACGGCTATTCTGTACGTTATAAACCTTGTAATTAATAAATAAACATACATCGCTGTATCAAATTAATTGATTGCAAGCTATTTGATTTTATCGTCTGAACTTTTAAAGATAACTAATTTTAATTATACGTTTCGTATTTGCCTAAACGTGGTGATTGTGTATTCATAAACCAATTTCTTCAAAAGCCGGCGTTGCGTTCTTTCGTGGAGACCCTGTATATTGTTGCCTTCTCATTGATCTGTCTAGGATGTCAGCAAGCGGCATTCATACACTGTACATGCACTTGCAGATCTAAATACTACATCATTTCAGCTTCAAACTAACGTTCTCACAACCAGTTAAAACGAAAGGTGTTTTATAGTGTGTGTGTGTGGGGGGGGGGGGGGGGGAGTAAAACTAAATGAGTGGACGTGGTACAGTATCGTTCAAGCAACAGTCAACTATTGTCTCTTTAGCGTGTTAAAATCCGTTAGCGATAGTTTTTATGACAAGCGCGTCACAAGTTAGGAGTAGCCCGACTATCGCGTTTGGTCGTGATCGTGACTGCTTCTTATTCAAGTGCGGAAAGATACATGTGTAAGTAAGCTTTAATACTTCTCTCATAACTGAGCTGCACTCCTGGTACAATAATTAGTAATATAATTATATATATAATTATAATAATTATTATATATAATATATATAATTATTATATATTATATATATAATTTATATAATTATAATTGGGACAGTTTCCGAGAAAATGGCCCTTCGTTTATAAATATAAAATCTTATAAAATTGCTTTGCATTTGAATCGTAATAACTTCCGAACGGTTAAGACTATCGACTTCCTATTTTCAACACTTCATACCACACCATTTCTCTACGGTAAAATACATTTTGGGGTCTTGAACTTGCTCCGTGCCAGTATTGCAACGTCCGATACCCCACCGGATTCAAACTCAACATAACTTTCTGTAGGAGTAATGAAATCGCTTCAAAATCGGTTTGTAGGTGGAGAGGTCCTATACCTATCTGGTTGTTCTGTTCGTTAATTTTTATGCCATCCGTTACGGAGATACAGTTGAACAAACTACGTGCACGTTTTCCCGCTTGATTCGCGCCAATGTTATAATCCCCGCCTCCCCATACATTGAGCGGAACGCAATTTGCCCAAATCATTGGCGCGAATCGAGCGCGAAAGCGTGCACGTAGTTTGTTCAACTGTATCTCCGTAACGGATGGCATAAAAATTAACGAACAGAACAACCAGATAGGTATAGGACCTCTCCACCTACAAACCGAATTTGAAGCGATTTGATTACTCCTACAGAAAGTTATGTTGGGTTTGAATCCGGTGGGGTATCGGACGTTGCAATACTGGCACGGAGCAAGTTCAAGACCCCAAAATGTATTTTACCGTAGAGAAATGGTGTGGTATGAAGTGTTGAAAATAGGAAGTCGATAGTCTTAACCGTTCGGAAGTTATTACGATTCAAATGCAAAGCAATTTTATAAGATTTTATATTTATAAACGAAGGGCCATTTTCTCGGAAACTGTCCCAATTATATATATACTAGACTTAGGCCGTGAAAAATCACGGAACTGATTGTATAAAAATCAATGTTTTTTACATACAGTAATCTACCATGGTCCCACCTATTGTAATATACGGTTACTACGCAACGCATTAAATAGCGCGCAATGAAATACTTCCAGTCTGTAACGATAAATATGAACACCGGTCAATTGCCATTGGTCGATAAGTAGCGTCACCCAGTGAAAAATCACGGAAGTGATTCTATAAGAAGTGCAGAATTTTTTTTTTTTTTTTTTTTACATACAGTAATCTACCACCTGTTGTAATATACGGTTACTACGCAACCTATTTAATAGCCTGCGCACGCAATAATAGTACTACTTCCGGTCTGTACGATAAGAATGAGCACCGGTCAATTGCCATTGTTCGTTGCTATATACTTTTGTGTGGGAGTGCTCGTTTCTATTGGTTGCTAGGTACGCGTTGCTAGTTATGTTCAAACCCACAATTGTAGACGCTAGGCGGGAGTTTATAAATAGGTGGTTACGCGGACGTACGGACGGACGGACGGACGGACGTACGGACGGACGTACGGACGTTGGAAATTATAGTATTAGATACTGAAACACATGTACAAACATTTTTAAATATAGCTTGAGTTAAAACAGCAGAGTGCAAATGTATGTACAGTCACTATACACATGGCTCACCCTGCCAGTTTGATTTACAGATATTCCACTTTCAATCAACCTCCTGACTTCACTAACATCACCTCTCTGTGCAGCATTTCGAAGCTTCTGTTCTCCATCTACATGTACCATACGAGAGAATTCGCGACAGCTTAAGTTTTGCATGACTCAAATAGGGGGCGTATCACGGCTCGTGTACTTAAAAACAAAATCACTTTAAAATTTTAATTTCCCTTCCCCACGACTTGTCTATCATACCACGCCTTGACTTGTTAATAGTTCTCGTTCATGTTATTGTTTGTATCATGCCACGCCCAATGATGTGGTCTCGTTCCCAGATCACGTTTACAGAGCAATGTTTATAGTATCAGGCAAAGGGCCCAATTAACAATGACGCAGTTATGAATAAGCTCCTTCTTCACCCAACAATCTTGACCCAGTGCCCAAGATCGAATTATTCTTTAGATTATTGCATTATATATGAACTTGGTTATTACTGATTTGTTACTTGCAATCACGCCTACGGCTATCGCACTGATTTTAGTGAAAATCGTGAAAATATCTTGGGTAATATCTTGATCAAGAATCTCGAATCTTGGCCTGGATGTCCAATATCTTAGCCAAGATCCGTAAGATTTTTTTTCCCCTGAGCCATTACCCTATCACTACTAGAGCACACTTAGGTTCACTTCTCTATTCTCGAGCTTATGACACATATTATTAGTTTATAGTACGTAGGCGGGAGGGATCATTAATATTGCAAGCATATAGCTAGGGGTACCTTTTCCCAGGGTGGCGTCTTGCAATTCGCAATAATCGGACCTCTTCTATTACGGTGGTAGACGGCCTTGCCGCAGTCACTTAGCCTATCTATATGCGACACGACATAAGGGCCCGGGATATATATTTTGCCCCGGGCCCCGGGCCCCGGGCGAGCTCTCGGCGGCCGGACTTCCCTCGTCGTCTTATTCGTAATGTCCGCGGGAAGCGCTGTTCGTACACCCCACGGGGTTCAAACCCGCCATAGCAGTATATTTCATCCGTTATGAACTTATGGAGATACACCGGATTCGAGGCCCCCCTCCACTCCAGGGTTCCTGATTTTCAGGCCGGGGGCCCGGATACCAGTCAGTGGAGGATACAGGAGGGGAGCCGGGGGGGGAGGGGGGGGGGGGGGGTATATATTTATTATTGTTATAATTTATTGCATTATTATATACATTGCAAATAGTTGTTTCCTTTGTAAGAATACATTATTACACATATAGATATATGTGAGGAACACAATGCAAAAAAAAACTAAATACTAAGCTACATGACATACACAATTACACTGTTTTTTTTTTGTTTTAATTAATAATAATAATAAGAGAATACGATACACATTACAGTATATACACAATACAAATATACATTCTTCTCATGCTTGCGCTCTTCTGCCACTCTTGCTGCGATGATAATAACAATAATTTTTCGAAGTAGACTAATATTTCAAATAACACCACTAAACTACATCTATAGCACTAATGTTACTATTAATACAATATTATAAGTCCAAAGTAATGTCATTTTATTTTATGTAGTATTCAAAGGATATTATATACTATTGAGAGAATGGTACATAAAACACAATTACACCACATATTGTTTCTTATTATACAAACTACACCTATAGTAATTCTATACAACAGTCATGAGGGCAGGAGCTCCCTTGTCAAGAAGCGGCCATATTGTTTTGGACCAAAACGTGTGCGTTATTTAGAAATTTGTGACGACGATGATGTAATCTAACACCATAAAAACATAAATTCTAAATAACGCACACATTTTGGGCCAAAACAATATGGCCGCTAATGTTTTGATCCTTCCTGGGATGTCGTATAGAGTCTATACGACTTCCCAGGAAGGATCAAAACATTAGCGTTATTTAGAATCTATGTTTTCAGGTGGAAAAAAATTACGAGCTAATCAAATCATACGGTTATATGTGTTGCGTAGATACATTTATGTCAGACTCATACACACACACACACACACACACACACACACACACACACACACACACACACACACACACACACACACACACACACACACACACACACACACACACATTTCTTAATAACGCACAGGTTTTGGTCCAAAACAATATGGCCGCTAATGCTTTGATCCTTCGTGGGATGTTGCGCTACAAGGGGTCTATTACCGTCTACAAAGATGCACCATGCATGTACAAGTAACATGTATTACGATGTGTAATGTAGCCATGGAACACTTGACACATAAATGTGCTTAACTTCTTGCGCTCGGTCATGCAGCCCCAATTAACTAATATAAGTCACTGCGTAATACTAATAATAATATATTAAATGCACGACGGTACTTCCGTCGTGCATGTCGTCTGCTCAGCACAAATTAAATTTGTATATTCCTTCGTAAATGAAAAAGATGTTATGCACGTAAGTTGCAATGGTGGCATGTGCATGTTAATTATAATAAAAGTATTATAATGCGCCGTGCTACCAAGCAGCTGCTGAAAACTGAAATATATATGATATATAAAAATTATATTACATGCGATACATATGCATGCACGTGCATGTCTGTGATTACACCAAGTGTACGGTACACTCACGCTGGTCGGCTACTACTGATAGTAATGTACTTGCATATTTCCGTGATCGCGATCACTTTTACAGAATCAGTCCCAAGCACTATAGAATATGTTTTTCAAGCTTAGCTATATACATGTCAGTACACGCAATGTTCATTTACATGTTATACAGTGTATAGCTAAAGTAAGACAGTATATTTTGATTCCTGAAAAAGAGTGGTGCATGTGGTGGCATACGTGAACATCTGGTGAAGATACATGTATATAGAACGAGGTACATGTCCCGATATAGAAGCTCAAGGTTAAGGCAGTTCCGATACTGTTCTTAGCAAATTTCAGTCTATTTGCATGCCAGGTACTCATTGTTAATTATATATCTCATGCCAATGATAAAGCACATCAGGCTTTTGGTACTTTTCATATAGGGGGAGTGAATCATTACTACAACTATAGTTCATATTATACTATACATGTACATAAGCTATTACAACTGCATCCCTCAGGTTACACATTTTGTCAGCACATTTTAGTTGGGGGGGAGTGGTGACATGCTTGTTTAATCTACAAGAGCCTGGCGTTAGGCAAACTACATGTACATGTTTACGTTCGTTAGGCAAACCTTACGATAACTGAACCGATCCCATGCCCGACAGGTTTTTAATTTTCTATAGCCTCTCGAAGCGTTTAGACACATAACATTTACCACCCCAATCAGCTTTTTGGCTATGGAGAAGTAGACTACGTATATATTGTATGGCCTACCTAACTTTATTGTATAGGTAGGCTAAGGTAGCTATTATTATACATGTATATGTTGTTGTAGTTTTATCGCTATATTCGGCACGCAGTCGCCACTCTGTTCAATCTGGATCTATAACGGCTGGCATAGCAGGGCCGTAGATAACGTTTGGGGGGGGGGGGGGGGGGGGGGGGGGGGGGACAATACTCATGCAGTCCGAATGTCATTGTGGTCTAAATTCAGTCTAATTAATTCATATCTAATATTCGTGCACAATTCTTCATAAAACTTGATTTGAACCATATTATGCATGCATGCGCGCGTTATCATATACTCATTAAGGAAAAATACCAAAAAATTCCATGCAGGCGACTGGAATTGCGGCTTGCAACTAAATTCATTGCCAATTAATGGTTGTAAGGTTAAACTTGTTACATGCATAATATGTAAAAATTACGGATTGATCACCTTTATGTCAAATGCATCTGGGCGGGAGAGGGACCAGTTTAGCACTAGGATGTCTGCTGGTCTAGCATGTACATAATTATGTATATCATTATTATACACATCTTGGCACCCAAAGAGTTAAAGAGCGCTCCATACAAAAAGATGCTTGTTACAGTTGCTGTCTGCTTGGTTCTGACTTGTTTTCAAATGTGAACAAATCATTACTGGAATACACTAGTGGAATCTAAGCTTAGCATCATGTGTGCTCACAGGCAATCTGGCGGTTTTTTTTATATATGCATGGAACTGAATAATTCATAGTGTTTTTGTAGTTTATCTCTTTGGGTGCCAGATGTGTATAATAATGATACCATTATGTACATGCATGGTATACCTTGTGCATGTACATTACATGTATCAAATAATGTTTGCATGTCACTCAAGTACTGTACATATATATGATTTGCTCCACAAACTGTCAAAAGTTTCTCCCACATCAAAAATCTGCACACGCAGCATATGACCTGTGGGATGCACTGGTAACAGTTTATGTAGTGTTGCTGAAATTTGAAGAGTTGTACTACTTGCTATGATTAGTGTATGCATGTACCATATTCAAGAACAGAATGGAGTTATTATTGTACATCCATGTCTGCTATGGGCTGTAATATATAGTATATATAAATATGCCCTTGGTAAAAGGAAACTTCATCCTGGGCTGATTAGGCTTTAATGGGAGAATTCGGGTGCAGACTAACAGATCACAGGACTATAGTGTGGGAACATTTGCTCCATCATGACCGCATTCTTGCAATACGACTCAATTAGTCCCGCTCGCTACTATTACTGAGTACTATCACTTGCGTGAAGTATTACCGGAGCTGTCGTGAGTTCTCCTTTGAAGATGTTCTTCAATATTTGATTACAACGCACGTGATTGGACTTACAATAATATGTTACAGAAATTTTGTGCCCCCCCCCCCCCCCCCCCCCCCCCAAGCACCCCCTTATCTACGGCCTTGCATAGGTACTAGTGTAAAAGGTGTAACTAGCTAATCAGAAGAGGCTGGAATTACTCGCGTGCGTGCCACATAAACATATAATACCTCAAAAACGCTGTAGTAGCTAGCAGCGCTGCGACAACAGGACTGCATGGCACGTGAACTTAAGCTAACACTGTTAGCGTAAGTTCACGTAACATAATTGCATTCTTCCTAAGTTAACGTAAGGTAACATTAATACATGTAACTTTGGAGAGAACCGATATGGTATGGCAATGTCGAGGGTGTGACTGACTGTGTGTGGGAGCCAAGCCACCCTCCAACCCCCTCCCCCCCCCTCCCCTACATCATTTCCTGCATTTGAGGAGTATATTTTGCAGACACTGGCTCCGATGTATGGTGTCTGATAATGAGCTTAGCCTCCATTATTTATTAGAAATACCGTAAATCAATTCATAATGATCTAACATCCACTGCCCGCCAGACCCCTGGTGTGGGCCCTGGTGAGTTGTCAATGTGGGTCCTTGACAGGCGATCCTGCATGTTTCACCGCTCCATGCCAATGTGCTAAGCCAGCAGGTATTTGCTTTTTGATGTTGAATGGTAAGATCTAAGCTCATTATCAGACGCCATACATCAGAGCCAGTGTCTGCAAAATATACTGCGCAAATGCAGGAAATGATGCCTCGATTGTGTTAAGTAAACATTCCAAATAGCTCACTATTTTTTGCGCAACAACTGTTGCCTGTTTTACCACGTACGGAATTCTGGAAGCACCTTGTACGTTTTTGCTCCTATAAAATCGGGTACACTCGCGTGGGAAGGACGAGAAATTTAAAACGTTATAGGTTTGCCTAACAAACGTTGTTATGTAAAAGTGCGTAAGGTATACCTAACTTGAACGCACTTGTAGATCAATGCTAAAATAGAGCCCAACAGCAGGATAATACTACACAGAAAAAAAAATAGTCCAAGAACTAGTATACTGATATAAAGAAGTCAAAATAGACTTTAGAAATAATGACCCACTTTTTGTGGTGGAAAGAATGCGAAATATTTAACTCACTTGTGGGCCAGTTGCGGCAAAGCTAGCTAAAAGGTATTTTTGCCATTCCTGCTTCAACAGAAAGGGTATTTTCTGTTGCCAATAACATATCATTCTTAAAGAAAAGATGCATAGAATTTATTGCCTTTGTGCCTAAGTAAATAAAATAAGCACATATTTCTAAACTCCAAGCTTCAAAGTGGTTATAGGTATCCACTGCAGTAGACTTGATTTATTGCTCTCTATATTTAGTGATTATTGTATTCATACTCCGTAAAACATTGTATACTATAACATAACCTAACGTTATATCGCGGCAACCCTGCCAGTATGAAAACATATATATGTCTAGTCCGCATTACGTACATTAATGTCCGCAGTCTTGTATACCTAATTTATTCTATATCTCACTATTTAGAAAAACAATGTTAATGATATATCTGAGCATGGCTTCTTTGGTTGGACTGCATATTTCTGTGACTGATGCACAATGCACAAGCAGTGAAAGCGCATCACTTAACTGTAGCCACATGGTCACTACAGACATCACCGATGATACTTGCTTAAATTATACAATTCCCTGTTGTGATATTGGTACCTATGTTAGAAAATCGTCCTTCAAATCAAACACAACATTTTGTTTCATGAACGGTACCCATCATGTTATCAATGCAGGCATATCTCTGCTAGTAATAGAGAATGTCTCCAGTATATCTCTAATTGGTCTTGGAGGTTTTGTGCAGCACACAGTTAAAGATAAAGTGAATGAATACAACTTCACATCTTACAATGATGATCAAAACATCACTTTTTCAGAATCCAGGGCCGTTATTGAATGCAACAACACCTTTGCTTTTGTCTTTAAAGACATACAAATTCTAAACGTGAAGAACATTGCAATAAAAAATTGTGGTGCTGATGTGACTGATATGATTTCATCCAAACAAGGAAATGACTCGATCCCTGATATCAGCAGCGCAGCTGTTCTGGTGTTCAACACCACCAACCTGGTGTTTGAATACACCTCTATACAGAATAGCACGGGGTATGGCCTTGTGGGGATAAATATATTACATTCTCAGCTCAATGGCTCATCCTTTGTTGGAAATAACCAATATTTGAAAAGTTATCAGCTGCAGACATTCATTTATCTAAATATTGGATGCAATGATTTATCATGCAAAACAACCTCAGTCATTTATGTCACCTCTGCTAATGATTGGACACTACAATTTCCAGGAGGGAATGCTGTCTTTGTTTATAACTATTTGCTAAATAGCCTTCTAAACCCAAAATTGGAAATAATGTCAAGCTTATTTGCTTTGGGAATTGACGATTCCATTCCTTTGAACTATTATCAAAACAAAAATATTTTCCCACCATTTTTTAATAACAGAATGGGTACTGGACTTGGTGTCTTGGTGCTACTGGACTTGCCGTACTGTGTAAAATTCAACATCACCAACACTGTGTCATATAGGAATCAGGCTTATTATGGTGCAAACTTTAACTATCAGGAACAGTATGGAAGTAGCATGATCTCTTTTCAGAATGTCAATAGCACCAGAGGAATAAGCCCATGGGATGGTGGTGGTTTTTATTACAGTGCTAATTTTCCAGTATTGTTTCCTGATAATAAAGGTTCCATCACAGTTAATGGATGTATATTATCCACTGACTGTGCTTCTGGAGATACAATTACATTTCTTAACACATATATGACTATAATAATCAATAATAGCAAATTATTTGGTACTACCGATATTTGGACCAATTCATTGGAAGCAAACACTGGAACTTTATTGGTATCTAATTGCACTGTAGGAACTGTGAATTGTTATGGTGGAATTAATGCCTTTTATATTAATAGCAGCTTTTCAAACTGCACTTTCAATGGTGCTATGTTAGAATCATATGAAAGCAGTGTGGATATTGCTGACAGTACATTCACAAATTGCCCGTATGGTGCTATTACTGCATTGTTTAGTCAACTATCTTTTTCAGGGAATATCAGTTTCATAAACAACACAAACAGCTCATATTATGGAGGAGCAGTGTATCTGTTAAAATCAAATGTTCTATTCAATGCACCAGCCAATGTTACATTTTTCAACAACTCAGTTTTGGGACGTGGGGGTGCCGTTTATATTGAAGATGATCCATATAATCAGCAATGCAACTTTAAATTCAATGACCCAAATGGCACTTTAGATAATCCAGGAATCAATATTAATATTGATTATAGCTATGCAAATGAAGCTGGTAATGTTCTCTATGGTGGAAACATCCAATGGTGCAATGTTGATCTTTCTCTAGTACCACATTACTGTCCGTCATGTTTGGCCACTCAAGCTGGCTTTTTGATAGATATTTTGAATGCAACAACACAACTTGGTAATAATAATGGAAACTTCTCAGCTATGGTAGCATCAGATTCCATTGGAGTGTTTGCCTGTGTGAATAATACAGTTGTCTTCGATACTCAACCCCCAGTTGCAACATACCCTGGAAAAACAGTAAATATTTCAATTATTACACTTGGTCAGCTAAATGGAGCATCACCAGATTACATTGCTTATTCTACTTGTGATACAAACTGCGCTGAATTAAATTCAGATTGCATCAGTAACTGCACTAGTCCATCATTTAGTAACCTACAACCTACTAAACAGTACTGTACCAACTACACCTACCAAGTGATAGGGAGAGATAACCAGGCATATAGTAATGTTCTCTACCTTTTCCCTATCTCTGCATATTTTGGTAAAACTGGTTATGGGTTATTCATAATGTATATTAATACTTCTAATTGTCCATTTGGATTTACCAGTTGGAACTCTAAGAAATTGATCTGTTCAGCTAATGATGTGCTTACAAGGTACAATATAGGCAATGATATAAATACCTTAACAGTCCTCAGAAATGGTACCATGTGGGTAGGTTACAACTCACACATGGTCCTAGCAGTTCACCTCCACTGTCCTTATGATTACTGCAATACAGCCAGCATTACCTTCAGAATTGAAGATGAACAGGACAATCAATGTAGCAATAACCGCACAGGAGTGCTATGTGGAGGATGTCAGCCCAACATGAGTGCAATGTTTGGCAGCACTAGGTGTATGGCATGTCCTGGTCAGCGACACCTTTGGCTCCTCATAGCCTTCTCCATCATGGGAGTGGCTTTGGTGACCATGCTGTTACTCCTCAACTGTACTGTTTCTGTTGGTACAATCAATGGTCTCATATTGTATGCCAATATTATCAGACCTGGCATCCTCAACTATTATCCTATTGAAGATGTCAAAATATTTGTATTCATCTCTTGGTTGAACTTGAACCTGGGTATTGAGACATGTTTCTATGATGGTATGGACACATATGCTAAAACATGGCTCCAGTTTGTGTTCCCAGTGTACGTTCTTCTCTTGACAGGAGCCTTCATATTTGCAAGCCGATGGTCTTCCAGGCTAGCACATCTTTGTAGGCAAAATGCAGTTGCTGTGTTGGCTACCCTTATTCTGCTAACCTACACAAATATTCTCCAAACTGTGATCACTGTATTTTCACCCACCAAACCAGACATTGGTAACTCCACAGCTGATAACCCACAAGTGTGGCTTGCAGATGGCAACATTCACTATGCACAAGGAAAGCACATATATATCTTAATAGCAGGCATTATAGTAACTGTGACATTCCTTATTCCCTACACCATCATTTTGTTACTAGCTCCATGGATACAAGCGGGGTCACATTGGAAGATGTTTAGTTGGATTAATAAACTAAAGCCATTTCTTGATGCTTACCAAGCTCCATTCAAGGATCAGTACCGTTACTGGCCTGGAGTACTTCTGATGGTGAGAGTGGCCCTATATGCTGTGTTTACCAGTAATGAAAGTAATGACATCAATGCGAATCTTATGGCGATTATAATAATTTTATGCTTTTACATTACGGTAGCCAACAGACTATCTGTATACAAATATTGGCCATTGGGTATTTTGGAGAGCTTCTTTGTAATGAATTTAGTATTTTTGTCTTGCACAATGCTTTATCTAAACGCAGGCAAAATCTCCAACACTACTCCATTACAGCTGATAATAGCTAGTACTGGGATTTCATTTGCTGCATTTGGTGGAATAATTATTTGTCACTCTTATGTGCAAGTGAAGGATAAAAAATGGTTCAAACATGTCTCCCAAATGATTCAAATCAAAATTACTACACCCTCTGTAAAGACTGATCCTGTTGATAAATATGATAAAGTGAAGTCAAATTATTTAGCGCTTGAATGCAGAGAAGAACTTCTGGAGGACAGCTGGACTCAATAAGTAGAATACCATACATTTGCATTACTATTTGTCAGTAGGAATGTTGATATGGAGAGTGTGTAGTGCTTAAATCAGTTGCTTATTAATATATGTGTGATGATTTATTAAATTATGTTTCTAAAGATATAATTTACTAGTACTGTTATTTATTTTAAAAAAAACAGTCATCAGTAGTTAATAGATTGGAAGAGAATGTATGATATTCAGTCTGCTATACTGACCTGGGCCTGCATAAACTGGGTGGCTGACTATCTGCATGCTAGCTGCATGAAACAATGCAATATTATTATTCATTTGGTTACACTAAGATGAATACAACACATGCATGTAGCCCCCTATGCTGAACTATTGGTGCAATCTCAACTTTCAGCATACATATACATATTATGCATTATTTGTAGCCTAAGTTCTTTTATCTGACGGAGATACCCAAGTCTGATAACCCAGAACATTTCAGTTGAGTACATAGTTCAATATAAAATAGAACACGCAGAAGTGATAAATGCCGGCTAGAAGTACATGAAAATTGGATTACTCAATGAAGTGGGATGACAGTCGAGATGTGGAGGGTGGAGTGGTAAGCCCCAGTCTAGGCTATGAATTGCATGAGTGGCACACCCACCAGCATTATGTAATGGAACCGCCTAGAAGTAATGTTGAGATTATTTAGTGTTAGTTGTGTAGGTAAAGATGCAAAGCTATTGTGATGTCGTCGAGACAGTTTAGTGAAACTATATGGCATAGATCATTTTATGTACCTAAACACTATCATTACAATTGTGATTGATTAATGACGTGTTTATATTTATATTTTTTCTGATCCCATGGGCTTGTGAGGGAAGGGAAGGGAAGGGAAGTGAACGGTTGCTGTATATTGATGACCTGATCTTGAAAAGTGGAGATGGTTTGCAATAGGTATAGCATTATACAGCTATCTCATTGGGCCTCTACATGTCAACAACCACAAATGGTAATATAAGTATATGATTGTTGTGACATTACTTTTCCAAGTGGTCAGTAGCATGGGCATCTCCAACAAAAGAAGCCATACATGTTTTACAGAGTTTCTAAATGACCAGACATGCAGAGTTTTGCAGAGTTTTGTAATCAATTCAGTAATTGAAGAAGAGATGTAAGTGAACGAGAAGCAGCTGATGGAAAATGAATAGGTGAAAGTGCAAAACATGAAGATAACTACAAGCTATAGCTACAAGGATGTCAGAATATGCACCAGAAAAGTTGCAGTCCAGAACAGCATGAACCTGCAATTATATTCTCATAGGAATTTTGGAACCGCCACTCCAATTTTTGCATCCCTACGCATATTAATGGTTCTAGAACAAAACAAAAAAAAAGCTATGAGGATGAATATTCCTGGCCTTCTGGCACATAAGAATATCAATGCTTTTCAACAGACTGTTACATAAATAAATGACTTCTGTTGATGTGAACCTGGGCCAGAGTAATGTGGCTCATTACGACATTTAGACCATTGAGTGATGGCAGAATCCCAAATGGAGAGTGGTGACTCCTGCATGATCATCTATACTGGAAAAAATCTTATTACACTAATCATGCAGTTAAGTACGGTTTCAGAGTTATAAGTCCCTTCTAGAACCAGCAGACTGAAATCCTAATTACATGTGAAACCACCAGCTTTATATATATAATATTATAATGATAATTATATATTATTATAATTATATATCCCGTGTGTATTTGTGACATAACTATTATACAGCTTCATAAAACCAAATTCACGTTCTGTCAGTATTTAAACTGTAATAGACTAATAGTAAGACAAGACATGAGCTTTGTTACAAGGGAGACATACCCTGTGGCTTTACCAGCAAGGTCACACGCACACACGCACACTGTCTGTAATTCTCACACACACACGCACACTGTCTGTAATTCACACACACACACACTATAGTATTGGTACTTTTAGTTTGTTTAGCTCTATAGCTACAGTAATAACCTGTTTTCTGAGGAAAAGAATCTGAGATCCATCCCATTCACGTCTTTTGATCGTTTACCTTTCACACGCACAATTCGATCGATCGCGCGATTAAATACTAATTAACCACACATGCAAAACTAAATTTCGTTAATAATAGGAGGATTTAGTTAGATCGATCTAGATTCCGCTTGGCTAGAACAATGTGCAAGCCTGCAAATCCAAGGATGGTAACATGCAGAACGCTGCATAGATTACAGTGTGCATTACGTCATTCTTATGCATTACGTCATTCTTCATATAGGAAAGGGGGGGTCCGGACCCCCCTCCCCCCCCTAAATCCGCCCCTGTAACCCTATTTAAACTCACAGTCACTGACAGTACAGCAATCTAGAAGAACACCCGCTCGCAATAAGAACCGATGGTAGCGCAAGGGGGGGCTGAGCCCCCCCCCCCCCCCCCCCCCCCCTCGATATTTTGGGGGGGGGGACCCCCCTGCTCCGCCGCGCCTGCACAGTGACACACACACACACACACACACACACACACACACACACACACACACACACACACACACACACACACACACACACACACACACACACACACACACACACTGTCTGTAATTCACACTGATACATACCCGACACACGCGCAAATTAGTCTCGTACCCAGACCCATGTTTTCACAGCAGAGGATGGATTACATCACCGCTACGCGACGCGAAAAAAGTGCCATCCGCTGCTGTGAAAACATGGGTCTGGGTACGAGACTACGCGCAAATAGATAACTGGCATATGCATAGTCTTGCGCTGCCTAATAACACTCTGCATTCCGTGGACAAGTTCTAAACAAAAACAGAAGCTGTAAAACGGTCGGATCATCGTGAACAAAATCGCGATGGAAGACATGTAGCTATTTTTAAAGCCATGACCAATGACGTATTGGAAAACGCATGTAAACAACTGCCTCTCAACTTCTACGCACTTTTGCTCGCAGCTCCTACGCATTTCAAGTTTGCTCTGGGCTCGTGCATGCACAGTTTTTGATACCCATTTTTTGCTGTCGGCTCGTATGCTCTCGGATCCGAGTTTTGTAATGTCTTTTAAAATAATAATAATAATAAATGCAAAAAGCGTTGGCTTCTGGGACACAGCCCCAGACCCCAATGCGGGAGCTTACAGCACTCCCCTTAGTCCGCTAGCTGGCTGGGCGGGAGGGGTACCCCGCTGGCTGGGCGTGAGGGGTACCCCTCTCCCGCACCTTCCCCATGATGACTATCAAAGTTCCTCCTCCCCACTTTTAAACTTCTCCCTACGCCTCTGCACATAAACGCCATAGCTCACGCGCGCGCCTTACATAACTGATAATTGATTGTTTAGTTTCCTGACAATAAACGGCGGAGTAACCGGAGCAAGGAAGCATGTTGCGTTCTTTGCAGTCACCTATGCAGAAATGCCACACTCGGCGGCTACCAGCTTTGCCGTACTCCACCATAGCCGTGCAGGAAAACCGCATCAGAACCAAGTTCGCTTTGAAGAGGCGGTTCAAAGATGTTCTCGATTCCAGTAAGCGCACCCATGTCTGATTATTAGCTGTTTTGTATGTACGCTGATACATTACAATGAACGCAGGCCCTTCCACTGGTGGGACCGCGCCGCCGACGGTGTATCAGCTACTTAAGATATGTGGAACGGACCTGGTTTATGAAAACCCAACAGCTCGCGTATCGTTAGCAAATGAGATGTGGAAAAAGCTTAAACAAAAAGGTTAGAAGCCTTGTCTGGGGGTCTTTGATCTCTACTTTCTCTCTCATTACTACTTCCCCTCCCCTCTACCTCCCTCTACCTCCCTCTTCCTCAACCTTCCTCCCTCTTTCTTACCTCTTTTCTCCCTCTTTCTCACTCCATCTTCCTTCACCTCTTCATCTACCCCCCTCTCCCCACCGCTTCCCTTTTCCCTCCCTCTTCCTCACCTGATGTTCCCTCCCTCCCTCACTCCTTCGCCTCTTCATCACCTCTCTCCTTCCCCTTATCCTCACCTCTCCTACTCCCCTCTTCCTCTCTCCCTTTGCCCCTTACCCCACACCCTATCCTTTCCTCTCTCTTTCTCTGACATGCACAATTATCTTGAATTCTCTCCACTTTCCTCCCCTTCTTGTTCCCATGACTACAGGCATGACCAATGATGTTGGTCTCTACAACACCTTACTTCAGACCTACCTCCTCAATGACTATCACAGCTTTGCGCCATCAGACTTTCTCAAAGAGATGAAAAGCAATGATGTGTTGCCAAACCAGGTGGGTGCGGTAATGACCTCCTTACAATTCTGGTACTGAGACCCAAGTAATGCACAAGTAACATTCATTAGTATGATGTCACGTACAAAAAGGTTTGGTGAACTTATCTTAAGCACCAAGTCCTTTTTGGAATGTGTTTTGCAATATACATGTAATGTTGTCGTAGCAATGGCAATATTATGACAATTGCTTGGATGGGTGTGTTATGCTTTTATTGTATCTCTATGGAAAAGGTAACCACGGCAATTGATATTGGTCTTGCAAAGGAGCATGTGATTGGCTAAACTGTGAACCGTAACACCTGCTCGCTGTACTCTCCCTCTGGGCTTTACTGAACTCTCATGTCCAGATAGTGTTACCATACATGTAATAGCCTTTGCTATACACGTTTGGTTTGTGATGTCATAGTAATTCAAGCTGGATTATCCATGCAATGTAATACAGTAAATTGGTTTATTTGGCTCGTCACCAATTTCATCCTAACCGGGATGGTCCCATCTTCACACAGGGCACCCTCAGTCTCCTCCTCCAAGCGTACTGTCACCAAGGCAACATGGCGGGGGCGACAGGGATGCTGGAGCGCATCAAGTCCCTCGACCTTCCCATCAACGAGCACGTCTACGCCTCCTTGGTAACAGGCCACGCCCGCAGTGGGGACATGCCGGGAGCCCTCCAGGTGATGGAGATGATGAGGGGGAATGGGCTGGATCCAGGGGTGGTGAGCTACACAGCCCTCCTCCTCGCCTATGCAGAGAAGGGAGACATTGACGCCATTGAGCGGGTGAGTGTCCTCTGGGAGGTATGGTGCAGGTGTGTCCTAGGAGGTGTGGTGTGAGTGTCATCTGGGAGGGGTGCTATTAGTGTATCATGGAAGGTGTGGTCTGTACATGTACATACTTTGGTATGTTTCATGAAAGGGTAAGTCTCATTGTGGATTTGGCCATACATTTATACAAGATGCTTTTTGGGGTGGATCTTAAAAAGAAGCTGCACATGTGACATTTTCAGAAGATGTTAATTGTCCTTGCTCTTTTACCACACACACACACACACACACACACACACACACACACGGACACGGACACGGACACGGACACATGAAGGTGCTTGCTGAGATGAGGACCAAGAGGGTATTTGCCCCCATCACCCTACAGGTCAAGGTGATGGACACATTGTCAAAGTTTAATCATGGCAAACATGTCCTTAAGGTGGGTGTGGCTTGAGTGTTATTGTTTTGGGTGCACATATTAGTGCTGGACGGGTGTGGCTTTGGCATCACATACAACTGTAAATATACCATGGACATTTGACCACACCTTGGTCCATGGCCCATTAACTGTGGGCTCTAAATGGAACTAGCAATTAAATTACAATAGTGACAGACCAATATATCTGTGCTATTGGTCCACTTCGGTACCACAGGTGCTCTCAATGGTTCACAACAAGCAGTGGATAGTTTCAGGTTAGATTGTACATGTAGTTGGGTTTGTGGTCACCATCTTTTGCCCTCTCATCATTTACCTCTCTTACTATCCCCCTCTGCTCTCCTCCTCTCCCCTTTGCCCTCCTCTCCTCTCCCCTTTGCCCTCCTCCACTCCCTTCTCCCCTTCCCTCTCCCTCTCCCTCCCCTTTGCCCTCCTCCCCTTCTCTCTCCCCTCCCCTCTCCTCTCCCCTCTCCTCCCCTTCCCTCTCCCTCCCCTCCCCTCTCCTCTCCCTTTTGCCCTCCACTCCTCCCCCCCTCTCCTCTCCCCTCTCCTCCCCTTCCTTCTCCCTTCCCTCTCCTTCCCCTCTTCCATCCCCTCTTCCTCCGCTCTCCCTCTCCTTCCCCTCTCCTCTCCCTCTCCCTCTCCTTCCCCTCTCCTCTCCCTCTCCCTCTCCTTCCCCTCTCCCTCTCCTTCCCCTCTCCCTCTCCTTCCCCTCTCCCTCTCCTTCCCCCTTCCCCTCTCCTTCCCCCCTTCCCCTCTCCCTCCCCTCTCCCTCTCCCTCCCCTCTCCCTCTTCCTCCCCTCTCCCTCTTCCTCCCCTCTCCCTCTTCCCTTCCCCTCTTCCCTTCCCCTCTTCCCTCCCCTCCTATTCTCCTCTTCCCTCCCCTCCCCTTCCCCTCTTCCCTCCCCTCCCCTTCCCCTCTTCCCTCCCCTTCCCTTCCCCTCTTCCTTCCCTTCCCTTCCCTTCCCCTCTTCCCTTCCCTCCCCTTCCCCTCTTCCCTTCCCTCCCCTTCCCCTCTTCCCTTCCCTCCCCTCTTCCCTTCCCTCCCCTTCCCTCTTCCCTTCCCTCCCCTTCCCCTCTTCCCTTCCCTCCCCTCTTCCCTTCCCTCCCCTCTTCCCTTCCCTCCCCTCTTCCCTTCCCTCCCCTCTTCCCTTCCCTCCCCTTCCCCTCTTCCCTTCCCTCCCCTTCCCCTCTTCCCTTCCCTCCCCTTCCCTCTTCCCTTCCCTCCCCTTCCCCTCTTCCCTTCCCTCCCCTTCCCTCTTCCCTTCCCTCCCTTTCCCCTCTTCCCTTCCCTCCCCTCTCCCTCCTCTCTTCCCTCTCCTCTTCCTTATCATCTCCCTACTCACACCTTTCTCTTCCCCCTCCTCCCCACACCCCTCTCCCACCACACGCAGATCTTCGTGGTCTGGTCTGTCAGTTTGCGGCCAGGGGTGAGGTGGAGACGGCCCTTGACCTCCTCCAGTACCTGGCCCAGGAGCGGGTCTCCATCAACCTGGACCGGGAGGCCACCATAGGTGTGGTGCTGCTCAGGGCCATGCTGGAGCAGGGGTACGTGGTGGAGGGGGCCCTGGAGAGGCTGGAGCAGCTGGAGGTGCTGGAGCCACGGGAGCAGCTGCTGCAGGGCCTGCTGTATGAGGTGTACCAGAGGGAGCAGCTGGAGAGGGACTCCAAGCAGGTGCTGAGGCACATGAAGAATTCTGTGAGTGGGGGAGCAAGTTGGGTTGTTGTTATGGTGATGTATATGTGGGGAGTTTTAATATGGTGTTGGGTGGTGTGATAAGGTGAATGTGGTGAGGGTGTTGTGACGAGGAGGTGGGTGTTGTGATGAGGAGGCTAGTGTTGTGATTAGGTGGGTGGGGTGATGTGAGTTGTGACGAGGAGGTAATGAGGAGGTGGGTGTTGTGATGTAGAAATTGGTATTGTGATTAGGTGGGTGGGTGTTGTGATGAGAAGGTTGTTATGATGAGGAGGTGGGTGTTGTGATGAGGAGGTGGGTGGTGTGATGTGATTGTTGTGA
The DNA here is from genome assembly GCA_949361645.1 of Spongilla lacustris. NCBI lineage: Eukaryota > Metazoa > Porifera > Demospongiae > Spongillida > Spongillidae > Spongilla > Spongilla lacustris. The sequence continues at coordinate 7,089,759 of OX442422.1, forward strand.
TGAGGAGGTGGGTATTCTTATGTGAAGGTGGGTGTTGTGATGAGGTGGGTGTTGTGATGATGAATCTAAGAAGACATCTTTGTGACAATCATGATACTGATCAGAGGTGGGGAACAAAGTAGAGTTACAATATAGCGAACTTTAGGGAATATAATGTTAGGCAAGAAGATGATGGCATTTATTGAAATGATCACTCTCTTCCAGGGTCTAGAAATCAGGACATGTTATTTGTACCCACTTTTGGCCCACCATGCCACAAAAAATAACTTGAAAGGTGAGACATGTGGCGTGGAGGGAGAGGGTTTGAAGAGCCACACACTTTCTCCATTAGGACTGGCAGAAGATCTCAGATTTATGACTGAATTGCAGCTTAGTCCAGATGATGTTGTGTAAGTGTCTCAGCTTATGCTCTCCCCTCCTCTCCTCCCCTCCCCCTCTCCTCCCCTCCTTTCCTCCCTCCTTCCCTACTCTCCTCTCTTCCCCTCCCCTCTCTTCCCCTCCCCTCTCTTCCCCTCCCCCTCTCTCCTCTCCTTCCCTTCTCACTCTTCTCACCTCTCTCGTCTCCCCTCATTTCTCCTCCCTCCTCTCTCTTACATATCTCCTCTGTCCTCTCTCTCCCCTTCTTACACCCTCTCCTCTCCTACCCTGCTCTCGTGGTCATTTTTGATCACATGTATATCCTTGCTACAGTGTGAGGCTCTGTCGCTCTGGAGCTTCCAACTTTGACAAATCAAAGTTTGAAGAGCTGACCAAGGTTAGGCCGTACCTCTTTAGGTGTAAGAGAAAACGGTAGCACTGAAAACTGCTGCATTTTGCTGTTTGTATAGGCAATCTCGACTGATGAAGGCCTGGGGACTAGTGTCCTTCGAGTCCTCTGTTATGCTGGAGAGCTGCAGTATGTTGGGGAATTGAGTGAGTTGGTAAATCTCAGGATATATCACATTCAAACATCTGAATATACAATCATCTTTGCACCATCACTGTCACACCATCACCTTCACACCATTTCTGCACATTCAGTCTCAACCAGTGGCTGTTCAGATGTGGATGCAGTGTTGCACAGTGTAGAGCATGAAGCCTCTTCAAGGTACAATGTTCATGTAGGCCACTGTGTTGACCTTTTGATGCTTCACTTATTGACCCATTTGTGCTGAAATACCTTATTGTTTTGGTACATGTATAACACAACACCCTATTGATTTGGTGTTGCTCTAATTTTACACCCTTTTTTTGATTTTGCATGCTCAAATTGAATACCAAATTGTATTGGTGTGCTCTAATTGAACACCGTATTGTTTTGGTGTGCTCTAATTGATCACCTACATGTAATTGTTTTGGTGTGCTCTAATTGAACACCGTATAGTTTTGGTTTGGTCTGATTAAAATTCTGTTTTTTTTGGTGTGTTCTAATTGCAGGTTCGTCAAAGTTCCGACGTTGGTGGGTGTCTATAAGAGTATGGTCAAGCTCAATCCGGAGCCCTCCCTGGAGGCCAGCATGGGTACAGTGGTGGAGAGGCTGCTCAAGTTCTCACCAGAGAAGGCCACCGAGTTCATAGAAAAGATTGGCAGCACAGTTAAGTGTCCAGGCTGGTCTGGTAGGGAGGTGTGTGGGGGAGGCATGTTGGTGTGTGGGGTAGGCATGTTGTGTGGGGGAGGCATGTGTGTGGGGTAGGCATGTGTGTGGGGGAGGCATGTGTGTGGGGTAGGCATGTGTGTGGGGGGAGGCATGTGTGTGGGGTAGGCATGTGTGGAGGGGAGGCATGTTGGTGTGGGGGAAGCATGTTGGTGTGGGGGAGAGGCATGTTGGTGTGGGGGAGAGGCATGTTGGTGTGGAGGGGAGGCATGTGTGTGGGGTAGGCATGTGTGGAGGGGAGGCATGTTGGTGTGTGGGGGAAGCATGTTGGTGTGTGGGGGAGGCATGTTGGTGTGTGGGGGAAGCATGTTGGTGTGTGGGGGAAAAGCATGTTGGTGTGTGGGGGAGGCATGTTGGTGTGTGGGGGAAGCATGTTGGTGTGTGGGGGAGGCATGCTGGCGTGTGATTGTGATGGTCATCATCTTTTGCAGGGAATTTGTTCAGACAAGTTTTACACCAATTTGATGGTGGCCTTTAGCAAGCAGAACATGGTGAAGGAGCAAGCTGCGGTACGTGTGTGTACCCCTGGGGTGCCCCTTGTCAGTCATGTGTGTACCCCGGGGGGGCGCCCCTCGTCCGTCATGTACGCTCTTCCTCTTGACATCATTTCAGATCATCAGGTCTATGAAGGAGAAGAATATTCCATTTGCTGCGGAGCACCATGAGCAGGTGTTAAGGGTGAGTGGTTGCTGTCAAGGGTGAGGTTGGTTGGTGTCAAAGGGTCAGCGGCTGTTAATTATAGGGGGGGACTAAGGGGCTGTTAATTATAGGGGAACTAAGGGGCTGTTAATTATAGGCTGTTAATTATAGGGGGACTAAGGGGCTGTTAATTATAGGGGGACTAAGGGGCTGTTAATTATAGGGGGACTAAGGGGCTGTTAATTATAGGGGGACTAAGGGGCTGTTAATTATAGGGGGGACTAAGGGGCTGTTAATTATAGGGGGACTAAGGGGCTGTTAATTATAGGGGGGACTAAGGGGCTGTTAATTATAGGGGGGACTAAGGGCTGTTAATTATAGGGGAGACTAAGGGCTATTGTGGTGTATTGTACATGGGCGTACCTGGGAGGGGGGGGGGGGGGGGGGAATTTAATGGGTTCGAAAGACCCCCTCCCCAAAAAGTGGTCACCATTACACTTAGAGAGATTTTACAATTTGTTGATATGCTTACATGTACATGTATGCGTTCTAACATAATATACATGTACACACATAATTTTCCCTTACATCAGGAATAGTCACCTATTATTGTTGGTACCAAGTGCTAATTAACCTAATTATTTTTTTAAGTATTGTCCGCAGATGATGTACGTAACATTTTGGATATAGTGATAAGGTGTGGATGGAGAGTTTTCAATCAAATTATTCAAGAATAATTAAGCACATATTTTATTAAAAAATTACTAGAAGAGGGTATTAAATTTTGCACTATTCTATGAATTGCTTTCCTATTCTAATTATAGTTTTGGATCTTGAATATGTTGGTGTTCTTTTTCAAATTACTAAGTTACCTGTATAAAATTGTTTTATAACAACTCGATGAAACAACTTAAAAATAATGCACACTGCTACATGTACATGTACAAATATTGCTACAGCTTGCGCTATGACTGCAAGATACTAATGATAACTATTACTGTAAACCACATTTAACCCAAGTGGTTGCTACACTAGCCACGAAATACCTATGTCGTTAGGGAGAGCAGAGCACTGTCCAGTCATGAGCCCCGCCCCCTATCCTTAGCTCAGGGTACGTGACCTCTTAACACCGTTGGGGAGTGAGCTCAGCTTACCTACTAAGTTACGCTGACTGTACCGGTGGAGACATATTTGGAGAGATAAAAATCATATGGACGGTTTTGCTTTCCGATGTCCGATCTACACTCTCCATTAAGCCAAGGGGCAATGTGTTCTCTAGCTGTCCGTAATGTATTTGCATCGTGTAAAGTTTTTCTTGACGTTTATTTGGTGTGTTGTCTCTCTCTGTGTTTTTACTGGAATTTGTCATCCAAGCATTACCTCTCTCTCCCACTCCTCGTGAGTACCATTGGTATCCTTTCAATTGTTGCCGCCACACAGCTGCCTAATGCTAACGGCCTGCTTACAAGTATAGGAGCCTGACGACGGGGTCTCCACTTCACGATAAGTATCACTCATACCATGTGAATGCATACGATATACAGCCCTCAGCATAATATATCCGGTACATGCATGCATGTACCTACCAAATATAGCTATCTCTAATCAATGTCAGTAATTTTGATTGTCACACCTTGCTAAAGCCTAGTGGAGTTTGTACTTTGTACTCAAAGGGAACTACTTTCAATTCAACAACATCATTTACTATCAAATCACCAGGGTCGCAATGGGAACACCCATCGCCCCCACCCTCGTATGCTTCTTCATGCACCATCTTGAAACAGCATTCTTCTCCACACAACAACTGCTCCCACTCATATACAAACGGTACATAGATGACATCTTTCTAGTATGGACACACGGTCCAGAAACATTCCAAAACTTTTGCCACAGCTTCAACCAATTCCATCCTAACATCACCTTCACCAGCCACTGCTCCAGCTCTTCTGTTGACTATCGTGACACCACCATCTACATCGACCCAGCCCACCCCACCAAAATCCAATACAAACCTTTCCACAAAGCCACCAACTCCTTCCAATATGTTCACACCCTGTCAAATCATCCCACCAACACTAGTGAGGCTGTTGCTGTTTTTGTAGCGGGTGATGATGCGTTTTTGGCGTACTATTTTCAGTTGTTCCTGTTGTTCCAGTTTGTCCCATTCCTGGGTTAGATGTTTTTTAATGGTAGGTCTTCGGATGTCGTAGATGGTTTTGAAGAAGATTCTGTCTGGTTGGCAGGTGCTGGTTGGGATTTGTTTTGGCTTTGTTTAAACATTTTATTGATGGTAGAAGTTGAGTATCCTGAAGTGTACATGTACTTTGAGTTGTTGGAGTTGGGGATCGATGTTGGTTGGGTCCATCGTTAGTCTGATGTGCCTGAGGGCTTCAGTGTAGATGATGGCGTTTTTAGTGAGGCACGAGGCATGTAATGAATTGCAGGTCACACTGCTTGCGCAGGACGGAGTTAACCTGACCACCATACCAAAGAGGATGAACTGCCTATAGCCCCACCATCCCTGCCTCTTCCCCCGCCTACAAATGGGATCACGCATAAATCATTGCTCTCTATTTCTTCATCCTCTGTTGGTCCAACCTGCAAATGACGTATACTGCCATCACAATCAATTGCCTTCATGCATGCACAATGTATTTAAAACCTTTGACTTGTTAATTTTAAAAACACATGTTGATATGCATGGATGTGCGTACCTCAACGGCAGAATATGTCCCCTTAAATGGCTAGTTTCTTGCGACATTCTGGCCAATGGCAAATCCACCCCGGCGCCATCCAAGATCTCGTTCAGTATATAGGATGGACTTTGGCCGACACATGAAAGTGGCAAGTCTGGAGGCTACTGTGGAGATGATAGCAGTGGCTTCTTTTCCCCAAGCCCCATAGGTTTCAACAACCACGGGGACACATACCCATCCTAGCTCTGAGCATTTTGGGGTCATTGGCTTGGTGCTTCCTAGACTCAGTGGCCTGGGCAGCAGTAATTCAGATCGTAGGTATAGTGTTATAGGTATATACATGTAACTACATATTTGAATTTGTAATCAGTACAACTCCACATACACCACCCGAATGCTTAACGGGTCTCATAACATGTACATCCGATCCGCACACCTACCTCTACATACACAGTCACTATTTGGAATTCACCTTTCTACACTGTGCGCTTGGATGCCGACCCCCCACAAAGGGAACACTGAAATCTGCACTGAAAGTTGTAGGGGCAAGATCCCTCCCTATTGAAGTGGAAGCAAACCTCTGACTTCGCCTTGCCCTCACGCACTGTCCTGGCCGGCTTTGCAATGCCAGCACCGGCTTCTCCCGGGGTGGGGAGGACTTATTACCTGCATGGCCATGCCCCAAACAGCATTGATTATATAGCTGAGGATCCAGTTGTGCCTAGCCGTGTAAGTCGTGAAGCACATGTATCATGCAAGTGCGGATATCCTGCACCGGTTATCTTGGCTCGAGCCACCTCCAAGGTCAGGTAGGATTACATAGCGACAAGGATCCGGCTCTGGATCCTGTACCTCCTGCCACGGGTCGGAGGTTGGCCGTATCCACGAGGTTGGCCGTATCCACGAGGTAGGCCGTATCCACGAGGTAGGCCGTATCCACGAGGTAGGCCGTATCCACGAGGTAGGCCGTATCCACGAGGTTGGCCGTATCCACGAATTCCAAGGCCTGGATACACTCCACCAGCTTCTTTGCTAATGGAAGGAATCCATTGCCCACCGACAGATAGTCTGGACCCCACAGCCTCCTCCTGTAGCCACCACCAGGTTAGCACACTCCATTTTTCCAGATGGTACACCCATTTAAGGGCATGTGGACACGGGCAGTAATATTGGTCCACTGACTGGAGCCCTGGCAGCCCATATCCACCCCTTTGCTGTCTGCCCTGCACTGGCTGCCCATATCCACCCCTTTGCTGTCCGCCCTGCACTGGCTGCCCATATCCACCCCTTTGCTGTCCGCCCTGCACTGGCAGCCCATATCCACCCCTTTGCTGTCCGCCCTACCCCTTTGCTGTCCGCCCTGCACTGGTAAGTGAGGGACCTGATCCATTGAGGGCTCCACTCATGCTGACCATGCATAAGGTGGTCATACCACCACCCAGCCTACTACTACTACCTGTATCTTATGCTACACCCAGTTAGGTCTTAACATACAGTGTATGTGGATTTAACCAACCCTTGCATCATGCTAGCGGCTCCCCTTGCATCATGCTAGCAGCTCCCCTTGCATCATGCTAGCAGCTCCCCTTGCATCATGCTAGCGGCATGCCCCTTTTGTGCGTGGTCTACACTCTAGCCGCTGCACTCGTGGACGACTCAGACATCACTGAGTAACCTCCTGATGAAGCCGCTGCAGCCATGGACGACTCAGACATCACTGAGTAAATTTGTGCTGATGAAGTGACTGCACTCAATTCGACTGCCACTGCAGGAGACAATGACGATGATGAAGGTGGCCACATTGGAGTCTTCCTCCACACTTCAACCACCATTTATGTGTCCCAAGTCTCTGGTCCGCCACTACTGGGTGTCCACCCCATGCCATTTGCATGGCCTGCTTATATAAAATCATTTTCTGAGGGTTGCCACTCGATTCCGTTCGTTTCCTTTTCCTTTACTTCAGAAGACATCCTCAAATGATTTAGTAATTAAAATAGTACACGTGTCTCTGGTTTTAAAAACGGTACGGTCGGTTGTGCTTTCTCTGTCACGGAGGCCTTACGCATGTGCAGAAGTATACTGACTGAAGCAGCACCTGCCACTGTTGGGTACTCCGTTTAACTGCGCTGAACGGTATTTTATTTAAACTATTAAAGTTCGATATCAGTTGATACCAATAATGATAAAATTCGACCCCCCGTTTCTTGAAGGCTACATACATGTACACCCATATACATGTACTGTTCATGTAAATGTATTGGATACACAATAGGCTGTTGCTGTAGAATCCTGGTTTTTATACGTACATGTACAGTGTACATGTGTACATGTAGTATAATTAAACCACTAACATGTGCAGTGCTTTACACAGTGTACATGTATACATGTAGACCTGTAATAATTCATCTTAGAGTTTGGATGATTTGTGCTTCTGGTTGCCTTGCATGCAGATGGCAGCTGTGTCGAGGAACTTTGAAGGTGCGCGGGCATCTTATGCGGAGCTGCTGAAGACCAACCCGTCGTTAGCCTACTCCCTCTACATCTGTGCCCTGGTGAAGAACGGGGTGAGTTGACCCAGTATGGAGTGTGCTTTGGAATTGGGCGAGTTTTTTCTGATCTGGTGAGGTATACATGTTGTGTGGGGGCCCTTGAGCCAATCCTGGTGGAGGGTGTGTGTCTAATTCTGATGGGGTGTGGTTTTATTTTGAGCTTCATAATACATGTACATGTATGTTAATGTATTGGTAGTGTAAGTTGTAATTTGTGTGCACATATGCTTCATTGATTATGAGATGGAATGTACAACTATACATGTGTGTGGTACATGTATGTGTAATAGTACATGTATCTAATAACATGTACTAAGAATGAGGTGGGTTAATGTGGAGGGTGCATATGTACATGTCTGCACTGCTCGTGGTGACAAGCAAAAATAAGGCGTATATATATATATCTACAGGTGATATTTTTGGCCTGCTGGTTGCATTACTGGAGTGTGTTCTACCCTACCACTAGAAATTTACCTCTGCACTGAAGATGTACTCCGAGATGAGGAACAGAGCCTTGAGTATCACGCCAGAGGAGTCTGCCATGCTGATGACAGCTTTGCTGAAGGCTGGTGAGATCGACATGGCCGAAACCATGAAGACGTATGTTGAAACCACCCCTCTCCCCCCTTACACCCCAGAAAATCCCCTCCCTGCGCTCACATGGTTTTGTGTACAAGGGTCAATAATAGGTTCATGTTGTGAGAGAGGGACTAGCAAATGTGGTACAATCAATATATCATATGCGTTTTGGAGGGAACTATGTGTTCTATGGCCCCACACCAAAATCTAAAACATTCAAACCAAATCCAGGCTTAGGCAGCTGGCCACCATCATACACAGGCTACCAAGATGTAAAAACATATTTCCATATGCAATCTGACAGACTCCGAGCCAACTTTGTATACATGATCTCGCAAGCCAATCTTCAAAGCCAAGCTATAATGTCCCAGGCAAAGGTTTACATGTACATTTAGGTTCACAAGCTAGATTCCGTACGCAAGCTAATTTCCATATATGTTGTACAATCCGATTTCAGTACACATAAAAAAAGGTTCCATAACAAGTGTTAAAAAACAACACAATAACATTTGCAGCCTATGCAAATGTCTTCATGGGAGACATTGAAAAAAGTATGCCAGTGAACAACAAATTATCTACATTCATTGATGACATATTCATGATATGGAATGGATCAGAGGAAGAGTTGGATGCTCTACATGTAGTTGCAAAGTGTAGCCAAACACATTGGACCCAGACCATATTTATTTACAGTTGCATGTACATGTACCAATCGTCCTTTGAGTGTTTATTGTGTTATGAAAGTTCTTTTAGCTCGTCCTCTCAAAATAGTTCTTATGCATAGAAAATGTGTTGATTTTAAGTGTCAATTTAAACTTCCTAAATCAAAATCAATGTATTCTGATTTGTCACCAGCTGTAAAGGGTTCAATAGATGAGAACTTTGTCTAAATGACAATGTGAACTTTGGCCTCAGTATCCTGTAACTGATTTTTAATTATCTCTGGACGGTACTGTACCAATGTGCTTCATGTACAGAGCGAGTCAGTACTACACCACATCCAAAGCGTGGACCAGCCCTGAGCTTTGCACCAACGTTGGCGGTAGCACAGGGTTGAGTAGCTCCTGTTACACCTTTATCTGCCTCTTCCTTAACCACTTGTTTTCCGCTTCATTTTGTGCCCTGCTTATTCTTTTCTCATCATCGGAATCCATTGCCAACTTATGAGACTAATATTCTGTGACCACCGCCCAGCCGTACTTGAAATGATCGGCCATCTTTATTGGACAGAAACCTATGTACGATACGAAAAAATAATTTAGCACTTTAATTTGATAGAATGACATTTCATATCACCCTTGTTGCCTTCTCATGGACAATTTTTTTAATATAGCTATCTCGCCCCCTCCAGAATTCCCTCAACCTAACATGTTTGGATGTACCATCAGGGATTTTATGCCACCTCTTGCTATTTCATTTATCTGCAAGCTGGTATTCTCTTTTCCAAATCCTTCTGACTGTCAACTGTGGACTAAAAACGTGTGGTGAACCACGCACTGAAGGGATAGGTTTAGTTGACGTACAACTGGAGGTAGAAAGGCACGCGATCATGCCTCACTGTTGACAAAGCTCAATGCCTGGAAAGCATAGAAGGTACAAGTCTGTAAAATTTTGATGATAGCTGGCAGAAATGCTCTATCCAAGTTGCAGATGTGTAACGGAGGGCCCTCCATACTGATAGTGGGCCACTACAGTGAACTGCGGGACAGTTTAGGATATGATCACCTTCTTGCTCTGGTAGATTTTGACATATTTTCAAATCGAAACATTTTTACGTTCTAAAGAAAAGGAATTATTAATAGTTAGTTCAAGGACAGCACCGCCTTCGTTTGACCTTGATGTGGCAACCTAGGACATTTAATTACGTAATAATTAAGTCTCCTTGCAGCAACAGTGTCCTTCAGCGTACTAGTAGATTAACTAAACAGCCCTCTTAGACCAATAACATCATCTGCATGACCTCCTGTTTGGAGGGTAGGGAAGCTTGAGGCAGAGCTGGTCACCATTTATACCCTCTACTGCATGTAGGCTAACAGACATACATTAGATATATTTAGTAGGACCATCGCTATGTTTGGGTGTCGTCGTGTGTCTCCTGTTGAGTTTGTGTCTTGCTGTAGTGATGTCATACCTTCTCTTATTGAATGTCCACACACTGGCTTCCGATTTTGGAAAAGTGATTATTTTTGGCACCACTTGTTTCCACTTGTTGACTCCATCCACATTAGCCATGTCCAGCTCACGAAAGAGTTAAAGCACAGCTGAAGCTGCATTGTTAATCACAAAAAAAAAAGATGTACATGTACACATGTACATGTATAGACCTATACCACATGAACTTACACCACATGCAGTGGAGGATACTCAGCCACTATACTTGATGCTGTATCCGCTGCGGTAGTGATGTCATACCTTCTTTTATGGTGATCATCATGGTGACGCCAGCGAGGCAGCCATCATTCCCAGCATGCTGGCCTCCCTGCTCCATACCTGTCTAAGGCACGCCAAACTGGCGTCTCTTCAGCCTTGCTGGCCAGTTCAGCGAAGCACTGGTGCACTTCACAGAGTGCTATGAGCAGGTTTGCCAGGAGCTTTGTGGCATCGCCCACCATAGCCTCTCTTTGCTCCTCCTATCTCTCGGCTTCTGCCTTAAGTTTATCGGCTCCTCCCACATCAGTAGGAGTGTTGCTAAAGTTCCCTTAAGCAAAGCTTGTAGTGGACTGCACAGCAATGGAGTTGACATTATCTCACAGAAGTACCATATGTACAACCTGTATATATATATAGATATAACATAACTGTACAAGTATGTAACAAATACAAATGTATGTATTCAAGCAGAGGAAAGCTGAGTGAATTTATTGAACCATCCAGAACAGCAAAGAATGATATCCCATTTCTGTGAACATCGCTGACAGGAGAGCATTTGTGCTGATTATTTCTGAATGTTGTTTTGCATCGCTGAAGTAATTTGTGGTGTATATTGGGCTGCATTTGATTGATACAATTTATAATTATGAGGGAGTAAGCTAAATCTATAGAGGTAGCAAGGAATACTTACAAAGCATCAAAAATCGTTTACTCAAAGAGAAGCATTTATTGATTTATTGAAAGCAGTTGTATAAGCCAGGTTACTTCAAGGTCACTACAGATTTGCTCTAGGCCACGTGTTTGATGTGAACTTCCCTGTTACCATGCCATGCCCACTTGCAATTGCATCCAGATGACCTTGATGTGGCACCAGATTTATTTATCTGCGCTTCACCCCCTGCTCGATAAAGACCAGCTGATGTGTAGGTTCTCAATTGTCGTTTTTTGCTGGAAAATGTGCACAGCATCAATTTAACCACTACCCCCAGTCTGATGACATCATCAGTAGCATCAGCATTGACCCCTGCACCCAGCAGTCTGATGACATTATCAGTAGCATCAGCATTGACCCTGCACCCAGCACTGATGACATCATCAGTAGCATCAGCATTGACCTCTGCACCCAGCAGTCTGATGACATCATCAGTAGCATCAACATTGACCCCTGCACCCAGCAGTCTGATGACATCATCAGTAGCATCAACATTGACCCCTGCACCCAGCAGTCTGATGACATCAGTAGCATAAACATTGACCCATTCACCTACTCAGGGAACAAGACTTCGTAGCAGTATTTCCTGCCAAAAGTCGGGCTATTCTAGTGGCTTCTTCAGCAATGGTCTCCAATTGGGTCAACAGCTACATGTACATGTAGTTTTGCTAAGAGTGAGTGAAAATATTCAGTTTAAACAAATTTAAGATCAAAATTGAATGCTCTAAATGTTGTACTGTGTGTGTGAGTGACTAAACAATTTGCTTGGTAACTGTCTAGCAGGACCATAATTTGTAGAGTGTTGCATCACCTTCTGTGCAGCTTGATGACATCATCAGTAGCATCAAAATCTACCCATTCATCAAGCAGATTGATGACATTATCAATACAATAACATAAACCTACCATCGCCCACCATAGCCTCTCTTTGATCCTCCTACCATCGCCCACCATAGTCTCTTTTTGATCCCCCTCTCGGCTTCTGCCTTAAGTTTATCGGCTCCTCCCACATCAGTAGGAGTGTTGCTAAAGTTCCCTTAAGCAATGCAATATAATCATTAATTTGAAGGGAAGAAAACTGCAGTACCTCGGGTATTATATAACATGCCAGGTTACTTCAAGGTCACTACAGATTTGCTCTAGGCCACGTGTTGATGTGATCTTCCCTGTTACCATGCCATGCCCACTTGCAATTGCATCCAGATGACCTTGATGTGGCACCAGATGACCTTGATGTGGCACCAGATGACCTTGATGTGGCACCAGATGACCTTGATGTGGCACCAGATGACCTTGATGTGGCACCAGATGACCTTGATGTGGCACCAGATGACCTTGATGTGGCACCAGATGACCTTGATGTGGCACCAGATGACCTTGATGTGGCACCAGATGACCTTGATGTGGCACCAGATGACCTTGATGTGGCACCAGATGACCTTGATGTGGCACCAGATGACCTTGATGTGGCACCAGATGACCTTGATGTGGCACCAGATGACCTTGATGTGGCACCAGATGACCTTGATGTGGCACCAGATGACCTTGATGTGGCACCAGATGACCTTGATGTGGCACCAGATGACCTTGATGTGGCACCAGATGACCTTGATGTGGCACCAGATGACCTTGATGTGGCACCAGATGACCTTGATGTGGCACCAGATAATCTTGATGTGGCACCAGATGATCTTGATGTGGCACCAGATGACCTTGATGTGGCACCAGATTTCTTCTCTTATTTATCTGACTGGTGACTTGGATTTCTCGTGGACTGGGTCTGGGTAGGAGGTGATGGTGGAGAGCAAACTTGTCGGATTTCCTCAGCGGTGAATGGTGAGTAGAAGAGGGTAGACTGGTGAGCGGTAGAACGAGTCGTCATGTGCCTGCGGACCTCTTTTCTGGGTTCATGTAGCCGATCAGTAGGGTTATTGGGGTTGTGGGTTAGGGATTTACCCTTTCCCTTATCGAGAACTACGACGCATGCCATTTGACTTGGTTTACTTTACTCCCTGTGTGCTTATGTCCTCCTCCCTGTGTGCTTATGTCCTCCCTGTGTGCTTATTTATTCACCCCCTGCTCGATAAAGACCATGTTGTTTTTTGCTGGGAAATCAATCTTACCACTACCCCTCCATCAAGCAGTCTGATGACATCATCAGTAGCATCAGCATTGACCTCTGCACCCAGCAGTCTGATGACATCATCAGTAGCATCAGCATTGACCCCTGCACCCAGCAGTCTGATGACATCATCAGTAGCATCAACATTGACCCCTGCACCCAGCAGTCTGGTGACATCATCAGTAGCATCAACATTGACCCCTGCACCCAGCAGTCTGATGACATCATCAGTAGCATCAGCATTGACCCCTGCACCCAGCAGTCTGATGACATCATCAGTAGCATCAACATTGACCCCTGCACCCAGCAGTCTGGTGACATCATCAGTAGCATCAGCATTGACCCCTGCATCCAGCAGTCTGATGACATCAGTAGCATCAGCATTGACCTCTGCACCCAGCAGTCTGATGACATCATCAGTAGCATCAGCATTGACCCCTGCATCGAGCAGTTTGATGACATCATCAGTAGCATCAACATTGACCTCTGCACCCAGCAGTCTGATGACATCATCAGTAGCATCAGCATTGACCCCTGCACCCAGCAGTCTGATGACATCATCAGTAGCATCAGCATTGACCCCTGCATCCAGCAGTCTGATGACATCATCAGTAGCATCAACATTGACCTCTGCACCCAGCAGTCTGATGACATCATCAGTAGCATCAGCATTGACCCCTGCACCCAGCAGTTTGATGACATCATCAGTAGCATCAGCCTTGACTCCTGCATCCAGCAGTCTGATGACATCATCAGCAGCAGTCTGATGACATCATCAGTAGCATCAGCATTGACCCCTGCATCCAGCAGTCTGATGACATCATCAGTAGCATCAGCATTGACCCCTGCACCCAGCAGTCTGATGACATCATTAGTAGCATCAGCATTGACCCCTGCACCCAGCACTGATGACATCAGTAGCATCAGCATTGACCCTGCACCCAGCAGTCTGATGACATCATCAGTAGCATCAGCATTGACCCCTGCATCCAGCACTGATGACATCAGTAGCATCAGCATTGACCCTGCACCCAGCAGTCTGATGACATCATCAGTAGCATCAGCATTGACCCCTGCACCCAGCACTGATGACATCAGTAGCATCAGCATTGACCCTGCACCCAGCAGTCTGATGACATCATCAGTAGCATCAGCATTGACCCCTGCACCCAGCAGTTTGATGACATCATCAGTAGCATCAGCATTGACCTCTGCACCCAGCAGTCTGATGACATCATCAGAGCATCAGCATTGACCCCTGCACCCAGCAGTTTGATGACATCATCAGTAGCATCAGCATTGACCTCTGCACCCAGCAGTCTGATGACATCATCAGTAGCATCAGCATTGACCCCTGCACCCAGCAGTTTGATGACATCATCAGTAGCATCAGCATTGACCTCTGCACCCAGCAGTCTGATGACATCATCAGTAGCATCAGCATTGACCCCTGCACCCAGCAGTTTGATGACATCATCAGTAGCATCAGCATTGACCTCTGCACCCAGCAGTCTGATGACATCATCAGTAGCATCAGCATTGACCTCTGCACCCAGCAGTCTGATGACATCATCAGTAGCATCAGCATTGACCCCTGCACCCAGCAGTCTGATGACATCATCAGTAGCATCAGCATTGACCCCTGCACCCAGCAGTCTGATGACATCATCAGTAGCATCAGCATTGACCACTGCACCCAGCACTGATGACATCAGTAGCATCAGCATTGACCCTGCACCCAGCAGTCTGATGACATCATCTGTAGCATCAGCATTGACCCCTGCATCCAGCAGTCTGATGACATCATCAGTAGCATCAGCATTGACCCCTGCATCCAGCAGTCTGATGACATAAGTAGCATCAGCATTGACCCCTGCACCCAGCAGTTTGATGACATCATCAGTAGCATCAGCATTGACCTCTGCACCCAGCAGTCTGATGACATCAGTAGCATCAGCATTGACCTCTGCACCCAGCAGTTTGATGATATCATCAGTAGCATCAGCATTGACTCCTGCATCCAGCAGTTTGATGACATCATCAGTAGCATCAGCATTGACCTCTGCACCCAGCAGTCTGATGACATCATCAGTAGCATCAGCATTGACCCCTGCACCCAGCAGTCTGATGACATCATCAGTAGCATCAGCATTGACCACTGCACCCAGCACTGCTGACATCAGTAGCATCAGCATTGACCCTGCACCCAGCAGTCTGATGACATCATCAGTAGCATCAGCATTGACCCCTGCATCCAGCAGTCTGATGACCTCACCACCCAGCAGCTTTATAACCTCATCAGTAGCTAACCCATCCATCAAGCAGATTGATGACATTATCAATGCAATAACATAAACCTACCCCCACATAAATGTGTGCATCCCTACCTGCCACTTTAATTCAAAGATGCAGTTGTAGCACCTTTATCTTGCCTCCTACGACCAGTACAACCAATAAGTTGTGTACAGAACACACGGTTGGCTGCAATAAGAAAGGTTGGCATCATATCACAGCATGCTTGCAATGTGACTATTATAGTGCTATGCACACTTCTCATACATGTATTTGTCGACCACCTGACATTCTCCTGCTATATAGTCCGATCTATCTTATCTTATTAGCTTCCTCCCCCCTCATTCAGGCTATGCAGAAAGTCCCATCTCTTCTGACCTCGTGCCATCACTCCATTTTACATGAGATCTTCTTTGGGACCGACCTTCCCTGAGAGTTTTATGAATTTTTTGCATTCAGCTACATTTTCCAGTGCAATCAATCTTTGCACTTTGTACGGTTGCATTGGTTTACCTAATCACAGAGGTTGGAAGACCCACCTGGCAAGCAGCTACATGTATAGCTACCAAATGAATATAAGCGTAATAATGTGCAGTTAGTGCCACACGATACTCCGTTGCAGCCTTATTAAGTGTAACAGCTTAAACTTACATTTACATCCTGTTGTTCATAACAGGGTGGCCCAGCACACTTTTCCTCTCCTTATATAAGCAAGTGTTAAATGGAAGGAACAGCTGCTATCATTATATCACATCACTTGCTAATTGGGTGATAATTGAATCTTTCATGCAGCAGTCTGATTGGACTACAATCTCCACATTGCAGCAGAACAAATCATGGCAATGTCTTCAAGGGGGTATATGGTGTATGAACTTTTCAGCAAAATAGATTCAATTCCGTGAATGTCTTTAACCCCAGTCCTGTGTGCACCATTTGCCATGTCCCCAAATCTTCACCTGCAATGTACATAGAAGTGTATGAGTCGTTAACCCGAAATGTCCTCTATAGCAACTTGTTCATTCCTGGATGCATGTACATGTACATGCGTGTGTGTGTGTGTGTGTGAGGCATCTTCAAGGCATGATGTATTGCTCTCTCTCACGCACATCCACACTCCTCTAATGCAGAGAGCTCAAGGATCAGAGTGTTCTCGCAGACCCCCATGTGAACGCTGCATTTCTGGAGGCCTATGCCTACAGGGGGGATGTCTTAAGTAAGGTTTACTATCCACGAGGTTGCTGTCCAAATGTTACTGAATATGATGTATGCAGGGCATGATTAATGAGAGGGTACTCCCCTTCTAATCAGCTTATACACATGTATTGCCCCTTCTATAAAGTTGTGCTTCATCATCACAAATTAATTAATTTTATTAATGGCCTAGACTATTGTACATATATATGTATGTATGATACATGTATGTTTATCACATGCAACTAATGCACACACACACACACACACACACACATATACAGAGGCCCAGCAGTACTTTGATGCTATTAAGAGCAAACCCGGAACCAATCCCTCTCCCACTGCCTATGCTGACCTCATGTCGGCCTACAGTTTCCATGGCGATCACACGGCAATACGGCAGCTGTTGCAGGAAGTGCAGTCTCTGGGGCTCCCTCTTAAGAGGGCCATGGTTACGCACCTCTTGGAAGCACACGTCATCAGGTTTGTACACACAGCACTGTACACACGTGTGCAATTAAGTACATTTCCATACAGGTTGTACATGTACATGTGTGCACATGCCTATGACCAGCTGCATTATTAGGACTTCTACAAAACACGCAGCTACATGTACATGTACATGTAATCACTAGGGCCCTTGTTCTGAGCATAACTAAATGTTGCTCTGGACTGGGTCCATCTGTGCAGAAAGCCGATTATTACTGTATGATTTTTAACACCCTGTGTTTGAGATCACATTCCATTGGCCATTTATACATGTACAACCACACAAACACTGTTATTTTTAATAACCAGCGGGGGGGGGGGGGGGGGGGGGGGTGCAAGGAATATTTCTTAAACACCCATTGTCAGATTTCTTAAAAGGGTACCCACCACCCTATGCCCCTTTCTCACCCACATGTAACCACAATTAGCACTGAAGAAACCATGTTACAATGAATACATAATGCCTTATCACAACATTACAAAAGAGAGAGGGATTGGTAACAGATGCAGCGTCATCCTTCAACCTGGTGAGGTCTATCTTTAGCCTCTTCTCCTGCTCCTTTGCTGTATACTCTTTGCCCAGTACTCCTAGGTACTCCTCTTTGTGGATGGCATACTTTGCAGCCTCCTCCTCTGTCAATTTTTGACCTGGGTGAATAGACTGCATGTGGTCTAAATAGTGGTAGCTCCACACGTAGTGGCGTACAGTCCGTGTTGTGCTCAGGCATATTTGACATGGAACAGGTCTGTTTGTGCATGGATTGGCAACTGAACCTTTTCCCACAGCTCTATATAGGCAAATGGACAGTTGGACTCCACCTGTCCACCAGCAGAATGGTTTTTTTTTTTCTAGATCCACCTCGTGTGCTGCAAATGCCCAGTTTTGGACGAAGGGCGAAGGCACATTTGGCAAATACCCTGACAGAACGGCTTAGCCTTAGGCAACCTCTGGTTCTACTCCGCTACACTATGAATGGATTCGAGGCAAGCAACAGCAATGGATTCATTGCAAACAATCTCAACGGGTTTCCTCGGTAGAAGCAGCATTTGCAGCGCTCATGCACGGGAGCCGTTGCCTCTTTTCTGCAGGTGGCTGCGATTGCTGCATTTTCTGCAGGTTCATCTCTGCGGTCTTCCGTTTGCATGAATCGGATTCATAGTGCCGTTGTACGTTAATTAACAATATGGTTGCGCTTGCCACACCTATCACAATCCATTACTAACCAAATTAGGAAACTACCACGAGAGGGTTAAATGTTAAATCGTTTGCTGCCTGTTTCACAAGTGTCTAGCGATTGTATATGGGATCTCAGTGAAGTCCTTTATTTGAGAGAAATATAATCATGCAACTCCCATGTAAATTCGAAGCGAAAGAAAAAAAAGATACGTGAATTTTCTTAAAATGTAATTTTAGCAGGGGGTACCACCCCCTACGCCCCTTTTTTAAAACGATTATATCTTTTAAGTTCGATTTTTATTTTGAAAGCAGATTCGTACTCCCGTCTTTAAACTCTACAATATTGGATGATGGGGTCCGTACAGTTTTTCTTGCCCCCCCCCCCCCCCTCTCAATAACCAGTATACATTTGTGTAGAGCCTGTTAGAGGTTTTTTTAGGCCCATGGTGAAGCTCCAAGCCGTACCACTTACATGTAAGGTAGATGTTGGGTACATGTTGTGTGTTATCAGACTTGATCAAACATAGCTACTTACATGTGCATGCACCTTAGGCCTTAGGCCTTCAAGTCTACCTAGTACCCCAGGCCTACCTCCACATGTACCCCAGGCCTACCTCCACATGTACCTCAGGCCTACCTCCACATGTACCCCAGGCCTACCTCCACATGTACCCCAGGCCTACCTCCACATGTACCCCAGGCCTACCTCCACATGTACCCCAGGCCTACCTCCACATGTACCCCAGGCCTACCTCCACATGTACCTCAGGCCTACCTCCACATGTACCCCAGGCCTACCTCCATATGTACTCCAGGCCTACCTCCACATATGCCCCAGGCCTACATGTGCCTCCATATGTACCCCAGGCCTACCTCCAACACTGCTGTCTTGGGCTATTCGCCGAACAATGGTTTTTTTAAATTGCGTTGCATGTACATGTATGTCATATTCTCTAGTGAAATTCACTCTACCCTCTAGTGCCATACTGGTACTGGTAATCATTAATTAAGGTAATAACTGACTGTAGTTACTGTTAACAAGTACCAAAATGAAATAGTTAATACTTGAATACATGTATACGTGGCGTGTACATATACATGTATGCATTGTATGCTCCTAGTTCTTTGTGCATGGTGTAATATTCACATCTTCATACTAACACACTTCTGTGCTAACATGTGGTGACCACAATTTGTTTTGCAGTGGGGATTTGGATGGGGCCCTGGCGGTGATGGCTCACTACCCCTCCACCTCCCCCCTGCTCTACGGGATGGTCAAGTTGCTGGAAGCCGCCATACTGGCTGGAAAGGAAGACATGAAGGGCGCCATCTTGGAAGCCATGCATGCTGTGGGGGCGTCGCCAGAGAAGCTGGCCACCATACAGCTGGTAGCTTACTTCAAAGCAGGCAACATGGAGAAAGCCCGTGACCTGTTGAAGCAGGTACATTACAGTGCATGCACTATGGGCATGGACACATAAGGCATGATTGAGATAATGTGTACATGTACATGGATAGTGGAGTACCCACACACCTGGTATAAGGCATTATAGATGTACCTGTTCCCAGGATGTTGTTGCATCATCTCCTCCCCTGGCTCCCACTCATTGTAAACTTTTCCTCCTCTGCTCCACCTCTTCACTACACCACACATTCTAATTAGTGCCACTCCTTGACCCTCAATGAGAAGAGCCTGATGAAGTTTGTTCAGTTTTCTGTAGCTTCTAACAAAGTATGTGTACCTGTGGGGGGGGGGGGGGGGGGGGGGGGGGGGGGGGGTAGGTCATGTGATCATGTGGGTAGGGTAAGGTCATGTTATCATGTGGGGGGGGGGTAAGGTCATGTGATCATGTGGGTAGGGTAAGGGGTAGGTCATGTGATCATGTTGGTAGGGGTAATGTCTCATGTGTTAACCCTTATATTCATACCTTGATTACCTCACAGCATGACTTGGTCAGGTCAGCACTCAGTTGTCTGAGGGAGGATCCCTCAGTCGTCAAGGCCCTTCGAGGCATGCTTGTCGGGTCATACAGTTGAGTTACCATAGTTATGTACAAATGTTACGGTATCTGATGTGACTGCATGTATAGTTCCAGTCAGGAAAGTTTTCGTATAGTGTGGTTTCATTATCATGGTGTAACTACGGGTACTAAACAGTGTAAGTTTACATAAACATGTACATTACACATGTACATGTAGTCCAGGGAGTACAACTGGCCGCTTTGTCATGTGAACACTTAAGTACCAGCGGCTTTGAAATAATGGTGTGCATTACACACCATGTTATCATGGCAATGCTTATACACATGTGCGTGTAGTGTATTGGGAGCACTTTTGAATCTCTATTGTGAAGTAATGATGTTCTACACTAATCTGCTCCCGTTCATGCCTAGCATATTACTGTGGAAATAGTACTGTACGTTTTTCTGACTAGTAAAACTATGCGTGATATGGGGGATGTGTCTATGATGTGCATGTATGTGGTAAGGCATGTGATGTGTGTATGTATATGATGATGTGTGCATGTGTGCATGTGATGATGTGTGCATGTGATGATGTGCATGTGATGATGTGCTTGTGATGTGTGTCAGAACTATTAGGGGACACTGCTGAGGCAGAGAAGGTGAAGCTTGAGCTAAGGGGAAAGAAGGACCCTCCCTCTGCAGTCACCACGGCCACCACTGATGGCTCCTCCTCTGCCCCTGTTGACTCCACCCCTGTTGATGGCTCCTCCCCCTCCAGCTCGGCCGGTGGTGCAGCTGCTGTGTAATGAGACTTACAGTGGGTGTGGCTTGTGAAGAGTTTTCGGTATCACTTCTGCTCTATGTACATGTAGTACATATTGAAAAGATTTACATAATAGGTTCTATTTACGAAAACAAATTCTGTAATGTGGTGCAAATTCTGGCTTTGTCATGTAAATTTGTGGTGTGTATGGGGGGAACCTGGAGATATCAGATGGGTAAGAAATTCAGGGTGGAGGAGGGAGGGAGTGATAGGCAAGGGTGGGGGATGGAGTGATAGGAAAAGTTATGAACGACCAGCCTGGATTTTGTTGGCTGGTTTTTAACAAAAACCCATCCTGGAATACAGCGTCTAGCGTACAAACCATCCTGGGATTGAGCTGCTTCTGTTGAACAATAACCCCGCAATGAATTATCCAATAGCAATTCCCATAGCTAGTCTCGTACCCCGACCCAATTCACGTCACAGCTGTGGGAAAATTCATGGGCCAGAAACACAGCTGTTTCGAGTGAACAAATAGAACACACTGACATCGTTTACGGTTCAAGTCAATCATATAGCTATAGCTAGCCGCAATTCACGCACCAAAAACATATATATAGCAGTAATGCACGCATGCGCACATCTTGAAATCATTTCTAACTTGTAAAGCTATATAGTTTGGTTTTATATTTACTCCTAAACGCCATGCAAAGGTAGCGTAATTCTATATACTTTGCCACACGCATATTGTACTCTCCAAATGGCGCTAAATCTGGCCTTGGTATAGCTTTTTTTCCGCCCTTATATTTTTATTAGCTCGTTGGATTCACGATAGTGCCTCGCCGATCCTCCTTCACAGTTGTCATTAGATGCTCGAGAGCCTACTCCGAGTGATCCAATGCCATATTACATTTGCCACAGCTAATGAAGTGGTAGGATTTATGCAATGCATACATGTACATGTATTTGACGAATCAGGGAGTAGAACTCACAACGGCCCTCATCATCTCTACATCACATGCATGAGTACACCTCAAAATGCACATATCTCGTGAGGGCTGCATATAGGATCTGTCTTGTACATAGAAGTCTTCACTTCGTCTGAGGTCTGATATGTATCACCTGCTTAGCTACCTTCATTAATAGATTCTGTACTGTGTCTTTTCATTCAGTCTTTCCAAAAATGAAAGAAACGGAGGAAATTAAACGACGACTATCACAGTTGCATTTCACACTCGTCTGACTCCTGGATCTACATGCCCCAAAATTGTATTTATTAAGCACATCAAAGTATGCACAATATAACGACCAGTTGGCCAGTCACACACTGCCATTTATGCTTGTTGAAAATGGTGAGCTGGTTTGTTATAATTATTTACAATACATCTGCATGCATGCATGCATAAATGCATAGAGTGCTAGGGGTAATTAAGACGAATTTTGCACTTTGTTGCAATATAAGTTACGCGCTAAAGGGGTATTTAGTGTCTGTTTTTTGCTCCAATACAATTGATTACCAATTCAGTACCAGGTACTGTATAGCCTATTTGTATAAAAAAATCTGCATTGCGTAAAAGATATTAGAGAAAATGCGAGTGCAATTTGAGTCCGCCTAATATGACGAATAAAAGCATAATTCAAAAGCGGTTTACAGTTGCCATAGCTGCTTTGACAGTCAACCCGCAATCACATCAACATTTCATAGAACCTATGGCATTAGGCCAGCATTGCATACATTTATAAAGCTGTAGATGTACATGTATGTGAAAAAAAGTAGTGACGTCAGGCTATACTAATAAAATAATGTCGAGTAAAAGAATTGTCGGTGGGCCACTCAATTGTCTCTGGATGATGTTTGTATCGTCTCAAGAGTTGCCTTTGGGATGCCTGCAGCCTTTGCAATGGCGTTTAGGCTCTCACCTGATACAACGCGTGGTGAATTAGTGCTGCATGGGTCATGCTTTGATCGACCACGTACATGTATACCGTGCGCGTGAGAAGACATCTGAGCACGCGCCAAACGACAGCCCTGGAAGATTAGATTCAGAGCTATGCTATCTTACCGATTGTGCTGCCTTGTGGCTAATTGTGAAATTCATATCGCTCTATAATGAGGTGCGTCTCTACCGGGTCGTACATTTTGACATACAGCTACCTGGCTATTTGCATTTCTAGGCTGAAACTAACAAAAACAGAATCTACACTCTAGGGCACGTTTAACAACGTATGATGAAGCTTTGATACGGTCGTCGTTTTTGCTAAAATTTAAAGCAAACCTCAAAATCGCCCACAACAAATTAAGCGATATTAGTTACCGTTTAGCTACTACGGGCTCCAGAACGCTCAGCATCGCAGGTTTTCGACATTAATCGAGTCGCCGAAACTTTCGGGAGCTATTCCGCCCTGCATTTTTGGAAATGATGTGTAGTTTCTGCAATACTTAAGAAAACGTGACTGATTTTAGAAAACATTTTTTCGAGGGGGTGCGACATATCGACTTGTAACTTCACAATGGAAAGTCCAAAGAAGGCCATTTAAAAAAGAAACTGTAGGAAACACATGTGCATACAATACAAAACACTTGTTTTATCCTTTAAATACATACTTCACGATATACTTAAAAATCCGATTATCGTTCGTCATAATACAAGGCTCGTCATAATACCCGGGAGCACTCTAAATAAAAGATTACTTTTCAAATAACCCATCTGCTGGCCCAAAGGTTGTCTTTTGTAGCAAAAAGCAAAGTCATCTCGCTGTGAACACATAGGTCAGTGGCCATCTGCTCAGAATGCAGCCAACCTGTGCATCTGCTGTAGAAATCTCAAGACAAAGGGCCTATAATTCTATAAAGAGACTATCTTCACGGTAATTATTGCTTTCCACAGATATCAAACAACATCTCAACATGGGTTAAACCTTAGTCCTGGATCACTTGATATTAGCTTCATTCTCACTGCAGCAGTTAGCTCATTCGTGACTTGGGGCCACAGCTGGGTAGCCAAATGAAGTAATTAACTAGGTTCGTGTCCTTTTTCTGTCATCTTGGCACATGGTAGAACCCTATGGTTAATAAACTTTGGCAGGACATCCCATGCATGGAGCAATGTTTGGGTGGGGATGTCACCCACCATTATTAATCAGCTATGGGCATCCATGTGCTCAAATATGCTAATTTTAAAGTTCTTATAAACCACAAGAGTAATAAGACCACAAACTCCTTTATGCATAAGTAAAGTCACACCTTACACATGAATAAATCAGTACACCTTACAATACACCTCTCATCATTGTTTCCATTCGTATACCAATGCATAGGTGGAGACATAAGTGGTTCCAGTTAGGGTTGGAGGCTCATGCTTACTTCCAGGTTGAGGTGGTGGGAAATCATTTGGACAGCCATCCGTCCCATCGTATGTCTCTCCAGCCCTCCACTGGAGCAGGAGGGATGAGTTGAACAGAATGGGATCATTCTCAAAATACTTGTATGCTGAAACTGTCGATGAGCCATCACTCAGGAATGTAACTCCAGAGTTATCCAAGTGATAGGGACCCCCGCTAAAGTAGAAGGCAGAGAGAAAGAAGTCTTCAGTACCGGATGAGAGAAATGAAGTGGGCTGGTTGTCGATCACAGCCCTGAAGCAAGCCTCGAGGAAGGAGGGATCTTTCTTGTTGTTACTGGCTGCAAAGAAGAGAGCAAACAGTGCCCCTGTCATGGCAGGCACGTCAGCCAATGTTATGAATTCCAGGGGCTCTAATGATGCATTTACATTCTTGTACAGTCTGAGACGTGCATCGCTAGGCAACTGGAGGTCCCCCAATATCACAGGATAGTTCTCTACCCCCCTGATGATGAACCAGATAGTACTACTTGAGGGGGATGTGGCTGTGACTTTAATGGAGGTGGAGTAAGGGATGCGGAAGGTGTTGTACAGCCCTCCACCGTTTGCTGTATGGCCGGCCCTGCGTGTTCCCCAGGGGATCTGGTCTCCATTGAAACCTATCCCATGGAA
Organism: Spongilla lacustris; assembly: GCA_949361645.1. Classification (NCBI taxonomy): domain Eukaryota; kingdom Metazoa; phylum Porifera; class Demospongiae; order Spongillida; family Spongillidae; genus Spongilla; species Spongilla lacustris. The sequence continues at coordinate 7,114,948 of OX442422.1, forward strand.
AAAGAGAAGGTTGTTGTCCAGGCTTGGCTCTGCCTCTCCATCCATATGTACACACTGAACCATGTGTTGTTGTGCATGGGACCCTGGTCTTGGGGAAAACCTGCAAAAGGAAGGGGAGGAGGGGGGGGGGGCGGGCAATCAGTATTATATCAAATGGTTCCCAACTTTATAGCCAAGGCTAGCAACTTCCAATCCCTTGCCATATCTGGATGGGTAATTAAATTAAACAAGTAAATCAAAAACTTCTCTATCGAGAAAGGGATTGGTGGGATGTAGGATTGGTGGTGCAAAAAGCAAGGAAACAAGGTACAATATGTTAAAGTGAGGTTTGGTAGGATCCTACAACTCACAGTCCTGAATTTGCAAATGAAGAAGCCTATTCGCAAATGTAGGACTGTTATAATTGTAGGATCCTACCAAACCTCACTTTAACATATTGTACCTTGTGTCCTTGCTTTTTGCACCACCAATCCTACATCCCACCAATCACTTTCTCGATAGAGAAGTTTTTGATTTACTTGTTCCCCTAATTTTTTTTTCTCTGCCAGGAGTGTTTAGTCAATATAATGTATGGCTTAGTGTATTCGTTGCAATGCATAGGACGCTTAGATTCCTCTTATCAGTATCGGGTATTAAATCTGAGTATATAGGCCCCTTTTATTAATAGGCCTACCGTTGTTCTTCGGATATCTTAAACTCAGAGTTCACCTTGTTAACGAGCCGTTTTCTTTGGCTTGGTCATCTTTTCTGAATTAGAACCGCCTGTTGACTTGTAAACGTGTCTGCAGCTGCGTACATGCATAGATATTTGTGTAGCCTGGCAACAGTTAATTAAGACGCGTGTGTGATGTCATAATGGATACTGCTAGGCAACCTACCGATAATGAATTGCACCTGCTTGGGTCATTTCACGGCATTTCATCACCAGCTAACAACTGTAGGTCTTATTTGTATGAAAGGGCACGTTTGGAAATCAAATGCAACTTTTTGAAGCTAATCTCGTCTTTGTACGACGTTCCTGTCGCGAGTTATACGTGCTGAACGGAAGACGGAGGAGGAGGAGGAGGAAAACAAAAATTAAATGGCGGAATTTTGGTACCGACTTGTCACTCCACGTAAACGGCACTGTTTAGCGAAGCTCACGTTATATGTGCATATCTGTCATGTTTGTGATGGATTATATGCGAGCTGGCGAGTAAAGGCAACGCTTCGTTACCGTTTTAAAACGCTCGATCGAAAACCACGCCCACCGAAGCAAATCCGAAGGCAATCCTACATAGGACCCACTACCGTGGGTCCTGATTAATACGCTTGGTTTTTACTATGTGACTTTAACACGCAAAGCGCTCAAGCATAATGCAAACAGTTCTTCACATATGTACACAGATGAGGTTGATTAGAGTTACATATAGCGATCACATGACCGCTATAACGGGTAAGAATTTATTAACATTTTATGTCGCGTGACAATAATTAGCGGCTTGCTTTCTGATCTGGAAAATGGACAGTGCGTGCCAAAGTGATATACTAAAATCTCGTGCCCAGACCCAATGCATCGCAGCTGCGGATGAATTACTTTACCGCTACGCTTGCAAGCGTAGCGGTAATTTTCATCCGCAGCTGCGATGCATTGGGTCTGGGCACGAGACTAGTGATATACAGGTACGTACTGTCTTTATAAAACAGTTTACTTAATTTGTTAGTACTATGTATACATGTACCCGTTATGTTCTAGACGATCCAACAGAGCGCCGATTCAAATATGCGTATAGTGTCCTAAAATGATATAAAGAACACGTGGATTTAGCAAAAAAGTTCCTTTCGTTGATCCTCAGCCGCCTGACAAAACGTCATAGCCATATGACATTCATAGCTTCTATCGCATATATATAACCTCTACAAGCGAAACATCCTCTACTCTATCTTGTACAACTCGTTGTAGATCTACAGGAGTACAAAGCGGTTCAAAGAACGCCCTTACGGTACATGTATTATGGATGTATATGCCACAAAAGAAACCGTACTACGCGTGCGCCGCGTTGCATGTAACGTTTCAATGTGATTAAGAGGGGTGGGCATAGCCCGACCTTCGCGTGAATACATACATGTATATGTACATCATGACAAGCAACATTATCAATACCGTACGTATTATTTTACTCAGCTAGGCTAGGGTTCATTCATCTTGCCAATTGCAGGATTGTATCTACCTTAGACTAAGTCTCACGTTCAATGATGTGACTAATTATAACCGATTTTATATAAATAGGACAAATACCGAGGGCATAATGTAAGAACGGACAAAACGTGCAGCGTTGTTGGAAGTGTTTGGACAGTGAAATGCGTGTAAAGTTTTATACCATCTGCCGATTTCTGGCAACAGATCGATAGTCAGAACGCCTACAGATTGTGCAGTTTACACCCCAGATGTGTACGTACGTGTAGTCGTGTACGTGTATATAACCATGAATGTGATCTCAAAAACATTTCTACACGTACATGCCCGTCTATTCGATATATATGTGCATGTTTTATTCTGTACTTACCTGTATACCACTGCTCCGCGATGACTCCGGGCTGCCCCGTGTTACGCTCATACAATAACTTCTCCACGTTTGCTTGGATAGCTCCCGCTTTGATGACGGATGAGAAGCTCTTCATGCCGCTCGTCATACGGACAAAGCCGTGCGTACCGACCGAAAATACCGCAACAGCAAGTACGCACGTCCACATGTACATGGCTTATTTCACTGCCCAACTCTCGTGTCGGCGTTTGCGAGAGGTGGATCTATATGTACACATTACCATGAATACCGATCCCTCAACAAGATCTAATCGCGCTGTTTTTTAAAATAGAAAGTATTATTATTATTATTTTTGTCGCATTGCATACTGAATACAGCCTTGATCAGGTGATGCATTCTCAAGTGAAACCTACTAACCATCAGATAACATAGTGGACCTAATAATCCAGAAATGAAAGCTGCTGTATCATAGATAGGATTGGAAACACGTCACATGAGCCATTGACCATCGGAATAATTATGATGTAAAAAAAAACATTTTGTCCATAACGATTGTTGTATTAGCTTTGTTTTGACCAGAGGTACATGTAAATCTTCACGGGCTATAAAAACAAAGGTTATAGAACAAACGTGACGGGTTAATTGCAATACAACATGTATATGTACATCCAATGTTATAAAAACATGAGGCACTTTGACACATGCACTTATACTTCTTGTATGTGTACCCTCCCCAGAGGGTCATTAAATATTTTGTGTAGTGATGAATTTATTAGTTCAATGTTATAGCCATGCAGCTGCCTGCAGTTAACTTAATCAATTGATGAGAACTCGTAACGGTATTTATGTAGTGCTCAGCAGCTACATCACTGATAAGCAGCTCCATAAATAGTAGGAACATATCATTTCTGTCCCGTGGCTATTAATGTGTTTTTATAAGATTATTATCCGGCAAAATCAGTACTGCAACGGGCATCTAACAGATAATTGCATTCTAATCGCGTGACTCGATACGTTAATCATGCATTTCTCTGTCATGGGTGGTACCGCAGGTTTCTTCGGAACGATGCAGTAAGTTGGAGTCATAAAGTTGCTTCTTGTGTGCTAATTAGTGCCGTGACGTGATTGAATATACTGACTGTACATATATACACATTCAAAATTATGTACAGCTCAGGGTCAGGCAATGTTAAATTTCTGTTTCACTGACTTGGACTTCAGATATTGTCTCCCATGCTTTTTTATTTTTATTGGTCGGTGTGTAGTGGCAGAGGATTTAGGCATGACAGCATGCATCTATTAATATGGAATGTGCAAACGAGTGTCGGCTGGTCACTATTGGTAAAATAGAAGTTGTATGTATAAGGAGAGGAGTAGGGGTAGGAGGGAGGTGTGGGAGGAGTAGGGGTAGAGGGGAGGAGTGGCAGCTAGGAGTAGGGGTAGGAGGGAGGTGTGGGAGGAGTAGGGGTAGAGGGGAGGAGTGGCAGGAGTAGGGGTAGGAGGGGAGGTGTAGGGGTAGAAGGGGAGGAGTAGGGGTAGGAGGGAGGAGTATAGGGGTAGGAGGGAGAAGTAGGGTAGGAGGGAGGAGTAGGGGTAGGAGGGAGGAGTAGGGGTAGGAGGGAGGAGTAGGGGTAGGAGGGAGGAGTGAGGAGTAGGGGTAGAAGGGAGGAGTAGGGGTAGGAGGGAGGAGTAGGGGTAGGAGGGAGGAGTAGGGGTAGGAGGGAGGAGTAGGGCTAGGAGGGAGGAGTAGGGGTAGGAGGGAGGAGTAGGGGTAGGAGGGAGAAGTAGGGGTAGGAGGGAGGAGTAGGGGTAGGAGGGAGGAGTAGGGGTAGGAGGGAGGAGTAGGGGTAGGAGGGAGGAGTAGGGGTAGGAGGGAGGAGTAGGGGTAGGAGGGAGGAGTAGGGGTAGGAGGGAGGAGGAGGGAGGAGTAGGGGTAGGAGGGAGGAGGAGGGAGGAGTAGGGGTAGGAGGGAGGAGTAGGGGTAGGAGGGAGGAGTAGGGGTAGGAGGGAGGAGTAGGGGTAGGAGGGAGGAGTAGGGGTAGGAGGGAGGAGTAGGGGTAGGAGGGAGGAGTAGGGGTAGGAGGGAGGAGTAGGGGTAGGAGGGAGGAGTAGGGGTAGGAGGGAGGAGTAGGGGTAGGAGGGAGGAGTAGGGGTATAGGAGGGAGGAGTAGGGGTAGGAGGGAGGAGTAGGGGTAGGAGGGAGGAGTAGGGCAGGAGGGAGGAGTAGGGGCAGGAGGGAGGAGTAGGGCAGGAGGGAGGAGTAGGGCAGGAGGGAGGAGTAGGGGTAGGAGGGAGGAGTAGGGGTAGGCGTAGGAGGGAGGAGTAGGGGTAGGGGTAGGAGGGAAGGAGTGGGAGGAGTAGGGTTAGTAGTAGGCATAGTGACAGGAAAGGGAAGGAGTGCGGAATCGCGAGGTATGACTTCACTCTTGCGAGCCGGCACCGTATGTAGTTGGTGAAGGAAGGAGCCAGAAATGGCCCAGAATCATATTGCTCATACATACAATGTGCTCTTGATTCCGTCCGCATGGGTATCCCCGATACTTGACGCAGATCACTATGGAATATGCCTTTCTGTCCCGTGGCTATGTATTTTTATAAGATTATTATCCGGCAAAATCAGTACTGCAACGGGCCGGGCATCTAACAGATAATTGCATTCTAATCGCGTGACTCGATACGTTAATCATGCATTTCTCTGTCATGGGTGGTGCTGCAGGTTTCCTCAGAACGATGCAGTAAGTCGGAGTTATAAAGTTGCTTCTTGCTATTGTGTGCTAATTAGTGCCGTGAAGTGATTGAATCAAGCATTATATAATCGCTTACTTACTTATCTTTTGCATGTAAGCTATATACCGAGGTGATATAATACATGTACATGTACGTGTATAGACTAGACGAGAACAGTTTCTCTATAGGTGCTAGGGGCGACGGGATCATTGCCACACCCAATACAATAGGCTTGATGCATGAGTACCATGCAAGAGGCTACGTTCTTGTTATTTATTTGTATTGGGAACGCAGGCTTTTGTTAATTAACTAATAACAGTGGGATACATAAATTCAGAGAACATAAAGTACTGTATCCCCCACTTACCCCGTTGCATGCCAAGAAGAAAGACAAATACCTAGCTATAAGTTTCAAAAAGCTCCCTGCATGTGGATACCAGCTGCCCAACAAAAAAACACAATACAGTAGGTACTTTAATAAATTTTTGAAAATGAATAAAACTAGAACTTTTATGCATAGCCTAAAAGAGCAAATTGAATGCATCAAAAATATGCTTTTGCCACGGAAAACAGATTACTATTTCAAAAGTTATAACGTTTCAAACATTACGTCGCTGGTGACTAACAATGTACGCGATGTGAATGGATCGACCGCGATATAAAAAACTGTGACCGCTTGACTTCTCCATGCAACTACTATAAAAGAATTCAAGATAATGATGCCATATTTGCATAAAATACAACATAGGTACTCTTTATAAGGTTCACAGAGTCAAATACACATTACATCTAAATTTACGTGTCTCTTTATATAATCTAGCTGCCAATACGGCAATAGCCCGTATAGCGATATCATAATGTTCTCCCCTATTTATTCACATTCATCATTCTTCCAATGTGTAATAATTACTTTAGGAACTTGAGACTTCTTTGATTGATTTACACATATTATATGTCCATTGAATAGCACATGTTGATGATCCACATACCATAGGTGTTCAATATACAGACCATAAATAACTGATCACGCCCATAGCCATTGAGACATCAGGAGAGAGCTTGACCATCACCTTAGGCAGGCATCAGGAGAGTGCAATGTAGGCTCTTACTTGCTACAAAGGCAATCAGTTGCAGTACAATGTGGAAATGCTGCTTCTGTTATGGATTCTGTATCGTTTTATTAGTATAGTAACTTATTGTGCATTGTTTATGCTTACCTTCATTATTTTATTATTACAAATAACTGACACGTTGGATAAATCGCTTCAAAAATATTACATTAATTTTTTTTTCATTATGAGATATTAGGAAACTCATTTGATAATTCCACTTCCTTTTCTGCCACACATAGCAACTTCTTTTCTATCTTCCTCCTTGAACTGTTCTCCTTCTTTTGAATCTTATCTTTAAGTTGCTGATCTTGCAATATAGAAATGTTGTGTTCATGTTGTTTACTAACTAACTTTACTCTCTAAGCTTGTCAGATGCAAAATTTAACCGGGCTATATTTTCTTGCTTGTTCTGAGAGTGTGCACACAACCACTGCATTGTTCCATACATCTTACATTTCCATCATTTAACATTAGATGCTTTTCTATAAAGGTAATTAGCCAGGCCAAGGGTGCATTGTGATCAGCAAACATACTTGGTGAACAATGGATGGTGATAGATGAGCTAAAGTACCTTCAAGGTAGCCATGCAACTGAGTCTACTATACATGTATACTTCAAGTAGCTAGTGTACTACAATATCTATTATCTTATCTTGTTCTGTTGTAGCATGCAGAATTTTGTAGTTCAAGGTTCAGGGAGAGCACCTGCCATTTGATCCAAAGCTACTTCAATAACTGGGCATATGCTGGTTATGGGTAGATGTATTTCTCAATGCTACTGCATAGCTAGGATACACTAACATGAAAATATTGTCTTGAAAAATACGCTGTGTGGGCACCATCATATTTTTATGATTGAGCTGTTTTTAATGATATGGCGGTCCATGCTGTACAATACTTTCCATAACTAACGCGTGCCTTGACGAATTCGGTGCGTATTAAATAGAACTATCACACAACTCTTTGACACATAAACAAAACAGATAGTCTATGCGTTGAAAATACAAAAAATAAGTTTAATTCCCAGGGCTCTAACACAGAAATACCAGGTTAAGCATTATTATGTCAAGCTCTAAGCAATCCAACAGTAAACACCAGTGCCGATAAATGGACCCTTGGGCACCATCCAAAGCTCATGAAATTTTATCCTGATATAGGCTAGGACCTAATAAACATGGAAAACGCTTCCTCAAGTGAGTGCTTTAAGAATCTAGGGAATGGCTAATCGCGACCGATTACTATGGAAATCAACGAGGCACACAAAATAGCGCCGTATGCTGGCTTACATTTAGATACCAAGAGTGTATCGGGCAACCCCTTTTGATCTGTATTCTAGCAATAAAGTCCTAAATACCTTGCAAGCAACTTTACAAAGCGCGCGTCTTCTTAGGCACTCGTAGAGAAATCCTAAATCAGGCGCGGCGGAGCATGGGGGGCTGGGGGGGCTATTGCCCCCCCAGATATCGAGGTGGGGGGGCTCAGCCCCCCCTTGCGCTACCATCAGGTTATGAATAATCTTATTGCGAGCGCGTGTTCTTCGAGATTGCTGTACTGTCAGTGGGTTAGTCTCGCAAGCCAGACCTCGTTATTGACGATCGATACAATGGACTGGGGACCAGGAAAAGTGCGACTTCTCCTGGTCCCCAGTCCATTGTAATCGATCGTCAATAACGGGCTTGCGAGACTATTAAACTGTGAATGACTTATTTATAGGTGTGGATGAAACGAAGGCAGGTTCTATAGCATGAATCATGGTCCATTCCGAAGAAAGATACTGAAGCCTGAGCTGTGTTGGAGAGTTAAGGTACCGCCCGTTACAAAGTGCGGTTTTGAATTCGAAGAGAGTAGCTCTGTGAGTTGTCGAGGGCAGTACCCTTGAAAACTACAGGACATCAATGCCAAACGAATTTCGACGATGAAACAACTGCTCACCTATTTTAGATCCTCCATGCAGTTGTCTCTTTGACAGAAAGACGATTTAATAACTGCTTCATCTTGCATGTGGCCCATGTTTTATTTTATAAACATGCATGGACCATTTTTTATCGGTGGGGGCGGAGGGAGGGTCGCGGTGTATGGGTATGAATATGATTATCTTTTATAACCACTGCCCCCCCAAATATGGACACCCTCCGCCGCCCCTGCTAAATACGGTCACAATTTTCGACGAAATTTAGATCACCAGTTTCCGCCTACGCAAACGCAATTTATTAAAGTACCTAAATACAGCATAATGTGGAATTCGGAGAACCAAAAGCATATCCTTTTCTCTATACTACATGTATAATTTTTCAAAAATTCGCCCCCCTTTGTGGTCATGCAACTTGCAACGCCTTGGGCCTTGCCGGTTGTGATTCGTCTTATAGTGCGTGATTGGTTTCCAACCGGTCATGAATTTCTGAACAAAATGCTCTTTTGCTTTTCACAGTCAGTTATGTCCCACCGAAGCAACATAATGATCGAATCATTGTACGATTCTATATTATTATTGCTATTTATCTTTATGATCACGTTATTGCTGTCTGAGTAGCCACACCCTCGCGGTGGGTATGGCATCGGTTCTGGTTAGTTTCAGCAAAATGGTAAGTTTTCGAGTTCCCTAAAAATGCTATGTCGATGCAATTAAAATATCAATATGCCGACGCGACAATTAAATGTTACTGACATGTATGTCAGTAGGAGTAGGAGTTGATGTCAGTTGTAGGACTAGGAGTGTCTATGATTAATTCAAACGAGACTATGGCTATACCTATGGATTCATGGCATCAACTAAACTTTGGTGTGGACAGGATAAAATGATGGCTGATGCATGCTATTCCTCAAAGTCTTGTTGGAGCCTTTTTATATATATATTTGGGAGGCTAGCTAGCTTGCTCGAGACATTCTATATATATGGGATAGCCACCGTAAATGTGAAACTGCGTCTCCAGCTACAAGCGATGAGGTGACAGCATCTGTGTCTCATTAATATAATATTCATTGTAAGAGATTGAATTGAGTTTTGAGGGTGTTCGTAGGCAGATGAGTGGGGACTGGAATTACATTGCCACAGTGGGGGTAGGCTCATATTGCAATACTCATGGCCTTATATAATAGACTTCAATTTCATACATGTCATGCATGTGTGCATGTATGTATATAATATTATATAATTATATAAATATATATAAATACAGTGCTTGTACTTTCATGTACATGTTGTATGCTTCAATTAGATGCACACGTGTACATGTGCACTTCATTATTATATTTTATTGACTTGTTTGCTTTTTTTTTGGATGCATGCTCAAGTAAAGTTCTCACGCATTTTAAATGGATCTTTAAATGGATCGCAGATACTTCACGCCCTTGTTGCAATTGTGTGCCCGAGACATTTGAGTGGCTGATAGATTAAACTAGTCGCCTGTCGGGCAGAGAGAGGGGGAATAATTGATCCCTATAGTGGTGTAATATACATGAAGGAATCGCATAATACAACGCAGTGTAACCGGTTCTACACTACGCACCTCATTATATCAATAGTAGTGGGAGTGGGATTGAGACATAACAGTAGCTTATCCTGGAGGAGGGAGTGTACAGGTATTCCAGATGAGGGGGCAGGCCATATTTTCAACCATAGGGGTGTATGAGGGTAATGTTTAAACAAGGGAACGTCCATAATTCTTGCAAGTGAGCAGGCAGAGATGGAAATGAAGTGTTCCCTCAAAAAAATTTGAATTTTACATGTATACATGCAGAGGGCCTGTTTGAGGTCAGTATGTAGATCAAATTGTAAATATGAATTAGAACAGCTTTAGAATATCTACACTGTCTAAAATGATTGGCAGCTTTAGACAGTTGTGCCATAGTGCACTCTAATACCCCTATAATAATTCCCCTTTTAAGTAAGATTTTTAAAAATCTCTACTGGCTAGCCATTTAGCTGTTTCCGGCTTATTTTTTAATTACCATGTGTTAAAAAAACATGAATGTGCGCTGAGTTGGTGACATAAATAAATATACAGGGTCATCCACTGTATATGCAAATAAGTATGAAACCTTATCGGAACCTACGGGAGTAGGCTCCATATAAGATTTGAGCCGTATCATGCATGAAGTCATTAAAAACGTGACCCACGTATAACTCGCGTAAGGATAGTGTAGCTCTTTATTGCAGTGCTATCAAACCAGAACCGAATTTCCGGAAAGACGATCATTTTTTCAAGTCCCCAGACCGTTTGTTTTAGGAGAACAATAAACTCGTACTGTTCTCGTTTCCAGTCCTAGTGCCGTGACATGCTTAATTGAATCAAGTACTTATTTATACATTTTGCTACTACAATACATGTAAGCTATAGCGATGATATAATGCTAGTACGTGCATTCGATTGGGGGAGCGCTGAAAGCTCCCCCAGGGCCGGCGTTAGATGTTTGGCGGCCCTAGGCAAAAAGGGTCTTGGGGGCCCCTCCATCTTAGTTTGGTGCATTTTCCAGGTGTGAACTTAACTCCTTCCGAAGTTCTGATATCGCGTAGCTGGTTTGTTTCGAACACAGCGCGCACATGCATGTAATCATTTCTAGTGCTAATTGAAGATATAGATGCAAAAAAATTACCTTATGCATGAAAAGCGATTTTCGGTTGAAAACGATTCAACTGATAAATGTACTAGTAGTGCATAGCAGTGGCGGATCCAGGATTTCAGGGCGAGGGTGGGGGTGATGTGACAGGCAAAGATACATGGAACCCCCCCCCCCCCCCCCCCCCCCCCCCCCCCCAGCAAGGATGGATAAGGGGTCTGGGGCGGAGCCCGAGCCACTTTGCAACTTTTGCATTTTTTAAGTGACAGAAACAGCATAGTTATCACAGCGGGGAAGAAACGCGTGAAATCATTACGTGATATCAATTTTAATGTTCAATCCCACATGCAGTGATTTTACAGAGGATTTAAAAAAATTAATCAGAGATTCGACGCGCTTTTTCCTTGTGTATTGCGTAGTAAGTAACATGCTAAAATATGACAATTAAGAATTACTTGCTTCCAGACTTTCCTGTAGTCTTGGCGATGGTATACCCCAGCCGCCCCAATCCACCAGTCCAAGTATATCATGCTCAATCGAAATCAAAAGTATCTTGATGGATTGGGGAAAATATTTATATAAGCTTCAATTTTGAAAAGCTCCGTTCTGCAGCTGGTGCAACTCAGCAACTGTAGTGGAAAGCTGTCAATTATTAAAATTCATCCATTTTATGGGTGATAATTAGCATTAAGTACAACACCACTCTACCAGAGCTAAAAGTAGCAGCTTTGAAATTTAATTGTGTCCTTGTACAGAAACATTTAATTTTTTTTTCATAGAACTAAATATATTTTTGGCAATCCACAGTTTAGCATCAATATCCTAAATGTACAATAGTGACTAACTTAAGTTAAATGCAGCCATGTATGCCATAGACAGAAACTCAAATATTTCATAATGGATATACATGTATATGCAAATATATATATGCATCTGGGCAAGGTAAAAAGGAGATAAAATTTGAGGATTTTATTTATGTAAAGCACATGACCACATAGCTATGTAGGGAAAAGCATACAATATCAAAAGTATAAAAAGGAGCTTCGCCAAGTCTATCAGTTAAACCTTCTTGGCTGACTCGAAGTTACTACAATGTATATGGTCCTAAGATTTAGAGAACTGCACTAAGTATTCAGCTACACATACATGTATATGAAAAAAATAGCACATTTCAGGCTGCTCAGCAGAAAATACAGGTGAATGCATTACCATTTTGCCATGATTGTAGAAGGAGTCTAAGTAGCAGAACCAACTTGATGTCAGTTCATGTAAGAAACTAGTGTTAACTGTTTGGAGCCAAAAAGGAATAAGGTATAATTGTGATCATATACATGTACAAGGTTTAAGAATCATTTTCGTTTCACAGTTTAGACAATTGCTTCACATACTGTCTGTATGCATAGTACATAGCACAGTGGAGTACTAATATAGAGCTAATGATTACAATTTCTACTATATGCACATCATTGCACAACATTATCCCATGCAGTTAACGTTACCTTATAGTCACAAAATAAATGTGCTGATATCATAATACCACTTGTGGGATAGTAAGCAAACATTATCATCCCATGCAGTATATGCATAATCTCCCTCTGTAACTAAATGATAATATGTGTATTTTATTATTTGTTTATTATGCTATATACATGTATACCCTTTTGCTGAGTTATACCAAAGTCCCTTCGACCATCACTCGAAAATTGCTGCATCATATCTTATGTAATACACGTATCATGTCATCATGAATTTTATGAAGTTTTGAACAAATGTCTTTCATCTTTTGCTAATTTCCTCAGCAACACAACAATGGAGTTAATAATATATCTGGTCATGGCCTATTTGGTTGGACTACATATCCATATCTCTGTGACTGATGCACAGTGCACAAGCAGTGAAAGCTCATCATTCAACTGTAGCCACATGGTCACTCCAGACATCACCAATGATACTTGCTTAAATTCTTCACTTCCCTGTTGTGATATTGGTACCTATGTTAGAAATTCTATCTTCAAATCAAACACAACTTTTTGTTTCATGAATGGTACTCATCATGTTATCAATGTGAGCATAGCTTTAATAGAGAATGTATCCAGTATATCTCTAATTGGTCTAGGAGATTTTGTGAAATACACAGTTAAAGATAAAGTGAATGAATACAACTTTACATCTTACAATGATGATCAAACCATCACTTTTTCGGAATCCAGGGCTGTTATTGAATGCAACATCACCTTTGCTTTTGTCTTTAAAGACATACAAATTCTAAATATGAAGAACATTGCAATAAAAGATTGTGGTGCTGATGTGACTGATATTATTTCATCCATGCAAGGAAATGACTCGATCCTTGATATCAGCAGTGTAGCTGTATTGGTGCTCAACATCACCAACCTTGTGTTTGAATACACCTCTGTACAAAACAGCACAGGGTATGGCCTTGTGGGGATTAATATAGTACAATCTCATCTAAATGGTTCATCCTTTGTTGCCAATAATCAGTATATACAAAATACTCTGATCCAGCCATATAATAACACCAATCCCAGCAATGATATGTTATGCAATAGAAGCTCAGTCATCTATGTCACCTCTGCTTCTAATGATTCATTATTATTCCCAGGAGGGAACACTCTCTTTGTTTATAGCTATTTACCAAATAGCACAAACTTGGAAATACTTGTACGTGTAGTATCAAGTTTATTTTCTTTGGGTGTTGATGATTCTATTCATTCCAACTATAATACCAATCCTTTTACACCATTTGTCTATAAAAGAATGGGTACTGGTCTTGGTGTCTTAGTGCTATTGAATGCATTGTACTCTGTAAATATCACAGTTACCAACAGTGTGTCATATAGGAATCAGGCTTACTATGGTGCAAATTTTAACTTTCAGGAGCAGTATGGAACTAGTACGATCTCTTTTCAGAATGTTAATAGCACCAGAGGAATAAGCCCATTTAGTGGTGGTGGTTTTTACTACAATGCTAATTTATCAGTGTCCAGTATGCATGCAGATCCTGACATTGTATTTAATGGATGCAGTATTTCTACAGATTATTCTTCAGCAAATACCATTTCAGTCCAACATATAAAAAGATCCATACATTTCAACCAAAGTGAATTATTTGGTAATCAATTGTTTACTTCTACCCCTCCAGAAAATGGATTGATATCAATCATGAACTCTAACATAAGAACTGTGAACTGTAATTAATGGTCGGATAAATTTGGTATACTATGACAACAGTATTGCTAACTGCTCTATCAATGGAATTTCATTGTATCCATTTCATAGTAGCACGAGTATTTCTGATAGCACATTTGCCAATTGCCAGGATAGTGCCATTTATGCATCTTTAAGTTCATTATATTTTACAGGGAGTGTCAATTTAATAAACAACACAAACAATATACAATATGGAGGAGCACTTTATCTCGATTATTCAACTGTTAGTTTTGTAGCACCAGCTAATGTTACATTTTTCAATAACTCTGCATTATACCATGGAGGGGCTGTATTTGTTGAAGAAACCCAAATTATTGGTAAATGTATTTTTCTATTCAATGATACTAATGGCACTTTACAGGATCCAGGAATTCATTTGTACTTTGATTACAGCTATGCAGGGGAAGCAGGCAATATTCTCTATGGTGGTAATATAGAAGGATGTAGTGTAGACTGTTCTCTAGCTACACATTACTGTTTGATGAGCAACAGAATGTTAGATATTTTAAATGCAACAACATATCTAGGTAATAACAATGGAAACATGATATCGTCTGATCCTTTTGCTGTTTTAGCTTGTTCTAATAACACAGCTAGCTTTGACATCCAGCCACCTGTTTCAGCATATCCTGGACAAACACGGAATATTTCAATCATTACAATTGGCAATCTGTGGAATCTTGGAACATCTCCTAGCCCTGTTGCCTACTATATCTGTGACACCACCTGTGTCGATCTATATTCCCCCAATTGTGCTACTGAAAACTGCACTAATCCATCATTCAATAATGTACAGCAAACAAAGCGGTATTGCACCAACTACACCTACCAGGTAACAGGGAGAGATAACCTGGCATACAGTAAGATTATCTGGCTTTTCCCAATCACTTCAAATAATACATATTTAGTATACAGATATGGAGTGATAATTAATGTTAATCAGTGCCCAGTTGGGTTCAGAAATTGGAACACAAATGCAATGATCTGTTCTGCTGATGATGTGCTTACAAAGTACAATATTAGCAGTGATATAAATACTTTAACAGTCATCAAGTATGGTACCATATGGGTAGGTAGTTACTCTAACAATGTCCTAGCAGTTCACCTCCACTGTCCTTATGATTACTGTAATACTACCAGCATAACCTTCAGGATAGAAGATGAACAGGACAATCAATGTAACAATAACCGCAGAGGAGTGCTGTGTGGAGAATGTCAGCCCAACATGAGTGCAATGTTTGGCAGCACTAGGTGTATGGCATGTTCTGGTCAGCAACACCTTTGGCTTCTCATAGCCTTCTCCATCATGGGAGTGGCTCTGGTGACCATACTGTTTCTCCTCAACTGTACTGTCTCAGTTGGTACAATCAATGGTCTCATCTTGTATGCCAACATTATCACACCTGGCATCCTCAACCACATTTTCATCCCAGATGACAAAAGATTATTATTTGTATTCATCTCTTGGTTAAATTTGAACCTGGGAATTGATATATGTTTCTATCATGGTATGGACACATTTGCTAAAACATGGCTCCAGTTTGTGTTCCCAGTGTACATTCTTCTCTTGACAGGAGCCTTCATTTTTGCAAGTCGATGGTCTTCCAGGCTAGCACATCTTTGTAGGCAAAATGCAGTTGCTGTGTTGGCTACCCTTATTCTGCTAACCTACACAAATATTCTCCAAACTGTGATCACTGTATTTTCACCCACCAAACTAGACATTGGTAACTCCACAGCTGACAACCCACAAGTGTGGCTTGCAGATGGTAATGTTCCCTATGCACAAGGAAGGCATGTATATATCTTAATAGCAGCCATTATAGTAACTGTGACATTCCTTATTCCATACACCATCATTTTGTTACTAGCTCCAAGGATACAGGCAAAATCACATTGGAAGATATTTAGTTGGATTAATAAACTAAAGCCATTTCTTGATGCTTACCAGGCTCCATTTAAGGATCAGTATCGTTACTGGCCTGGAGTACTTCTGATGGTGAGAGTGATCTTATATGCTGTGTTTACCAGTAATGAAAGTAATGACATCAATGTGAATCTCTTGGCAATAATAATAATCTTATGCTTCTACACTGTGGTAGCCACCAGCCTATCTGTATACAAATATTGGCATTTGGGTATTTTGGAGAGCTTCTTTGTAATCAATTTAGTTTTTATATCGTGCACAATTCTTTATCTCAATACAACCATAGGTTTGAAAAGCGCTACCATACAAGCAGAGATAAAATTATCTCAGACACAAGCAAATGTAGTAATAACCAGTACTGGAATGTCATATGTGGGGATTTTAGGTATTCTTATTTATCACCTTTACACACAATTAAAAGGTTCAAAGTTTGCCTTGCACATCTTAAGAAAGTTCAAAAGAAATACTGCACCTTTAGTACACATTGGATCTGTTGTTGAACCAACAAGTTGGGTTCACTCTGATGACTTCAATGAGAGCAGAGAACCACTGTTGGAGGACAACTGATGATGAGTTTGACTTACAGAGTAGGGACAACATTGATACTTTTTATAGCTATCATGATTTTTGTACAAATGGTGCATGAAGTTATATGATGTGAATTGAGCTAATTGTTCATGTATGTTAGAAAGCAGAAATATGCCTATATTTAATCTTTTCAACATTTTTACCTCAATTGGCACGTGTGAATGTCCGGGCACTTTATTGCTTATAAAACAAATGTTTCAAGGCTGCCTTGACATGTCCCCTGCCAGTCTGCTTGTATAAGCGCACAGTGCTAACATGCAAGAGCCTTGCACAGCTTAGAGACATTCTAAGCTGTGCCATGTTAGGCTCTTTTATGTACAACTGCAATCGCTAACCACTGCCCTTTCATCACTAAAAGCAGTTTGATCACCACAATCATGATCAAAACCACATCCCTGTCCATATGTTCATGTAGATCTGCTCCACAGCATCCTGTATTAAATGCAAAGGAGTGTATACATAAATGCTTGACATTTGAAGTAATCAGACCAATATGGAATAGATATTTCTGATTGTATTTATAATTTGCCAGTGTTGATACTATAATTGCTCAGCACAATCGGTTAACATAAACATATCTTATTACATGTATCATAAAACTCATACACATACAATATTTGTAATTAAAACATAGTCACATTCAAATAATACACTATTGCAATACTATAATGTGGACATACAGATTCTTAGGCAAATACACATAGAAGGAGTTAACATATCAGTAGTCCATTGCATTGACCTGTATGTCTGCTACCTGCAAGGATCTTGCAAGGATAGCCCTGACGTTTGCTCTCACAAGCACAATGCTCAGTCAGCCATATAGATCCACCAAAACTTGGGGTTTGTTGCAGTTTGTGAGGATGGCTTCACGCATGGCTATGCAGGAGAAAGAATTACATGCCTCTTCACCCCAGGCTCCATATGTTTCCATTGCTTCTGGAATGCATTGACAACCAAGCTCTGAACACTTTGTGTCACATTCAATCAATACAAGACACAAATTTACTCCATGAATGAGGCCAGAGGAGCACCATGGAGATCCAGTAATGCCTCCACCTATGATTGACAATCACCTCTGATCGATTCCCAGACCAAGCCTAACTCCTTGATTGCATAAGGCGACAGTAGCTCCATTCACTATGGGCTTCGTGATAACATGGGGCCAATCATGACTGGCGAGTGTCACTCTTGTAAATAACTCTGCATTAGGGGTTGCTACTGATGAGGTACAATGCAAGAGCCATTCTACCTGTATAGGTGCAATGAATTATGTATGCATAGGTGCTTGTTCACATTTTCTTTTTATGTTATACAATCATTATGACACTATAAATTCTAATTTATTATAAACTTACAATAAATCATACTAACAGGATATAACACACAAGGGTTCAGCTAACAGGCCAGCTTGATCTTGCCAGGATAGCCCTAGCGTTCTCCCTCACCAAGGTCAGGCTTAGTCTCCCATACATGTCCTGCCTCACCCCGGCTTCACTAGAGGCTGAGCCCCCTGCTGGTACAGTTGAACGTTTCTCTCCCCAACCACCTTTGCGTATGTCTCTACAGCCAGGGGAATACACTCCCACCCAAGTTCTGCACACTTTGGGCCAATCTCGGTCATTTTGACAACTTCTGCTGCCGAATAACCCACAGTTTCAATGTAGATTTATTAATGGCACTGCTGTAAATGGAGGAGCAATATACATATATGTTGAGCCGTTATCCAAATAAACTTTCTTTACACCAATAAGTGTATCTGTCATATAACACAACACGCATCAGTGGAGGGGCCATAATGGACAGTTATCCTAAAACATGGTTACGGTTTGTATACCCTACATTTTGTATTTGCCTGGTAGGAGTGGTCATTCTTGCAGAAAGATACTCCTTCAGTTTATCTAACCTGTTCAGGTTTATTGCAGTCCCAGTACTGTTCACTCTTGTGCTCCTATCATACTCAAAGATCTTACAAACTATTATCCTCATATTCTCACGTGCTTCCATTGAGAGTGCTGCAGATTTCAGTCTATGGCAGTATGATGAAAATATAGTATACTTATACCGCGTTTACACGACGATGGTACGGTGCGGAACGGCTCAGCATGGCACGGTACGGAACGGTTATCGAGTAACGTTTACACGTGTTTGTGGCTATGTGGTATAGAATGGTTTTTAAAAGCAATTCCGTAATTAACTACAATTATTGCCAGAAATCAAAATGGATGCCTTGTTTACAACCTTCCGTGCAATCGAGAAAAGGAGGCATCAGATGCACAAAAGGAGAGCGATTATTTTCTCGTAACATACGCAATATTATGGCGATGGCCATCCAATACACCTCAAATGGCCTCAGTACCGATCTTGTTGTACACCAATTAATTTTTTCCCAGTTTTCCAGTTGCACTTGCATCGATTCCTCTCCCCAAATCTTTATCACCCGTTTGTTTTGTCCAATCCACCATTTTAATACTATGGAAACCAGTTCTACGCATGCTCAATTGCTATCATATCCCGATCGACCACAATCGAGTCGTGCCGTGCCGGGTAGCCGTGCTGGCTCGGCACGGCACGGCACGGTTTTGACAGGGTTTACACGTCAAATTTTAACCGAACCGCACCGTGCCGAGCCGTAGCGTATCGTGCTGGCACGGAAAAATTGTGTCGTGTAAACGGGGTATTAGGGCAGAAACACCTTCCTTTATTTATGCTTGCTTTGTTTGTTACCATTGTATTCCTCGTACCATATCCATCTATACTACTGTTGGCTCCCTGCTTACAGAGTAGATCACACTGGAGATCCCTTAAATGGCTCAGCAAATTGAAGCCATTTCTTGACAATTGCCTAACACCATACAAAGATCGCTATCACTTCTGGCCGGGTGTTGTTCTATTTATTCGCTTCCCTCTGTACCTGGTGTTCATATTATCAGATAAAACAGCAGCACAAATGCTGGCCATCATAGCTTGTGCTCTTATATACCTGAGCTTTATAGTAGGCTTATCTGTATACTAGAAGTCGTCTGATCTCCTGATAGAAATGACTTATATTGTAACTATTTCCATTCTTTCAGGCATCAGTTAGTATGAATGAAGCAGGTGCAATAATATCAATAGGCATGACTTTTTCTGCGATACTTACTGTAAGCATCATTGTGTATGAAAGAGTTAAAAATATGCCCAAACAGAAAATCTTGCAAGTACCCAAAGTTCATGAAACTGTTAACGAAGGTGGAGAATCTAGAAAGATTAAAGAATTTAATGACTACCTTGAATTATAATGTCTTTGAAGCATCAGCGTGAAAAGTGACCATACATGTACATTGTGGTCAATGACTATAATTTGTATAATCTGGATATGTGATCATTATGTTTTGTTTATTTTTGTTCAATTTAACTGTAATTACTCATCAATATCAAATGCAACCAAACATGTGTACATAAGTCTATAATGTCTCTCAATTTCCTTCCGAACAGAAAGATAGACTCAAAACGTTTTGTATTTCAATGCATGCTATATTATCATTATGGCTGGTTGAACATTATGCCAATGCCGTGACTGGATAGCACGCCAGCATAGAGCAGGCCATATTGTTACTTGTACTTTTGTGCAGTGTACAGCTAAGCAGTCTCATTTAAACCAAGCCCAAACATAAGCACTTAGGAGCAGGATGGGTCTAGTTATGGTCTAGAATAGAATGCTAATACATATAGAATTACAACATGTCCTATGCTACAAATTATTCATCACCTGTACCACCATTATAGCCTGCACACCTTGCTAACAGAACTCTATCATTTGCATTCACTAGAGTTATGTTACATCACCCATTCAGTTGGGTGACAGCCTGTGATTTGGAACAACATACATGTAGCTGAGAAGCTAAATTAGATCCCTCCAAGTCGGGTTACGTTTTGCCTAGCTTACGCTTCAGGTCCTGAGCACCTATAATGTTCTACAGTGAGGGGGATACAAACCCAACCTGGGTCATTGCACTTTGGGTCATTGCACTTTGGGTCATTTGCAATGTATTTTCTCCATTCGGCAGCATACTCTGTCACACTCACTTCAGAGGCAATGTGACAGTAAGGTCAAGTGCAGCTGGCTTGCCTTATGACCAATTAGGGATCAGAACATTAGCTGGCCATGTCCTGCTCATCTCTGATCCCCATTCACTTCCCATCTCTACATTTGATTGGTAACATTTGCAAGGTGCTGTTGTGGCATGTAACCACATCACCACCACTTTTCATGGCCAGCCCTGGGAGGTTACATGTAGATCTAAGCAATTAAACTTCACTAGGCCCAGGGTGGTCCTAGTCAGCACCACACACCTGAAAGTACAGGCAGCTGGTTGTATCATTGTACTCTATATAATCCAATCTCCCGTGTATCATTTTAAATTTTTGGTTTGTGGCAGCTGGTTGTATCATTGTACTCTATATAATCCAATCTCCCGTGTATCATTTTAAATTTTTGGTTTGTTACAGAAACATTGCCAAGATAGTGGCTTGAGGCACAAGATCTGAAATATTCCCTGCACACCCTCAATCCTTTATATGTTCCACCAGCCCAAGTTAGTGCTTCACCAACTTAAGCTGTAGTGAAGTGAAACCATGACTAGTCACATAGTCACAAGGCCAGGGGCAGTATTCATGCTGGCATAAATTCTAACAATAATGCTTTGGAAATTAATAACGACACCAAAGATGAATAAAATTGTTCTAATAACCGTCTGATTTATTTTGAGAAGGTTATTACAATACCGATAGAGTACAGAATACTGCATGGTAAGAGTATACAACTAACCAGCTACAGTAATAGTTAAAATTGCTAAATGTAGGTAATTTCCCCCTTGTTCAGTTCCTCATGATCAGTAGATTGCTGTCTACAATTGCTATAGTATATCACCAATATGCTAAAGAACTCCATTATTTGCATGACTTCTCTAATTCATCATATACAATTGCAAGTTAATCAACTGGAACAGGAAATTTTACCTAACATCAGTGAAGCACATCATGCTGAGTGGTTGAGAATTGCCAGTTCATTACCCCTCCCCCCTTCACCTCCATAAAAAGGGTTGGTTTTTTGCCACCGAGAGTTATTTGATTTGAACAATTTTATTTTATTTTTGAAAACTAGTGTGGACTCAGCACTAAATGCTGAGATGATTAAGATTTTGAAAAGATTGTAGGAAAGGATCTGTTCCCATTGTAATGAGTAGATATGCTGTGATATCATGTAAGTAGAATTGAGTGAAATCCACCATATGTACAGGGGCAGTTATGTGCAGTCCAACCGGCAATGTGTTCATACATACATTGTGCTCTTGATTGGGTATGCATACTAGCTGTAATACTGAATTACATCACCACAAAACGATCGAAAGTGAATAAATTCATATGCCTTTACTCAACACCCATGCAATAAGCGTTGACAGTTGCAATTGTCCCGTAATATTTTTAATGTATTTTTAATTATTACCCGGTAATCAGGACCTACGTTAGTAGGTCCTATGTAGGATTTGAAGTGTGATGAATACGATTAGCAAAATACCCGATTCCACTATTGTCGATGTGCCGTAGAATCAGTTGGACTTTAGCGAGCGTATTTCGATACAGCCGTCCAGTACCTACAATGTAGTAAAACTGCCGACGCTTAGAAAGGTCAGACAACAGAGATAACGCTCACTCGTTTCCACACTAGAACCTTAAAAATATGAATAATTATCCTTCCGGATCTGATAAGATAAGATTCGCTCGGATAAGAGGTTTATTGCGCTGTATCTTTCTCGCGATTGAAGTGTAATGTTAGTGGCTATGAAAAGGACCTGTAGAATACAAGATAGAAACTTACTGCCGAATTTGTTTTGTACTTTTACTTTCCGATTTAGACTTATACTGAACACAATTTCGATCTTTAGCAAACTTAGTTATGTTAACACAGCCTTATATGGAGGTCATGGCCAGAAGCCACTGAAGTGCTATTCAAAGGTCCTATTAGCTGCACCGGAAACACGTGTACATGTTTGACGAAAGTTGTGTAGACGAGTCGCAAGATGAATGTGAGGAGCGTGACAGTATTCAAGAAGCGCATGAAACAAAGAAGGCTTGCGACAGGAAGCGCTACAAAGCCGATTAAACGTAAGAAGGATAGCGTGAACAGGGCTGGCGGAAGCCTTTAAGGATTGGACCGGCGAGGGGGCGGGAAAAGCACTCCCATCAGGCCAGGGTCTGGAGCGGAGCCCCAGCCGCTTTGCAACTATCGCACTCTTTAAGTCACAAAACATAGCATAATTGCATAGAAATAAAGTAAATACAGGGCTGAAGCAACGAAAGACAAAGTGGTCTAATGCATAAGATGGAATTCACTGCAAAATAGGTTGGTGGTCCGAGGTGTCGACTATACGTAGTGTAAACCAAATTTGGTTAAACTGTTTCATGGTTTTATGTGCACATTACATTGGTTTTACTGGTTAAGCTAGTAGAGCAACCCTGCCAGGGCATCAACTCAGCCAATGCACCATTTAAATATCTATCTGGTATGTTGTGAGATGTCGGCTATTGATACAGCACGTTCATTGGAAACAGGCAAAGGCTTAAGGATTCAAAACCAATCTATAGGCATTCAATCTCATCAACCCTACATGTATATAGATTTGCATCAAATAGGTGTTTACATTTATTTGGGACACATTTTACCAATCAGTGACCATGGACGTATTGTACTTGTGGCTGTGCATGCATGCATTAGCTTTGCAATTTGCTCTTCTATGTGAAAATGCATTCAAACTCGCCTACCCATCCAAGAGTTGTGTCAATAAAGGTGTTTATAGTAACCAAAGTATTTTTTTTGTTTGGGACATGACCATGTACCATTGAAACGTTATATACCACTGAATTTGTGGGTATGTAGCTTTAAAACATTATACCAATCTCTGACCATGTATGTATCTTTGATACATTATGCCAATTTGTGGGCATTGCAATTTGCTCTTCTTGATGAAAATGGCTTCAGTTTGTCTTCTAAGAAGTCCTTTCTTGCCACGAAATATTCCTTCTTCCTGGCCACACTGAACTGCTGCTGCTGCTGCAGTGGCTGCTCTAAATCACTGTCAGGTTGTGCATATGGCATTATATGTCCCAAACTGCTGGGTTCATAGTACGATTTGGCGGTCACACGTCACATGCACGATGAATTTATCAAATTGACTCGATAACTTTAATACTCTGGCCAAAAATCAGTATATGGCTTTATAGGCCGTAGCAACCGCTACGGCCCTGAAATACGACAAGACATACCGCCTCGATGACAATATATGGCTTGGTTGATGTTACTGAATTCGAAACGAAGTCGGATGCAAACAAATTTAAACAGATGCTGGGTCTCGTTTGATACTGCTCAAGAAGCTTTGTACGCTTTTAAACACACCCGGCAAATGCCAAATTGTAATGCAACCATGCCCATGGGTATCTAAAACACCAATCCGCCCTAAAGGACCTTTCTTGATTCCTTTTGCTACCAAATACACGCTTTGGAAAGGCAAATTCCATGCATGGGAGGATGAATGTTTGCAGCCAATGATTACTATAAATATAGTATTGCAGCTGTCATGAATAGAACGGTATTGCAGCTACATTACTAAACTATACATACAATTCATATTGTAACTAATCAATTTATTAGAAAGTGGGTGTGGTTGGCAAAAATATTGGTCCGGCGGCCGCCGGACCTGCCGGACCGGTTCCGCCAGCCCTGGTGAAGGCCTACTACGATCAAAATCGAGAACTGATCTTAGCCTCCAAACAAGCTCAATATCAGGCAAATCCAAAGGAAAAGAAATCCTACGAGGTAGTTCTTGCGAGTCGTCTGCGAGTTACAATGTTACTTGCATCCCCCCCCCCCCCCCCCCCCCCCCTTGTAATCTTAGTACATGTACGCTATGCAAGCTGGCCGATGGCCTGCTAGCGCTGGTAGGACCATTTATAAGTAAGTTCTGTTCAATGCATGGTTGCTACTTTATTAACGGGAATATCCTTCACAAATGCGTGTCCACTGATGGTCCCCACCAGACTGACCAAAGCAAATCAGGTGCTGCATGTTCATTCAAGCTGCACTGGTAACCCCATAACTCATCTCTCTCCCATGATAGAGCATCCTTGGAACTAACCCCATAGTAGTTGCTACAAAGCTTTGTTCTTGACATGGCCACAAGCACTGCTGCTCAGGGGAAGGTATGTTGTTTTCATTCAAATATGTGTGTCTGCCAGTTGTGAGCTGTTCTTGGCCAATGTTATTAGGTGGAGATGGAGAAGAGGAAAGGGAACACCATCCTACCAGGATGAGGAGTGGACCACTCTGGAAGGGTGGGTGTATGTGTATGTTTGTGTGTGCTATGTCCCACGGATATGTTGCCGAGTTATCTATACAGGTGTAATGTTGTGCTTGCTATCCCCTCCTTTGCTCGTCCTCTTCCCTCCTGTCTCATCCTCTCATCCCCCTTCCCTTCTCCCAACCCTCCTCTCCCCCTTCCCTTCTCCATTCCCCTCCTCTCCCCTTTTGCTTCTCCCTTCCCCCTCCCTTCCCCTCATCTCCCCCTTCTTTCTCCCTTCTCATCCTCCCTCTCCTCTCCCCCTTCTCTTCTCCCTTCCCATCCTCCCATTCCATCCTCCCTCTCTTCTCCATTCCACTCCTCTCCCCTTCCCTTCTCCATTCCCCTCCTCTCCCGTTTATCTTCTCCCTTCCCCCTCCCTTCACCTCCTCTCCCCATTCACTTATCCCTTCCCATCCTCCCTTCCTCTCCTCTCCCCCTTCTCTTCTCCCTTCCTCTCCTCTCCCCCTTCTCTTCTCCCTTCCCATCCTCCCCATTCCATCCTCCCTTCACCTCCTTTCCCCCTTCTCTTCTCCCTTCCCTCCTCCCTTCACCTCCTCTCCCCCTTCTCTTCATCCTTCCCCCTTCTCCCTTCACCTCTTCTCCCCCTTCTCTTCTTCCTTCCCTCTTCTCCCTTCTCGTCTCCCTTCGCCTCCTCTCCTCTTCCCTTCTCCCTTCCCCTCCTCTCACATTTCTCTTCTCCCTTCCTCTCCTCTCCCCCTTCACTTATCCCTTCCCATCCACCCTTCTCCCTTCACCTCCCATCCTCCCTTCCCCTTCTCCCTTCACCTCCCATCCTCCCTTCCCCTCTTCCCTTCTCCTCCCCTCTTCCCTTCACCTCCCCCTCCTCCCTTCTTCTCCCATCCTCCCTTCTCCTCCCATCCTCCCTTCCCCTCCTCCCTTCCCATACTCTCCCCTCTCTTCTCCCTTCACCTCCCCCTCCTCCCTTCTCCTCCCATCCTCCCTTCCCCTCCTCCCTTCCCATACTCTCCCCTCTCTCTTCTCCCTTCCCCTCTCGTCCCATCCTCCCTTCCCCTCCTCCCTTCCCCTCTCGTCCCATCCTCCCTTCCCCTCCTCCCTTCCCATACTCTCCCCCTTCTCTTCTCCCTTCCCCTCCTCTCGTCCCATCCTCCTCCCTCACAGTTGGATATAATCAGGACCTACGTTAGTAGGTCCTATGTAGGATTTGAAGTGTGATGAATACGATTAGCAAAATATCCGATTCCACTATTGCCGATGTGCCATATAATCAGCTGGAGTTTAGCGAGTGTATTTGGATACAGTTGACAAGTACCTACGACATAGTAAAACTGCCGACGCTTAGAAAGCTCAGACACCAGAGATAAGCCTCACTCGTTCCCACACTCGAACCTAAAAAAAAAGTTTCTCCATCTGGATCTGATAAGATAAGATTCGCTCGGATAAGAGGTTTATTGCGCTGTATCTTTGTCACGATTGAAGCGTAATGTTAGCCGTTGTGCGGAAGCACTAGAACCAACAAGTTACAAACTTACTGCCGAGTTGGATTTGTTGTATTATTTTTGTAAGGGGAGTTATGCTTGACACAATTTCGATCTTTAGCAATTTAGTTATGTTAGCAATAGCCCACAACAGATTTTATTGGCCCGTGGAACACATAAAAGTTAAGATAGTAAAGTTAACCCTTGCTTGTGGTTGAACAAGTTCTATATTTCATATAGTGCTCTAGTTATCAGTTTCTCCCAAAAGCTTGATGTGTCTGGTTTGTTTTCTTCAAAATGCCGTCACGTCAGTCTAGAAGAAAAAAGAATCGTGCTAAGAAGATAGCCAAGTTAAATGATGACAGTTGTGCTAACGATCGCGAGTCGCAAGATATTGAATGTGAGGAGCGTGACAGTTTTCAAGAAGCGCGTGGAAAAAAGAATACTTTCGAAAGGAACCGCTACAAAGCCAATTATGAGAGTAAGAAGAATAGCATGAAGGCCTACTACGTTACAAGCTGACCTATGGACATGGATTTCATTCTTATGAGTTAAAAAGCACACAGACAACATCTGATCTGTTTCATTTACCAACAGGATAGGTGTCCAACGTCATGGGCGGATTTCAACACTGACCACAACTGAGGCAGAATGCCAGGGCAATTTTGGCCAGATGTGTCTCCTAATAAGCCAACCTATGGAGATGGATTTCTACTCTGACTTATTAATTTATTGTTGTGTTCCGTGTGTGTTTATCTAAAATACATCAAACATGCATGCGTTCTTACACTTCCATCTGCGTCGTATATACTTATAGCAACCACCCGAACAATCAGTCAAAACTTAGACTAACATATATAGTTATGTAACACATAACCAAATATGGACATCAATACATATATCACATGTTTATGTGCTTTGCTGCTTTATGCATCTGATTCAATGGGTTCAGTGATGTGCTTAAAAAGCACACCAGCCTGCAGCAAGGCTGTCCTCCCCTAGGCCTCGGCAGTTCAAATTGACACATTTAACTGTAGTACATGCATTATTACCTTTAACAACTCCTTTGACTTGATATATCATATCCTGATGACTATTCAGCATAAAACCAAACCATGGTTTCTTATACGCATTCTTCTACACATATGTATTTCTATGTCTGTATCCCTAATGCAGACTATGGCATTGGGTAGAAGTGGTATAATATGACTCGTTCTATAAATGCTTTCTGAGAGGATCTGATATCTATACATTCACATACAGACTTACCCACGTAAGAAATTCAAATGTTATTCATCTCATCACTCAACTTTGCTGCATTACCTTACAGTACACCATCAAATTAAGCTATAGGGGCACCAAGGTATAGAGCGAAATTCAGATAATCTTGAAAGGTATAAACGATGATACATGCGTCATGTATACAGCCCTCATGCATGGGCGGTCTCCAAAATTGCACCCCATTTGATATAACGCCAAGGTTCGAACTTGACATCACCTCAGTTCACAAACTTCATATAATTAACGCAGCTTTACATGAACACTGTCTATAAAGCATGCATACAATCGATGACCTCATTCTTCTTTAATCTTTCTATATATAAGCTCAGCATGCGTTCATCGAGACCATTATGACTTCTCCCAGTTCTCCCAGCACGAAGTAAGCATAGTATTCTATATGCATTCATATGAGTCGTAATATATTCTATTCACCATCGTATATTTCCGGCAGTATGTCAGAACGAGAAATGCTTCATTTATGGCCATCGATACCGAGGACGAATCAGAGCCTCATCATCCTGCTTATTCGCCAATAACGCTATCACCCGCACCCAGGTCCAAACCTACCAACCCAACTCCGCACCCGCCAACCGCAGACCCAGAGTGCCAGGCAAGTGTTATTTATCTTAATCCTTAAAGTTATACCGGCATAACCATGCAGTCAAACCTTTCTGCAGGCCCAACTGATCCTTCCACATGAACCAGCTGCAGCACAGTTGCAAACCACCATCGCAAGAACAGCAGCCCAACTGATCCCTCCACATGAACCAGCTACAACCAAGTCGCAAACTGTCATCACAGCAACTAGCGCTTTTATCGTACCCGGGGTTCCACCCATACCACCGCGCCCAGTACCCTGGCCAACCGCTATACCCGCACCACAATTTTTCATTTATATATTCTAAAAACACAACAGTATACTATCACTAACATAATTTACACTTACGTTCTTTATTCCTGGTTCTTTAATCCTGGTAAATTATACATGATCATGTTTATATATATTACGTTTTAAATAAATAAGTCAAAGGCCAGGCCTAAGCCTATATACAACTGAAAACGAATAAACATTCAGGACAACATTCAAACAAGCACGAAATACGTACCGCGAAATATTTTACTCAAGCACATGAAGCAAAGAAGGCCCACGACCACTTATGCAAATGATCCAGAAAGTAACGAGTCTTATGAAAACGCTAGGAGGCTCATTTCAAAAATGACAATCCTGAGCCTTGGAAACCCAACAGAAAAAAGGAAGAGATTAGTACTCCCTGTAAAACGTTTTAAGACACACAAAATAAAACAAGATATAAAAATTTAATATAAATAAATTGGAGATGTAGGATTTCTTTTAAAGCATCAAATTGTGTAAAAAGTAAGGAAACAAGAGATTCCGGAATTAATTTATACAATTATGAATCTATAATTATTAGATACCTACATTTAGCATATAGCCCCCTTTTATTCTGTGCATGCTAAATGTAGCTATCTAATAATTATAGATTCATAATTGTATAAATTAATTCCGGAATCTCTTGTTTCCTTACTTTTTACACAATTTGATGCTTTAAAAGAAATCCTACATCTCCAATTTATTTATATTAAATTTTTATATCTTGTTATATTTATGTTTGACCGGTATATGCAGAATGCATAGCTAGTAATAACAGGTAATTGCATTCTAATCGCGTGACTCGATACGTTAATCATTTCTTTGTCATGGGTGATACCGCAGGTTTCCTCAGAACGATGCAGTAAGTCGGAGTTATAAAGTTGCTTCTTGTGTGCTAATTAGTACCGTGCCGTGCTTGAATCAAGCATCAGTTTGTTAAGAAAATTGGCACTTATTTATAACTTTTGCTACTACAATACATGTAAGCTATAATAGTGATGATATAATGCATGTACGTGTATAGAAGAGTCGAGAACAGTCTCTCTATATACATGTAGGTGGTAGGGGCGACGGGATTATTGCCACACCTGATTCCATTGGCTTGATGCATGTACTAGTAGGCCTACATTCTTGACTCGTTATTTGTATTGGTGCCGGTAGCTGAAAGAACGCAGACTTTTGTGTGTGAGATAAATAAATTCAGTTATTCAGAGAACAAAAAGTACTGCATCCCCGCTGATATGAGGTACACAATGCTACACTTAGTGGAGCGATATCGATGGTCCTTCCCTGCTGCATATAAAAAAAGAAAATAAACTCAAATCAGCTTACAATTCAAGGTAGTTAAATTCAGAGAATCAAAAAGCCTATCCTTTTCTCTACATTCAAGACTCGTTTTCAAAATTCGCCCCCCTTTGTGGTCAACACTTACAACGCCTTACATGTACATGCGGGTGTGGTTCATCATAATGTAGTGCTTGATTGGTTTCCAACCGGTCACTGTTAGTGGTAAGAATTTTTGAACAAATTCTTGACTTTTCATGTCCCACCGCAGCCTGTTTGTAGCACGATTCTATATTATTGTTCATATTTTAGACTGGCGTACTAGCCACACCCTTGTGTACGTACGTGCGCGTACACATAGCTTAATTGTTTTAATGAGCAATTATTGCATGATACGTCACGCGGCGTCATGTAATGAGGAATGGGTCCAAATTAGCAAACAAGAACCATGACGGAAAAAATATTTTGCTGAACGATCACGGCTATTAGTCTCGCATGCCGCCCCCCCCCCCCCCCCCCCCCCCCCCCCCCCAAAGGCTATGCTACATGTAGATCCGCCACTGATATAGTTGTTGTAGTAGCCGATTATTGGGGACTTATAGAGATACAACTCCGAGTGGTAGTTGAGTTCGTTAATAATTAGTTTCAGCAAAATCAAAAGCTTTCGGGTTCCCTGAAAATGCTATGAGGATGCAATTTAAAATATGTACATCAATAACATGCAGCTCCTCTTTGCAGGTCTTTTAATATTAAATAAAATTTCATACAACAACCACCATTTCTGGGGCATGTGTAAATACGTTATGATACATCATATGCACTTGCTAAAAGGTCCAATATATATATACTTTGTACATCAAACACTTAAATTCCAACATTATCCTTTTTGTAGTATTGAATCATAGCAGTTCATACCTAGTGCATAGATGATACAGAGCATGAACTTCATGTATCTCTACAATTGATAGCAACAGGACTCCCTTTACTACAAACAGATCATGAGGAACCCAAAGGGCTATCATCAGACCTTTCACATATTGCACACAACAATACATATACAAACACAATAAAGCTGGCGTATACACATTGCCCATAAGGTATGACTGAAAAAAAGGTATCCTAGTTGATTAAGTTTTATTTTTAAAATGATTTTTCTGTACAATACACTGCTTAGCATCCAGATTCAAATGTGTAATAGTTTGGTAATAGCTCTACTGACTAACTTACATGTACATTAAATGCAGCCATCTATGCCATGAACCTTTGAATAAGTTCCAGAATCTGAAACTCAAATATTTTAAAATAGTTAGTGACATAAATCAATGCACAAAGTCCTACACTCCACATGCAAATAAATATATGTGCATGTATCTGATGATATAATGATCCTGCCATCTGAGCATTTGAAGTTTGATGGCAAGGTATAGAGGAAAGGTCAATTGAGAAGAATTTCATTTAAAGCACATGACCACATAGCTATGTAGGGAAAAGCATATAATCATCTAGCTCAGCACCAAAGCCATGCAGTGGCACTACATTGTTTTTCAGTCACCAATGTGGATGATAGCTCAGCCAAGGGTATCATGCATACAACGCACTGAAAATGATGATGGCACATGACATAATGCACACACATGAGTCATATGGTCCCCAGTCTATCACAGCATGTTTTATAGTCATTGGCCTGTTACGCTAGAATTGGGTAAACCTGGCTGGGCTGGGTATAGTGAATGGTTTTCAAGCAGAGGAGAGTGAGGCTGCAGGTCATGTGGATTGGTGATGAGTGAGTTTAGCAATAGCAGGTGTAACGAAATGCATACATGTATGTAATTTTGTGCTTACCTGAATACGCGATGGTGAAAATTCTTTTCTCACCAGACATATATAATATTTTAATTTATATAATGTTATTTGTAGACGAGGCTTTCTCATTCAGCAATGTCTAAGTTATTAGGCATTGCTTATATCAAAAAAGGAGCTTAAGTCAAGTCAGATATTCACTTATTAGTTAAACCTTCATGGTAACTAAGATCATGACCATGGCTGACTCCAAGTTACTGTATGGTCCTAGGATTTAGAGAACTGCACTAAGTATTCAGCTGTATGCAAATCATATCACAATTCAACAAAACAGCTCAGCTGCCTGGCAGAAAATCCAGATGAATACATTATCATTCTGAGTTGTTTGCCATGATAGATGTTGTGATTGTAGGAGAAGCCTAAGCTTGAGACCTAGATGTAGCAGAACCAACTACAACTTGATGTCAATTTATGTAAGAAACGAGTGTTAACTGTTTGGAGCCAAAAGGAATAAATTATGAGGAGTTCCCTGTATAATGGTGGATAGGGTTTAAGAATCTCTTTCTTTTCACAGTTTAGACAATTACTTAACGTACTGCACATAAGAGTTCACATGTTGACTAATAGAGAGCTAAATTTCTATTATATGCACATCATTGCATAACAGTATCCATGCATATGTAGTTTATGTTACTTTGTATCTTGCTCGGTCTCTGCATCTATAGAAAACATACTAAATGGGCTCACATCATAATGCCATTTGTGGGACAGCAAGCAAGCAATATCATTCCATAATGTGATGCAATACGTGTGTAATAGGGGAGGCTGGGGCTGGTTGTCACAATTTTTGTGCTTCATATTACCCCATGATTTTGAAGGTGGCAATTAAAAATATATTACACAATAATACGACATCATCTACATGTACGCACACTTTGGCTATTTCAGTTTGCAACCACAATTATGATTTTTGTTTAATATTGGGTACCATTGTGACAACCTGCCCCATGCCGGGGTTGGTTGTCACACCAACCCCTGTAGGCCTTCTCTCCTACCATTAATATTGATAACATATCAGTTCCAAAACATCTAGATAACAGAAATTACATGTTAATTGACACATGCAGCTGTGGCATTTGTATCTAGATCGTCTCAGTGAAAAGTTGCATTTTTGCTCTTCCCATGGTTTCCTGAGTTCCCTTTTCTTTTTCTCTTGACTGTGTGGTAGTTTCCTCAGTAACCCTTCCCTCTTCCTCATGTCTGGGTGATTGTTTACTTCATACACTGTAAAAACAGATGGGTGAATTTCACTCAAAACAGTTCAAAATGGCAATCGATTTCTCAAATAGAATGCTATTTTGAACCATTTTGAGTAAAATTCACCCATCTGTGTAGCCCTTACCTTTCTCTTCTTTATCTGTGGTAAGTTGCTGATTCATTGAGCCCTTCCTTTAGTATTCTAAAGCTGCCATTTCAGGAGAATCTTTCAAAATTGACAATCTTCTTGTTCTGTTGCTTGCAGTGTGGTGCTGCTCTAGAAAAAGGTTGCGCATTTCAAAGGATATGTGCTGAGAAGCACAGCTGGTAGAGCAGAGACCAAGAGGCACAGGTAAGCCAGGAGGAGCAACAATGCATGGAAGTTCATTAACTAGGTCAGGTCTTGCAGTTAGAGCAGACTGCTCAGATATTATCCTTTGTTTTAGAAGTATTAGACACACTGCTTATACCAATAGACCCTTCTGGATTAGTAACAGATTCAATTTTTGGAGAGGCTAATTATACATGTAAAGTGCCATTGGACGGCCTCTGTTGAAAGCTGTCACCCCAGTCTCCATTACTGCATGCAAGTCAAAAATTCTTTCACAGACGTTTGGTTGAATCCAGATGCTTGTGCTAGGCTGGTTGCTTTTGGCTTACATATTTGCAATGAAGGATGATGTTTCAGAAATGCAGTGATGACACAGGCTAATTTTTTTCTCTAAGCATGTCTTGTGCATTGGCAAGTTAATAGCTAATGCTTGCTGGTAAGCAAGCTTTCGTACTTATAGGCCTTGATATATTTCAGAAGCATGCAAAATGAACCAGAAAACCTCTTCTTCTATTAAAGACGGAAAAATCTGCTGCTCCATACCTGATTTCTTATGAGGGCCAGGGTCCAAGGACCAGGCTCACCATGATGCGCTGTTGTTTTTTAATGTGTACATCAGTTCATTTGATAGAGTAGCAAAGAATTTGAAAGTCTCTACCTCTGACAGATTTGTTGTTAAATCTCACCTGGCGAACAGCATGCAGAGCCCATCTTTGTGTCTTTCTCTGGAAGTTTCACAGCATTTTAGACAAGTAAAATTATTTCATAAAAAGACATCTGGCACTACAATGTAGGTTGATTCCAGGATTATTAACTGGTTGATTGTGACACTAACCCCATGCTCTGTTCCATTCCCGTCATGACACGTGTTACATAAAATAATATTTGCTGCGCGAATGGAATAGGCATTTGAGTTTTAATACACGCTCATTATATGTATTATATAATATTATAGTACTATGTTTTGGCATTCTATGATTGCAACATAATAGTTTGTAATGAAAAACACACAATTGCGTGGTACAATACAAAACACAAAATACTCAGTGGCACATGAGATGATTCTCGATTTTTGCATTTAAGCACAGCGGATTACTACCTACATTTCATGTATATTTTTATCACCCTTTTTTGCAAAAATATCAAATCTGTGACAACCAACACGTATGACATTGAACCAGCCCCAGTCTCCTCAAATCATTTAATCTCCATCTGTAACCATATGAAATATGTATATTGTTTCATCTGTTTATTGAGGTACATACCCTTTTGCTGCATGAGTAATACCAAAGTCTCATCGACTGTCATTTATAGACATTGTGGGCATATAAAAAAATAAACGTCATAAAATGTGGGTGTATAAACAAAATAACATTACATCAGCGTCATATAAAACAAAACACTTGATACAAAAACTGTTGTGCAATCGGGAATAGTGAGCAGATCTGGCCATTTTGTTACATCATCCACCCATGCACTCTCCATAATGCCGTATGGGTTTGGAAAAACATCTTCATCCATTTGCAGCTTTTGAAAATATCTTCTTTGTGCCAAAAGATCCAAGTCATTAACATATACACCGATGACCCTGAGATACCAAATGCATGGTTTTGGGCGCGCATGTGCCCTGCCTTATGTCGTTTTCTGTTTATACACCCACTCATTATGATGTTTATTTGTTTATATGCCCACAATGGAAAAGAGTCTATAAATTACTGCATCATATATTGTGTAATATACTGCAACATCAAAGTCATGATCATTAATTTCATGAACTTTTGAACATATCTCTTGTTAATTTCCTCAGCAACACAACAATGGTGTTAATAATATATCTGGTCATGGCCTATTTGGTTTGTCTACATATCTCTGTGACTGATGCACAGTGCACAAGCAGTGAAAGCGCATCACTTAACTGTAGCCACATGGTCACTACAGACATCACCGATGATACTTGTTTAAATTATACAATTCCCTGTTGTGATATTGGTACCTATATTAGAAATTCTACCTTCAAGTCAAACACAACTTTTTGTTTCATGAATGGCACCCATCATGTTATCAACGTGAACTCGACCTGGATAATAATAGGGAATGTCTCCAATATATCTCTAATTGGTCTTGGAGGTCTTGCGCAGTATTCAGTTCAAAACAAAGTGAATGAATACAACTTCACATCCTACAATGATGATCAAACCATCGCTTTTTCAGAATCGAGGGCTGTTATTGAATGCAACAGCATCTTTGCTTTTGTCTTTAAAGACATACAAACTTTTAAAATGAAGAACATGACAATAAAAAATTGTGGTGCTGATGTGACTGATATGATTTCATCCACACAAGGTAATGAATCAATCCCTGATATCAACTGCGCAGCTGTTCTAATGCTCAACATCGCCTACCTAGTGTTTGAATACACCTCTGTACAGAACAGCACAGGGTATGGCCTTGTGGGGATAAATATATTATATTCTCAGCTCAATGGTTCATCCTTTGTTGCCAATAATCAATATATCAAAAATACTCTGCTCCAGCCATATAATTATACCAATCCCACTGTTCTCTGCAATGATATGTTATGCAACAGAAGCTCAGTCATCTATGTCACCTCTGCTTCTAATGATTCACTACTATTTCCAGGAGGGAACACTCTCTTTGTTTATAACTCTTTACCAAACAGCCCAAATTTGGAAATATATGTTGTATCAAGTTTATTTACTTTGGGTATTGATGATTCCATTCCTCTCTCATATGATCACTACAATAATCCGCATATTAATACACCATTTGTCTATAACAGAATGGGTACTGGACTTAGTATCTTAATGCTACAGAACTTATCGTACTCTTTAAACATCATAGTTTCCAACAGCGTGTCATACAGGAATCAGGCTTCTTACGGTGCAAACTTTAACTTTCAGGAACAGAATGGAAGTAGTATGATCTCATTTCAGAATGTTAATAGTACCAGAGGCATAAGTCCATCAGATTGTGGTGGCTTTTACTACAATGCTAATTTATCAGTACATGCAGGTGCTGACATTGTATTTAATGGATGCACGTTTTCTACAGATTGTTCTTCAGCAAGTACCATTTCAGTCCAAAATATAAAAAGCTCTATACATATCAACCAGAGTGACTTATTTGGCAATCAATGGTTTTTTTCTACCCCTCAAGAAAATGGATTCATATCAATCGTGAACTCTAATATAAGAACTGTGAACTGTTATGGTGGGATAAATTTGAGATACTATGATAACAGTATTGCTAACTGCATTTTCAATGGAACATCATTGAATCTATTTAATAGTAGAAGCACACGTATTTCTGATAGCACATTTGAAAATTGCCAGGATGGTGCCATACAGGCATTGGTGAGTTCATTATATTTTACTGGAAATGTCAAATTCATAAATAACACAAACACTAATGGGGGAGCACTTTATCTTGTTTCTTCAACTGTTAGTTTTGAAGCACCAGCAAATTTTACATTTTTAAATAACTCAGCATTGTACAGGGGAGGAGCTGTACTTGTTAATGAAGACCCAATTATTCGTAAATGTATTTTTCTATTCAATGATACTAATGGTACTTTACTGGATCCAGGAATCCATTTGTACTTTGACTACAGCTATGCAGGGGAAGCAGGCAATGTTCTCTATGGTGGTCATATAGAAGGATGCAGTGTTGACTGTTCTCTAATTCCAAAGTACTGTTCCATGAGCAACAGTATGTTAGATATTTTAAATGCAACAACATATCTCGGTAATAACAATGGAAACATGTCAGCTATGATATCATCTGATCCTTTTGCTGTGTTAACCTGTTCTAATAACACACCTATAGATAGCTTAGACACCCAGTCACCAGTTACAGCATATCCAGGGCAAACATTGAATATTTCAATCATTACAATTAGCTATCTGTGGAACCTAGGAACGTCTCCAAGCCCTGTTGCCTACTCTACCTGTGACACAACCTGTGCCAATTTATATTCCTCCAATTGTGTTACTGAAAACTGCACTATTC
The DNA here is from genome assembly GCA_949361645.1 of Spongilla lacustris. Taxonomy (NCBI): domain Eukaryota; kingdom Metazoa; phylum Porifera; class Demospongiae; order Spongillida; family Spongillidae; genus Spongilla; species Spongilla lacustris. The sequence continues at coordinate 7,152,320 of OX442422.1, forward strand.
TATCATTCAATAATGTACAGCAAACACAGCAGTATTGCACCAACTACACCTACCTGGTGACAGGGAGATATAACCAGACATATAATAAGATTCTCTACCTTTTCCCAATCACTTCAGAAATTTCATATGGAGTGATTATTAATGTTAATCAGTGCCCATTTGGATTCAAAACATGGAACACAAATGCAATGACTTGTTCTGCTGATGATGTGCTTACAAAGTACCATATAGTCAATGATATAAACACCTTAACTGTCCTCAGAAATGGTACCATGTGGGTAGGTACATGTAGCTCTAACAAGGTCCTAGCAGTTCACCCCAACTGTCCTTATGATTACTGCAATACATCCAGCATAACCTTCAGGATAGAAGATGAACAGGACAATCAATGTAACAATAACCGGACAGGAGTGCTATGTGGAGGATGTCAGCCCAACATGAGTGTAGTGTTTGGCAGCACTAGGTGTATGGCATGTCCTGGTCAGCAACACCTTTCGCTCCTCATAGCCTTCTCCATCATGGGAGTGGCTTTGGTGACCATGCTGTTACTCCTCAACTGTACTGTCTCTGTTGGTACAATCAATGGTCTCATCCTGTATGCCAATATTATCAGACCTGGCATCCTCAACCACATTTCCATCCCAGATGACAAAAGATTAATATTTGTATTCGTCTCTTGGTTGAACTTGAACCTGGGTATTGAGACATGTTTCTATGATGGTATGGACACATATGCTAAAACATGGCTCCAGTTTGTGTTCCCAGTGTACATTCTTCTCTTGGTAGGAGCCTTCATATTTGCAAGTCGATGGTCTTCCAGGCTAGCACATCTTTGTAGGCAAAATGCAGTTGCTGTGTTGGCTACCCTTATTCTGCTAACCTACACAAATATTCTTGAAACTGTGATCACTGTTTTTGCACCCATCAATTTGTACACTGCAGGTTACTCCACAGCTGACAACCAACTAGTGTGGCTTGCAGATGGCAATGATCTTTATGCACAAGGAAGGCACACCTATCTCTTAATAGCATGCAGTATAGTAACCACGACATTCCTTATTCCCTACACTACCATTTTGTTACTAGCTCCATGGATACAGGCAAACTCACATTGGAAGATATTTAGTTGGATTAATAAACTAAAGCCATTTCTTGATGCTTACCAGGCTCCATTCAAGGATCAGTACCGTTACTGGCCTGGAGTACTTCTGATGGTGAGAGTGGTCCTATATGCTGTGTTTACCAGTAATGAAAGTAATGCCATCAATGTGAATCTCTTGGTGATAATATTAATCTTATGCTTCTACACTGTGGTAGCCACCAGCCTATCTGTATACAAGTATTGGCCTTTGGGTGTTTTGGAGAACTTTTTTGTGCTCAATTTAGTTTTTATATCAGCTATAGTTTTGAAAAGTGCTTCAATACAAGCAATAATAACCAGTACTGGAGTATCCTATGTGGTGATTTTAGGTACACTTTTTTATCACCTTTACACACAAGCAGTAAACGGTTCAAAGTTCGCCTCACACATCTTTAGAAAGTTCAAACGAAATACTGCACCTTTAGTACACATTGGATCTGCTGTTGAACCTAAAAGTTGGGTTCACTCTGATGACTTCAATGAGAGCAGAGAACCACTGTTGGAGGACAGCTGATGATAAGTTTGACTTATAGTGTAGGGACAACTTTTATATACTTTCTAGCCTTCATGGTTTTTGTACAAATGGTGCATGATGTTATATGATGTAATTGTATATTATAAAGCACCACATTTAACCTTGAAAGCGGTTTTGTTGTGGTATACATTCAGTTTTTAGATCAATCGGCAAATGTGAAGGTCTGGGCACTTCATGTTTACAAACAAATGTTTCATGGGTCCCCTGCCAGGCTGCTTGTATAAATAAGCACAGTAGGGGAGGAGGGGGTTAGTTGAGCCACTTTTTAAGTTTTGGTTTATACTGCCTCTGAGGTTTGGTATTAAGCAGAGGTTAATACTCTGATGTAAAGGGGCATCACTTGGGTACATGTCGTAGGAATGTTAGAGACTGGGGATGTACGTGAGAATAGGGACATTATTAAAAATCAACAGGTGTCAAATAGCACAACTAACCCAGCCAAGTGGGTTAGTTGTGCCAGGTACATGGGTCAGTTCAGCCATATGCTGCCTTCAGCCAAAGTTATTTGCATTGCACAATAATTGCTAACATAAGTAGGTCTAGGCCTTATGTTGTAAAATCATTGATAAAAGCAAATTCATACACTAATGCATGACACTTTTTCAATGAGAGCTCTTGAAATTGATCGGCAAGTGTTTTTAACGTTATTCAAAGTCATTTTTCTATTTAGAAATTAAAACAGAATACTTCTGAGATTGCTGCATAGCCAAATAAGCATAGCTCACTATTTCTATTACGTCAATCAATAAAACATTTTAATGCCATACAATTGCAGCTAAAGCACTAACCCCCTTAGCAAATGGCTCAACTAACCCCACTACTAACTTTTCCTGTAACTACCTAAGTTGTATAAAAAGGAAGCAAAGTATAGAATTCATTATAAACATAAATATAGCTGCATACATGTACTTTCAAACACCCAAGACTGAAACAAGAATATAGTCATTGTGTAGAAATTATGAGGGCACAAACCGTAAAAACAGAATTTCACTTTGATCATCAAAATTCTTATTTTTGAATTTCATATTCTGATGAATACTAAAACAAAATCCTAAAGTAGGTGTGGTAATGGGACTTAATGTGTTAGTACAATAGGACTTGTAAGGATTCACATGTAGAAGAAGTTCAAGGTGTAATGGACATGCGCAGTTGGGAATGATTGCTACTACTTAAGAACTCTTCAGACTCTGATCTCGCTCTCTCTCGGCGGGTCTGCAACAACGGTGCTGGCTGCTGTCTTTGTCAGCGTGCGCACTGGCTACTACATGTACCTCATTTGTATAGTTGTGTGCTTTGTGATTGTTGATATTTGATATCTTCCCTGTCCCTACGAGCGCCTCGCGTTACGTACACAGCTGGAGTTATCACATTGGCGACGAGGGTGAATCGAGTATGGCTACTCTTTTGGGAGCAGTTGGCCCCTTCAACCCTGACACCGACGACTGGGTAGTCTACTCCGAACGTCTCGAGCAGTTTTTCAAAGCTAATGGTATCTCAGACCCAGAGAAGCAACGGGCGGTGCTTTTGAGCACATGTGGAAACGAGACATACCTCCTTATTCGCAGCCTGGCAGCACCAGATAAGCCCACAGACAAGTCTATCTCGGAGATAGTTAAGTTAGCCCGTGACCATTTTTGTCCCTCTCGTTCTGTTATAGTTCAGCGCTACAACTTCAACTGTCGTACTCAGAAAGAAGGCGAAACCGTTTCCCAGTTCTGTGCGGAACTCCGGAGATTGTCTGAATTCTGTGAATTTGGAAATACCCTCAACGACATGCTCAGAGACCGTTTGGTATGCGGCATTAAGGATATCAAGTTACAGCGAAGGCTTTTGGCAGAAAGGGGCCTCACTTTCGCCAAGGCCTTTGAATTAGCTCAAGCGGCCGAACTGGCAGAAAAGAACGCCATGGATATTCAGCATTCCACCACGGTCTCCGTTTGCACTGTTCAGTCTCCAGACTCTCCAGCAGGTATGGATAACGTGCATGACGCTTGTTTTCGTTGTGGCGGAAGGCACAGTGCCAAGGACTGCCGTTTCAAGTCGGTGGAATGGCTTGAGGCAAAGAAACAGTTCTACAGACCTAAACTTGCTAAATGTAGGTCTGTAATTCATACATGCATGCAAAGCATCAGAATGTGCTATTTACCATATGTTACCACATGTACAGCAGATAGGACACAGATCCACTCCAGCACTGGTCACTTGGGGTCATTGGCTCTGTGCATTCTCACCTCTGCCTCCAGTGCTGCTGCCCCCACAGACATGCTAGCCTCAGGGAGATGGCAGACAAAGGAGATGTGACAGCCATAGCAAAAGCAGGATATTTCCCTTCTTCCCAGCCAGACAAGTACATGTATGTCACCTGGACAAAGTTAGGCTGGGTTTCCACTACTACATGTAGATCCCCCAGTGATTGTGATGAGAGACCACAATCATCACCCCATGCACTTGCAGATGGCAGCATGGTTTCTGAGCTGTGTTTAGACACAAGGAGGCTTTTCTTAGCCCTCACTCCTGATAGCATGGTGACCACAGCATCCCTTGGGCAATTGTGACAGAAGACCACATCACCATCCAGCTGGTAGCATGATTTCCTACTCGATTTAATTTGTTTCTCACTAGTTCTAAAATTGGTGATTCAATGAAGTAAAAGTAATGCAATAAATTACAGACCTAAACTTGCTAAATGTAGGTCTGTAATTCATACATGCATTTGCAAATATATGAAAATATATGAACAGTAGACAATGTACAAGTGTACTTGTGATAATGAACAAGAAGAAATGCACAGTAGGACAAATACATGCAAACTTTATGAATGCACTGCAAACGGATAAATGCAACAGTAGCATATTTTTAAAATGTGCAACACTGACATTTGTAATCCTCCATGCATGAGCACATGAACATGTAATTAAGGTGTTGCTGACCACAATGCAACTAAATTCAGGACCCATACACAGCTATTAAAAAACAATATGCAATTGTCATAAATCATCATACTCTGAAAATATGTCATGTGGAGCAGTGCAATGGTTCATTTGGTGTTCCTGAAGCCCTATGTAGGGGCCTCAGTCAGTCACGGCCTGGTCTAATCATCTGGGTGCATGTACAAAGGATTGTGGCCATTACCAGCCTCCCTAGTGGCTTTCTTTAGTGGGCTTACATACATGCCCTTGTGGGCACTAGCAACCTCCTTCTTTGTCCCCTTAAATGTCTGCTTACTCTTAACATGGCTATATTTTGATTCTTTGGTGAGGACACTTTTGATTCCAAGTGACCCACTCTCCTCAGGTCCCAATGTTGGCACCAGTGGGGGGGTGGCCTCTTTGGCTTGGTCTGCCCCTTGCCCTTGGCAGATGGCTTCTTCATACCCTTCTCTGCCTGCTCCTCCTCTTCGCCTGCCTCAGGGGACAATGACATTGCTGTCCTCTGCATCCCTTCAGGAGATTCTAACATTAACTTTTCAGTGTTCAAAGGATATCGGCCCCACTCCCCATCAACAGTGACCTCCTCCCCAGGAATGCTGACCTCCTCCCCAGGAATGCTGACCTCCTCCCCAGAAATGCTGACCACCTCCCCAGGAATAGTGATCTCCTCCCCAGGAATGGAGGCCATCTCTCCTTCCCCCACCAAGTGTGGCTGGGGTGAAGCATTGCTTTCTGATACAGTCATGTGCTCCTGATCAACAGCCATCTCAACCTTCTCCTTGTCCAGCAATGATTTCATCACACGTGCATTCAGCAGAGGTGCTATCTTCTGTTGCAGTGTTCTGTCTGACTCTTCCTCACTATAACCCACAAACTGGGTTGACACACCTTCCACAGTCTTTGGTGTCACCTTGGTGAGAGAGGAGGCACTACTTAATGGTGACTTGCTCTCCTCCACACCAATGTTATGCTTTTCTACAGTTTGCTTTTGGGTGCCATCTGAGTGATGCCACCTTTGACCTGTGGTGGTGCTGTGGGGGTATTGTTGGACTGCTTCCTGTTAGACTTGCCAGCAGCGGAAGGTACTTCAACCCCCTCATCCCCTGGTTCATCTTCCTCACTTCTATACTCTTCTCCACGTCCTGTTGACTCAGAAGATAAAGATGGAGAGGTCTCTTACAGCAACTCCTCAGAATGGTCTACACTTTTTTCTCTGGACATAGCTTTGGTCTTTAGCTGATATCCTCAGGAGGCTCCATGCTAGCGCTCTTCCTTACACCACCCCCACTGCTCCCCTCATCACTACTATCATACTCCTCCACCCCATCACTTTCTGGTGCTATGGGATATGCAGTTGCCGTGGGATACGACAGTGACCTGTTCTCACCATACAGGTGTTCTACTTGTGCTTTTGTGCAGTGTATATGTAAGCAGTCTTATTTAAAATAATAATAACCAAGCCCAAACGTAAGCACTTAGGAGCAGGATGGCTCCAGTTATGGACCAGAATAGAATGCTAATACATGTAGAATTACACAAATGTCCTATACTACAAATTCATCACCTGGACCACCATTATAGCCTGCACACCTTGCTAACAGAACTCTAGCATTTGCATTCACCAGAGTTATGTTACATCACCCATTCAGTTGGGTGACAGCCTGTGATTTGGAAAGATATAGCTGAGAAGCTAAATCAGATCCCTCCATGTCAGGTTACTTTTTGCCAGGGGAATACAAACCCAACCTAGCTCATTGCACTTTGGGTCATTTGCAATGTGTTTTCTCTGTTCAGTCTGCTGCATACACATCTGTCACACTCACTTCAGAGGCAATGTGACAGTAAGGTCAAGTGCAGCTGGCTTGAATCAGAACATCAGCTGGCCATGTCCTGCTCATCTCTGATGGCCATTCATTTCCCATCTCTACATATGACAGGTAACATGTGCAAGGTGACCAAAAATGTCTCAATCTGTTGTGGCATGTAACCACACCTATCATGGCCAGCCCTGGAAGGTTACTGTAGTTCAAAGCAATGAAAAATTCATCGGGCCCAAGGTGATCCTAGTCAGCACCACATACCCTGAAAGTACAGGCAGCTGGTTGTATCATTGTACTATTCCAATTTTTTTTATTTTGAGAAGTTTGTAATCAATAATTAATTCACAATACTGATACATTAGAGAATACTATTAAGACTATACAACTAACTGGCTACAGTAATAGTTAAAATAAACAAAATTGCTAAATGTACATGTAAATATGTTTGGCGTACTTTCCCCCTTGTTCAGTTCCTCAGTAGATTGCTGTCTACATCACCAATTTTATTAAAAGAGTGAGTTTCTCAATACCATACATTAACTGACCATGCTAAAGAACGCATGACTTCTCTAATGCATCACATACAAGTTAATCACCTGGAACAGGAAATTTTACCCCACAACAATGAAGCACATCATGCTAAATATCCTCCATACAAGGGTTTGTTTTTGCCACAAAAATGTAATGGATTTGAACAATTTTATTGTATTTTTTAAAACTAGTGTGGACTCAGCACTAATTGCTGAGATGATTAAGATTTTAAAAAGATTGTACGAAAGGATCTGTTCCCATTGTATTGAGTAGATATGCTGTGCAGAATTGAGTGAAATCCACCATATATATGTACAGGGGCAGTTATGTTCAGTCCAACAATGTGCTCATACATACATTGTGCCTGTAAAATACCGATACTGAGTTACATCACCACAAAAAGATTGAAAGTGAATAAATTAATATGCCTTTACTCAACACCCAATACGTGTTAACAGTTGCAATTGTCCCGTAACTCGGATATTATTTTTAATGTATTTTTACTAGATTATTGTATGGTTTACCGTGTAGCTAGCAATAACGCATTCTAATCGCGTGACTTGATTCGTTAATGAATAATTAATTAATCATTTCTTTGTCACGGGTGGTGCCGCAGGTTTTCTCGGAACGATGCAGTAAGTCGGAGTCATAAAGTTGCTTCTTGTGTGCTAATTAGTGCCGTGACGTGCTTGAATCAAGCATCAGTTTGTTAAGGAAACCAATATGTAGCTACTACAATACATGTAAGCTATAGTGATGATATAATGCATGTACGTGTATAGAAGAGACGAGAACAGTTTCTCTATGGGTGGTAGGGGCGACGGGATCATTGCCACGCCCGATTCTATGGGCTTGATGCATATTTGTATTGGGAGAACCATAGCAAATATCTATGGGAGAACGCAGACTTTTGTCTGCGAGATAAATAAATCCAGTTATTCAAAGAACAATGAGTACTGCATCCCCGCTGATATAAGGTACACAATGCTACACTTGGTGCATGGAGCGATGGTCCTTCCCTATGGATACTAGCTGCATAACAAAAAAAGACAATAAACTTAAATCAGCTTACAATTCAAGGTAGTTACCGTAGTATGGAATTCAGAGAATCAAAAAGCCTATCCTTTTCTCTACATTCAAGACTCGTTTTCAAAATTCCGCCCCCCTTTGTGGTCAACACTTACAACGCCTTAAGTACATGTACATGTGGGTGTGGTTCATCATAATGTAGTGCTTGATTGGTTTCCAACCGGTCACTGTCAGTGGTAGTCTCGCAAGCCAGACGTACTATGACGTGGACTGGGGACTAGCACGAATAGTACTATTCGTGCTAGTCCCCAGTCCACGTCATAGTACATCTGGCTTGCGAGACTATGTCAGTGGTAAGAATTTTTGAACAAATTCTTGACTTTTCATGTCCCACCGCAGCCTGTTCGTAGCACGATTCTATATTATTGTTGCTATATATCTTAGACTGGCGTACTAGCCACACCCTTGTGTACGTGCCACGGCCACATAGCTTAATTGTTTTAATGAGCAATTATTGCATGATACGTCACGTGGCGTCATGTGCTATATGTAATGTGTAGAATGGTGGATTGCAAATTAGCAAACAACACCCACATGAACATGACAGAAAAACATTTACCTGAACGATCACGGCCATTAGTCTCGCATGCCCCCCCCCCCCCCCCCCCCCCCCCCCCCCCCCCCACCCCACCCCAAGGCTACTATGCTACATGTAGATCCGCCACTGATATAGGTGTTGTAGTAACCGATTGGGCTATTCCGGACTGATAGAGATACAACTCCGAGTGGTATTTGAGTTCGTTAATGGACATGGTTCTGATTAATTAGTTTCAGCGA
>OX442422.1:7161342-7328817 GCA_949361645.1 Spongilla lacustris
GTTCGTTAATGGACATGGTTCTGATTAATTAGTTTCAGCAAAATCAAAAGCTTTCGGGTTCCCTGAAAATGCTATAAGGATGCGGCGTCTAAGATTAGTTCACACTAGAGACTGGCATGTGGTTTCGTGGCTTATGAATACATGTACAATATAAACTTACGACATCAACAAAAACAATAATAAAACTTTTAATGCGTGCCGTTCTTCAAAATCATGTTGCTACAAGCGATGTGACAGTATTTATCACATTAATATTCATTTTAGGTGTGCTCTAGATCTGAGGGGTATGGTGGGGGGGGGGGGGGGGGGGGGGGGGAAATGGGCATGTTCGTAGGCATATGAGGGGGGCTGGGCCAACATTTTAGAAATTATAACAACTTACATAAGCCACAGAGGTTGGCACTCATGGCCTTATATACATATGTATATAAAAAGGCAGAGCTTGTACGTTCATGTACATGTACCGCTTCAGTGTGCTTCAATTAGATGCACACTTGTATACGTGCCCATGATATTCTTATTTCTTATCCTTTATTATCTTTGCTTTGATTTTTTTTGGATGCTCAAGTAAAGAGTCTGCATGCTATTCCTCATGCATTTCAATGGATTGCAATCTCTGCAGTGATACTGCACACTATTTTGCAATTGTGTGTCCAGGACATTTGAGTGGTTGATAGATAAAACTGGTGCTGTATACCAGCCTGTGGCATGGACAGGGGGACTAATTAAACCTATTTGTGCCGATGAAGGAATTGCACAATTCAAGACAGTGTAGTTCTAAGTACAACACAATGCACCTCAGTATATTAATAAGTCTTCTGATGACATCAGTAGAGTAGTGGGCCTGGGATTGAATAGAAGTACACATGTACTTTATCAGGTGTACAGGTTAGTATCCCAGAAGAGGGGGCAGGTCCATGTACCGTAGGGTAGTATGTTTACATAATGGAATACCCATTTTCTCTGCATGTGGGCAGGCAGAGATGTCATAATGCCACTTGTGGGACAGCAAGCAAGCAATATCATTCTATAATCTGACGCAATACATTTGCAGTAGAAATTTAATCTACCTCTTTAAAACCAAATGATAATATGTGTATCAGTTAATTCATGCTACTGGCATACCCCTTTGCTGAGTAAAGATTGTTACTCCAAGTCCCATCAACTATTATTTGAAAACTACTGATATAATGCACTGAAATTATAAGGAGTTAATGAAGTTTTGAATTTTTTAGATTATATTTCAACTCTTGCTAATATTCGCAGCAACACAACAATGGTGTTAATAATATATCTGAGCATGACCTGTTTGGTTGGACTACATATCTCTGTGACTGATGCAAAGTGCACAAGCAGTGAAAGTGCATCATTCAACTGTAGCCATATGGTCACTCCAGACAACACCGATGATACTTGCTTAAATTCTGCACTTCCCTGCTGTGATATTGGTACCTATGTTAGAAATTCTACATTCAAATCAAACACAACTTTTTGTTTCATGAATGGTACTCATCATGTTATAAATGTGGAAATGCCTCTGTTAATAATAGAGAATATCTCCAGTATATCTCTAATTGGTCTAGGAAGTTTTGTGCAGTATTCAGTCCAAAACAAAGTGAGTGAATACAACTTTACATCCTATGTTGATGATCAATACATCACATTTTTGGAATCCACGGTGGTTATTGAATGCAACAGCACCTTTGCTTTTGTCTTTCAAGACATAGAAAATCTAAATGTTAAGAACATTGCAATAAAAAATTGTGGTGCTGATGTGACTGATGTAATTTCATCTGTACAAGGAAATGAATTGATCCCTCATATCAGCAGTGTAGCTGTTGTTATGTTCAACATCACCAACCTGGTGTTTGAATACACCTCTGTACAGAACAGCACAGGTTATGGTCTTGTGGGGATAAATATATTATATTCTCAGCTCAATGGTTCGTCCTTTGTTGCCAACAATCAGTATATAAAAAATACCCTGCTCCAGCCATATAATAATCCCACTGTTATTTGCAATGATATGCTATGCTACAGAAGCTCAGTCATCTATGTTACCTCTGCTTCTAATGATTCACTACTATTCCCAGGAGGGAACACACTCTTTGTTTATAACTCTTTACCAAACAGCCCAAATTTGAAAATATTATCAAGCTTATTTGCTTTGGGTATTGATGATTCTATTTCTACTGAACTATATGGTGAAATTTTTTTCCACAACAGAATGGGTACTGGACTTGGTGTCTTAATGCTACTGAACTCATTATACTCTGTACAAATCAATGTCACCAACACTGTGTCATACAGGAATCAGGCTTATTATGGTACAAACTTTAACTTTCAGGAGAAATTTGGAAATAGTGTGATGGTTTTTACTACAATGCTAATTTATCAGTGTCCAGTACACATGACATTGTAGGTCCTGACATTGTATTCTATGGATGCATTTTTTCTACAGACTGCTCATCAGCAAGTACTATTGTAGTCGAAAGCATAAATAAATTTATTCAGATCAACAAGAGTACATTATATGGTCATCAATGGTTTATTTCTACCCCTATAGAAAAAGGATCCATATCAATCGTGAACTCTAATATAAGAACTGTGAACTGTGATAGTGGGATATATTTGAGATACTATGACAACAGTATTGCTAGCTGCTCTTTCAATGCAACTTCGTTGTATCCATTTCATAGTAATGTGATTATTGATAATAGCACATCTACAAATTGCCAAGATAGTGCCATTGAGGCTCAGTCCAGCCCATTAACATTTACAGGGATGTCAGTTTTATAAATAACACGAATAGCACACAAGATGGAGGAGCACTTTATCTGTATTATTCAACTGTTCTTTTTGTAGCACCAGCAAATGTTACATTTTTAAATAACTCTGCATCGAATGATGGAGGGGCTATATTTGTTGAAGATGATCCAATTAATCGTAAATGTATTTTTCAATTCGATGATACTGATGGCACTTTACGGGATCCAGGAATTCATTTGTACTTTGACTACAGCCATGCAGGGGAAGCAGGCAATGTTCTCTATGGTGGTAACATTGATGTATGCAGTGTTGACTGTTCTCTAGCTCCACATTACTGTTCCAGAGGCAACAGCATCATAAACATTTTGACAGCAATAACATATCTTGGTAATAACAATGGAAACATGTTAGATATGATAGCATCAGATCCAAGTGCTGTATTTGGCTGTGCTAACAACACAGCTATTCTTTGATACCCAGCCACCGGTTCTAGCATATCCTGGACAAACATTGAATGTTTCAATCATTACAGTTGGTCAGTTACTTGGAACATCTCCAGGCCTTGTTGCCTATTATACATGTAGCTGTGAAACAACCTGCATTGATCAAAATTGCTATTGTGACACTAACTGTACTAATCCATCATTCAATAATGTACAGAAAACACAGCGGTATTGTACTAACTACACCTACCTGTTGACAGGAAGAGATAACCTGGTATACAATATTACTCTCTATCTTTTCACAATCAGTGCAGATTCAAATCTTTATTTAGATCCATATGAAGTGATCATTAATGTTCATCAGTGTCCATTTGGATTCAAAAAATGGAACACAAATGCAATGACTTGTTCTGCTGATGATGTGCTTACAAAGTACCATATAGGCAATGATATAAACACCTTAACTGTCCTCAGAAATGGCACCATGTGGGTAGGTAGTACCACTAACAAGGTCCTAGCAGTTCACCTCCACTGTCCTTATGATTACTGCAATACAGCCAGCATAACCTTCAGGATAGAAGATCAACAGGACAATCAATGTAGCAATAACCGGACAGGAGTGCTATGTGGAGGATGTCAGCCCAACATGAGTGCAATGTTTGGCAGCACTAGGTGTATGGCTTGTCCTGGTCAGCGACACCTTTGGCTCCTCATAGGCTTCTCCATCATGGGAGTGGCTTTGGTGACCATGCTGTTTCTCCTCAACTGTACTGTATCTGTTGGTACAATCAATGGTCTCATATTGTATGCCAATATTATCCGACCTGGCATCCTCAACTATTATCCTATTGAAGATGTCAAAATATTTGTATTCGTCTCTTGGTTGAACTTAAACCTGGGTATTGAGACATGTTTCTATCATGGTATGGACACATATGATAAAACATGGCTCCAGTTTGTGTTCCCAATGTACATTCTTCTCTTGACATGAGCCTTCATATTTGCAAGTCGATGGTCTTCCAGGCTAGTAGGCAAAATGCAGTTGCTGTGTTGGCTACCCTTATTCTGCTAACCTACACAAATATTCTTGGAACCGTGATCACTGTATTTGCACCCACCAAACTAGACATTGGTAACTCCACAGCTGACAACCCACAAGTGTGGCTTGCAGATGGCAATGTTCCCTATGCACAAAGAAATCACACCTATCTCTTAATAGCAGGCAGTATGGTGACCGGGACATTCCTTATTCCCTACACCATCATTTTGTTACTAGCTCCATGGATACAGGCAAAATCACATTGGAAGATATTTAGTTGGATTAATAAACTATAGCCATTTCTTGATGCTTACCAGGCTCCATTCAAGGATCAGTACCGTTACTGGCCTGGAGTACTTCTGATGGTGAGAGTGGCCCTATATGCTGTGTTTACCAGTAATGAAAGGAATGACATCAATGTGAATCTCTTGGCAATAATAATAATCTTATGCTTCTACACTGTGGTAGCCACCAGCCTATCTGTATACAAGTATTCGCCTTTGGGTGTTGTGGAGAACTTTTTTGTACTCAATTTGGTTTTTATATCAGCTATAGTTTTGAAGAGTGCTTCAATACAAGCAAATGTAATAATAACCAGTACTGGAATGTCATATGTGGTGATTTTATGTATCCTTTTTTATCACCTTTACACACAAGTGAAAGGTTCAAAGTTCGCCTTACACATCTATAGAAAGAAAGAAATACTGCACCTTTAGTACACATTGGATCTGCTGTTGAACCAACAAGTTGGGTTCACTCTGATGACTTCAATGAGAGCAGAGAACCACTTCTGGAGGACAGCTGATGATAAGTTTGACTTTCAGTGTAGCAACAACTTTTATATCTTTTCTAGTCTTCATAGTTTTAGTACAAATGGTGCATGATGTTATGTGATGTGAATTGAGCTAATTGTATGTTATAAAGCATAAATATGCCTAACATGACTACATTTAACCTTGAGAGCGTTTTTGTTGTGGTATCCATTCAGTTTTTAGATCAATCGGCAATTGTGAAGGTCTGGGCACTTCATCGTTTACAAACAAATGCTTCATGTGTCCCCTCCTTGGCTGCTTGTATAGGTGCTAATATGCAAGAACCCTGCACGCTAAATTATGCAAGGCTTTTGTGGAGACACTCTACATGTAAGCTGTGCAAGGCTCTTCCATGTTAAGCTGATGCGAGCATGCTAGCAATTACAATATGTGTGTATTGCATGGTGGGTTCACAGCTTTGCAAGAAAACTTGATGCTGTGGAGGTTTTGAGCAGATCTGACAATAAACTGTTTCAAAATATGGACAAGATATAGTTTTAATCATGAATGTGGTGATCAAACTGAGATAAATTTCTTTAAATCACTTTCAGTGATGAAAGGGCAGTGATCTGACTTGGGAATTTGTCAACTGATAAAGGTCAGATACATGAACGTTTGAACTAATCACACAGCAGAATGTCAAGACAGAATAGATATTGCTTTTTTATACATAGAATAATTAAGTATAGAACCATTATACAAGAAAAGATTGAAATGAATATTAATAAATAGACTAACTATTCTACTATATTGGGAAGTCCTATCCCATCAGCCATATCCAAAGCGCTCCTCCATCTGATATGAGAGCCCCGAAGACACAAATCAGTGGCTCTAATGATTGCAAACAATTGCAACATACTGGCCCACAGCCATCCCATCTGACTTTCCCATTTAATACAGATGTGTTCAGAGAGGTGTTTAAGACAGTTGGTTGCTTCACATCCCAAGGCACCATCAACTGACACCACAAACGATGTAAATGAGGCTCAAGAATAGATATTGCTGATTTTATTTTGTCTGTATTGATGCTATTTTTTCAAGTGCAAATTTTAAACTGCGGCTTTAAGTAAAAAGTAGTCACATACAGGGAGAAAAATGATCAGGCCAGATTTTCCTAGATCAAGTCTTAGACCTGGATCACATGAGGCAACTGCAGCTTTATGCACTATCGACTTCTTGATAACATGGGACCACACATGACTGGCGGGTGTCGCACTTCTAAATAACTTGGTTTCAACTGATGAGGCAGAATGCAAAGGCCATTCTACCTGTACACCTCTTCATGGTTGTGCTATTTAATTGCCACTGTGCTACATCTGTGTATGGATGTTGTTCATGTTTACTTGTTTTGGTACAATATTTTAGAATTACAATCATAATTATCAGTTTTAGTATTCTACATAATGCCTCTTTCAGTACTGCATGGTCCACTTCCCATCCCTGGCATTAGATGAGCTGCATACCTTTGATCATCAGGTCAGACACACCTTCACAGTGTGCCAATCTATTGACACTACTGACAGCTCGTGAAAGCAGGCCCAGTTGAGTTTAAGCAGAGGTGGCCTGGGGCTTCACTCACTAGCACATCACTCTACTGCAGCATTTATTGCCTCTATCAGTACTGCAGGCCTTGCCTCACCTTCAGATAATTTACCAGGCTGAGGCTGTTAATTTGTACAACATGTCTGTACCCCCTGAGAGAGCAGTTAACATTGACAGTCTAGCCCCTTCTCCTTGTTGACAGCACACTCTGTCAGCCACATTAGAATGTATTCAATTTAACTCTGTTCTCACAGTAAGCAAATGGCCATCAAGTGGTGGCTAGGGCTATACACCTCACCTGGCTCGCCTCACTGTACATTGTGCCCAGAACACCCTTTGGATCCATTAGGTGACCATGCCTTGACATTGGTGATGCTTTATCCAGGCACAATAAGCTCAGGGATTTAGTGCTCCAAACCTGCCATTGTGCCTGCATCAGTGACAAGGTAGAAGCTGGCAGTGGACTTAGACGTGAGCTGTGGAAAGTCTGCTGCCTTTGTCACTTCTCCACTAAACCCTTCCTTTCTCTCTGAAATGGGCTCACAGCAGGGTCAGCCACTGAGTTAAGAAAGCACCGTGGCAATGATGCTAAGTGTTCTGAGCTAGATACCCTATGGCTTGTGGTGGAGTCATATGGAGCTTGGGGCAAATTAAAGAAGCTTTTCAAAGTTTCTCAAGACCTGCCTGCATCTCACTTTGCCACCAGGACCAAGTCAAAGGTGGTCTCCAACCTGTATGGCTGCCTGAACATAACTCTTTATATGTGAGCCAATGCCTGGGCCCTCCTCTTAAGGGGTGGATACTTACACCAGGAGGGTGATACATGTAGTTCCACAACATAACTTTGTAATTTGCATACTATGCATTTAATCTGTGCATTATTCTATATCATAGCAATGAAAATATAATAATTATATAATAAGCTCTATGGTAGAGGAGATATCCTATATCCTATTGCATTAGCATTTTAATTTACTATAATAATAGTTATTATATACGTATATACAAATGATTACACACCAGACTTAAAAGTTGTACATTTACATTACCTTTTTTATTAGGTAAATATCTCTCTGCTCTAATTACGATGAAAACAAACCTGCCATACATTTCAGCCAAGACTTCACTCTTGTGGTAAGACTGAAGCAAGGCATGAGAATATGCTCCTTGCCCCAGTTACCATATGTCACCACAGCAGGTAGGACATACACATGTAGATCCACCCCAGCACAGAGCACTTGAGGTCATTGGCTCTGTGCATTCTCACCTCTGCCTCAAGTACTGCTACCCCCACAGACATGCTAGCCTCAGGGAGATGGCAGACAAAGGAGATGTAACAGCCATAGCAAAAGCAGCATACTTCCCTTCATCCCAGCCAGACAATTATGTCACCTGGGCAAGTTAGGCTGCGTGAGAGGTCAGGTATGAGGCCACTGCCGTTCTTAACCGTCACTACTTGATGGGCACCAGCGAAGACAAAATTCCACTATTAGATCCCTCAGTGATTGCGGTAAGAGACCACAATCATCACTCCATGCACTTGCAGATGGCAGCATGGTTTCTGAGCTGTGTTTAGACCCAAGGAGGCAAATTTAGCTGTAACTGTGACGTCAGGTGTGAGGCCTGTCTTAGCCCTCACCCCTGATGGCATGGTGACCACAGCATCCCTTGGGCAATTGTGGCAGAAGACCACATCACCACCCAGCTGGTAGCATGATTTCCTACTCGATTTGTTTCTCACTCCCACTGACCATTATAATTTTACCTGTTATAAATAAAATGTAATTGGTGATTCAATTAAGTAATTATAATATTAATGCAATAAATTAAATTTACAAAGTATTACAGACCTACATTAGAACATGTATATCTCTTAAACTTGCTAACTGTATTTCTGTAATTCATGCATGCATTTGTAAAAACATGAACAGTAGACAATGTACAAGTGTATAAAAAATGCACAGTATAGGACAAGTGCATGCAAGCTTTCATGAATGCACTGCAAACTGATAAATGCAGCAGTAGCAATTTTTTTATTTGTGCAACATTAATTTGTAATTTACTAGGCTGTCAGGAATCAGACACTCCTCCATGCGTGAGCATTTAATTAAGGTTTTTCTGACCACAATATAATTCAGGACCCATACACAGCTTTTTAAAAACAATATGTAATTGAATTTGTCATAAATCATCATACTCTGAAAATATGTCATGTGGAGCAGTGCAATGGTTCATTTGGTGTTCCTGAAGCCCTATGTAGGGGCCTCAGTCAGTCATGGCCTGGTCTCATCATCTGGGCGCATGTACAAAGGATTGTGGCCATTGCCTGCAGCCTCCCTATTGGCTTTCTTTAGTGGGCTTACATACATGCCCTTGTGGGCACCAGCAACCTCCTTCTTTGTCCCCTTAAACGTCTGCTTACTCTTAACATGGCTAGATCTTGATTCTTTGGTGAGGGCACTTTTGATTCCAAGTGACCCACTCTCCTCAGGTCCCAATGTTGGCACCAGTGGGGGTGGTGTGCCTACAGGCCTCTTTGGCTTGGTCTGCCCCTTGCCCTTGGCAAATGGCTTCTTCATACCCTTCTCTGCCTGCTCCTCGACCATCACTTTCTGCTGCTATGGGATATGCAGTTGCCGTGGGACGGACACGAAAGTGACCTGTTCTGGGCTACAGCCAAAAGTTCAGCTGATCACCTGGATGTGGCCATTCACTAGTGCCCTTGGCCACAGGCTGTATGTATCTACTCCTTTGCAAGAATACTGGCCACTGTTGAGGTGTTTACCTGTACCTGCACTGACAGCAGTACATCTAAGCAGTCTTATTTAATATAATAATGACCAAGCCCAAACATAAGTAGTTAGGAGCAGGATGGCTCCAGTTATGGACTAGAATAGAATGCTAATGCATGTAAAATTAGACAAATGTGCCTAGGCTACAAATTCCTCGCCTGGATTACCCTTACGACAGTTATGTTACATCATCCATTCAGTGGGTGATAGCCTGTGATTAGGAACAGTAAAGCTGAGTAGCTAAATCAGATCCAAGTCAGGTTACTATTTGCCAAGCTTCAGTCCCCAACACCCACAATGTTCTGCAGTGAGGAGGATACAAACCCAGCCTGGGTCATTGCACTTTGGGTCATTTGCAATGCGTTTTCTCTGTTCAGTCTGCTGCATACACATCTGTCACACTCACTTCAGAGGCAATGTGACAGTAAGATCAAGTGCAGCTGGCTTGCCTTATGACCAATTAGGAAGCAGAACATTAGCTGGCCACGTCCTGCTCATCTCTGATCCCCATTCACTTCCCATCTCTACATTTGACAGGTAACTAAAAATGTCTCAATCTGTTGTGGCATGTAACCACATCACCACCACTTTTCCTGGCCAGCCCAGGAAGGTTACATGTAGATCAAAGCAATTAAAAATTCACTGGGCCCAAGGTGGTCCTAGTCAGCACCACACACCATATTCATTATGTATACTACTAAGACCTACAATAATTTATGAAAGTACAGGTAGCTGGTTGTATCATTGTACCATTTTATCCACAAAAAATTTAACTCCCTGTATATGTAAATTACCCTGTAATCTTTTTTTTTTGTTTTGTCCCAGAAACATTGCCAAGAAGGAGGCTTAAGGCACTAAGCCTGAAATACGTATACCCAGCACACCCTCAATCCTATATATGTTCCACCCGAGTTAGTGGTTCACCAACTTAGTCAAGTGAAGCTGTAGTCAAGTGAAACCATGACTAGTCACATAGTCACAAGGCCAGGGCACTATTCATGCTGGCATATTTTACAAAGGAATTCTAACAATAATGCTTTGGAAGTTAATGAAGAAACAGAAGATGAAAAAATTGTTCTAATAACCGTCTGATTTATTTATAGACAATAAGTAATTCGCAATACCGATACATTACAGATATACTTGTAAGACTATACAACTAACCAGCTACAGTAATAGTTAAAATAAACACTGTTACTGCATGTACATGTAGTTAATTCCCAGCCGGTCACAATAGTCTACATGAAAGTCATCTGTTATCACACGTTTGCTGGACAGGCATGCAGCCATGCCTGCCCATTTGCCCTAAAAGACAAATCATATAGACTTAGGTGTCTGTATACACATATAGTCTTCTCCTCCCCAGCCCTTCCTCCTTCTCCTCCCCGCGACTCTCTCCATCCAAAATAGAAGGCCTAGTCGAGGGGTGGTAGCTGCATTTTGGGGTCAGCATGTGTGGTTTGTGGACAGAATGAATGTGAAAGATACAATACTATCCTGACTACAACAGCCTATGCATCGAACGCAAAGAAATGTTCCGCAAAACAACTATCCTCAATTCTCTTGTACCTTGCAAACATCAGTATAGTCACTATTCATCTGTGTGTGCATATGTGTGTGTATACATACTTGATGGGACTTGAGTATGAGATGCAGGCTATCTTGCCCCACGAGCGGTTAAGTTATAAAGCACCATGCACCTCTGTTGCAACAATTTAGCAAATCTCTCTGCATTAAATCGCTAAATAAAGGTCAGTACGTAATTTCCCCCTTGTTCCGTTCCTCAGTAGATTATGCTACATATACATGTACGTCACTTAAAGAGCGCGTTTCTCATTACCGTGCACAACTGACCGTGCTAAAGAACTCCATTACTTGCATGACTTGTCTAATGCATCACATCACCCAATTTAGCAAACCTACTTGCCTGAAATCGCGAAATGAAAGTATGTAATTTCCCCCTTGTTCCGTTCCTCAGTAGATTAGGCCTACTATGTACACCACCAATTTTACTTTAAAAGAGTGAGTTTCTCATTTCCATGCACAACTGACTGTGCTAAAGAGCTCCGTTACTTGCATGACTTCTCTAATGCATCACATACAAGTTAATCACCTGGAACAGGAAGCTGCACCTCATGCTACATGGTTGAGAATTGCCAGTTCATTCCCCCTCCCCCTTCACCGCGATAAAAAAGGTTGCTTTTTGCCACAAAAGATTATTTTTGAAAACTAGTGTGGACTATTTCTGAGATAATAAGTTTGTATAGAATTGATCTGTTTTCATTGCAATGTGCATTGAGTATAGATGTTGTGATATCTAATAAGAAAATTTTGTGTGCGAGATTGAGAGAAATCCACCATATGTACAGGGGCATGCATGCATGCAGTTCTTCACCAGCATGCTCTATACAGTGCCGGCTCGCAAGAGCGAAAAGTCACTTGCACACCCCGCAAGAGCAAAAAAATAAGGCATATTCATCGTGGAGTTGTTGGTGTTTATAGTGCAACCATGCAGCTTTCATCATTTGGTGGAGGCCGATCTAGATATACATGAAAGCGGTATGGTCACGCTATATATACTTCGCGAGGTGTGACTTTTCGCTCTTGCGAGCCGGCACTGTATGTAGTAGGTGAAGGGAGCCTTTAGTGCTCATCATCTGCATGGGTATGCATACCGTAAAGTACCTATACTGACGCAGATCACCACAAAAAGTATGGAAATAAATTAATATACCTTTCCCAAACTAGGGTGTGTAACCGGTTATCAGGTTATTCGGGTTATTCGGATATTCGCAAAAACCTATTCGTTCGAATAGTAATTTAGCATTACTCGGAAAAATCGATTATTGGGTTTGTTCTATTCGAAATAACCGGTTTGTGAATCTCCATTCGGAGGTACTTAGGTATTCGTCGTCCGCATCGACAATTCGCCATTATTCGAATACATTTGTATGACGATATCCGGATACGCGTTTACAATAATTACTTCTAATTTGAAACGTAAACGTTAACGTCACTGTTGTTATTATAAATATATACGTGGGGACGAGATCAAATACATGTACGGGCAATGATTCGAACTAGCCAAAAGAGATCTCCCTCTTCACGAGTCATGACGATGGACAGCTCCAGCTACAAATCAAAGTTAGTTCGCTTAACTGATGCATTTCGAACGAGCTGGTTTCTTGCATCAATCTCTCTGAGCTGATATTGCCTAGGCCTACTTAGCTACTAGTATTCGATGGTGAAACGGAGGCTGCATGGCCGGTGGTGCGTAGACATCATCTGTGGTTCTATTCTTTTGGCATCGAGTGGGATGTGTACATCTGTAGGTAGACCTCAGCGTGGCTACGCTAATTAACTTAGGTCGGGACACGCCAACTAGGTATGTGGTTAGGCCAAGCGATTTAGGCCTATGTAGGTAGCTGTGGTTGTGTGTGCTGAGTGCATCTGGTGTGATGTGGGTAGCTGTGGATGCATGCTGTACTGATCTGCTGTAATCTGGGTAGTTGTAGTAGGGTGTCCGGTGTGATGGGGAAAAGCTATGGTTGTGTACCTCATGAGGGCATCTGGTGTGATGGGGGTAGGTGTATTTGTGTGCTGAGGGCATCTGGTCTGATGGGGGTTGGTTCTGTTTGTGTGCTGAGGGTATTGTGTTGTGATGGGGTAGGTGTGTTTGTGTGCTGAGGGTATCTGGTGTGATGGGAGTAGGTGTTTTTGTGTGCTGAGGCTATCTGGTGTGATGTGGGTAGGTGTGCTTTTGTGTGCTGAGGGCATCTGGTGTGATGGGGAAGGTGTGTTTGTGTGCTGAGGGTAGCTATAGGAGGGTCTCTAGTGTGATGTGTACAATTAGGTGGCTCAGTGAGCAAAAAACCTGAATAACCTAGGTATTCGGCTGGCAAATTGTCAAAACCTATTCGCAAAAATTGATTTTCTTTTTTCAAGTATTCGTAAAAATCGATTTTTAGATCCAGAATAACCTGAAAAATCGATTAGTGTTTTAAAAGTATTCGGAAAAATCGATTTTCATTATTTAGGGGAGGTTACACACCCTATCCCAAACGAGTTAACAGTTGCAGTTGTCCTGTGGCTATTAATGTATCTTTATAAGATTATTACCCGGTAATCAGTACTGCAACGGGCATCTAGCCCTAAGTAATACAGATAACTGCATTCTAATCGCGTGACTCGATACATTAATCATTTCAGTCTTTGTCGTGGGTGGTGCCGCAGGTTTCTTCGGAACGATGCAGTAAGTTGGAGTTATAAAGTTGCTTCATGTGTGCTAATTAGTGCCGTGACGTGATTGAATCAAGCATCAGAGCTAGTAGTTTGTTAAGAAAACCGGTACTTATCTTTTGCATGTAATTATAAGCTATATAGCGATGATACATGTATAATGCATGTACATGTACGTGTATAGACTAGACAAGAACTGTTTCTCTATAGGTGCTAGGGGTGACGGGATCACCCCATGGCCAATTCAATGGGCTTGATGCATGCATAGATAGTTGAGACATAACTGTGAGATACATAAATTCCGAGAACGTAAAAGTACCGTTGCATGCCAAGAAGAAAGACAAATACGTAGCTACAAGTTTCAAAATGCTACCTGCATGTGGATACCAGCTGCATAACATAAAAACAATAAACTCTAATCAGTGTACTAGGTAGCTAATGTGGAATTTGGAGAACCAAAAGCTTATATCCTTTCTCTACTAATTTTCAAAAATTTGCCCCCGGCCTTTGTACGTGGTCATGCAACTTACAACGCCTCAAGTGCATGTACGTGCGGTTGTGATTCATCTTAGTGCGCGATTGGTTTCCAATGCAACCAGTCAGAAATTTCTGTGCAATTTTTCTGTTTTTGCTTTTCACAATTATGTCCCACCGCAGCAACATAATGATCGAATCATACTACGATTTTATACTATTATTGCTATACACCTTTATGATCACGATATAGCTGGGAGAGTAGCCACACCCTCGCGGTGGGTATGTCATCGGTTTTGATTAGTTTCAGCAAAATGAAAGTGTTCTGGTTCCCCAAAAATGCTATGTCGATGCAATTAAAATGTCAATATGCCGACGCGGCAATTAAATGTTATGTCCTACTGACATAACATTTAATTGCCGCGTCGGCAATTCCTACTGATATCAACTCGTACTCCTACTGAGTAGGAGTTGATGTCAGTAAGAATACACGTAGTTGTAGGACTAGGAGTGTCTCGAACGAGACTACGACTTTAATACCTATGGTTTCATGGCTTATGAATACATTGTACAATATAAACTTATGACATCAACTAAACTTTGGTGTGGCCAGGATAAAATGATGGCTGATGCATGCTATTCCTCAAAGTCTTTAAATATATATTGGGAGGCTAGCTAGCTTGCTCGCGACATCCTATAGCTACTGTAAATGTAAAACAGCATCTCCAGCTACAAGCAATGAAGTAACAGCATCCGTCTAAGCATAGATACTAAACTATCTATGGTCTAAGTAATATAATATTCATTATAGGTGTGCATGAAAGTTTTTTGTTTCTTGAGTTTTGAGGGGTATGGGGGGGGGGGGGGGGGGGGGGGTATGTTCGTAGACGGGTAAGTGGGGACTGGGCCAACGTTTTATTGCCACAGAGGAGGAGGTACATATAGGCTCGTACTGCAATACTCATGCATGCATGGCCTTATATGATACACTTCAATTTCGTACATGTCATGTGTGCATGTATATAAAAATACAAGATGTACATGCACATGTTGTATGCTTCAATTAGATGCACAGTTGTACATGTGCACATGATGTTCTTCCTTCATATCGTTTATAGACTTGTTTGCTTTTTATTATTTGGATGCTCAAGTTAAGAATCTCAATGCTATTCCTTACGCATTATAAATGGATCATAATGTGTGTCCAGGACATTTGAGAGTAAACCGGTGCTGTATACCAGCCTGTTGGGTAGAGACAGGGGGAATAATTGAACTTAGTAGTGCCGAATAATATACAATGTTATACATGTACATGTACATGAAGGAATTGCATAATACAATGCAGTGTAGTTCTAAGTAAACACCATGCACCTAAGTGTATATCAATAGTAGTGGGAGTGGGATTGAGACATAACAGTAGCTTATCCTGGAGGAGGGAGTGTACATGTATCCCAGAAGAGGGGGCAGGTCTTATTTTCAACCATAGGGTGTATGAGTGTAATGGTTAATGAATACCCATTGTTCTTGCAAGTGGGCATGTACGAGCATTTCAAAATCTGAAACGCATAAATTCACTTGTCACTGAAGGAGGATATATACATTCAGATAACCTGCCTTAAATAACTAAAATATTATTCCACACACATATAGATTTTAAATCTTATGAACTTTTATAAACGATTAACAAATTGTGAATACAAATTAGAGCAGCTCTAGTATATCCACATTATGTTATAATAATAATAATTTTATCACCTTTAGACAGTTATGCCTTGGTGCACTCTAACACCAGAGTTCCCCTCAAAAATCTTTTTTCTTTACTGGCAAGCAATGTCACTGTTTCTAGCTGATATGTTTTTAAGAATAGCCAAACACTAATTTCCGTGTATGTGTAAATACATTATGGCACATAATATACACTTGTTTTTGCATTGTACATCAAACACCCCATACCATCATTATCTCTTTTGTAGTGACCTGTTGCTATTGATTTTGTTGAATCGTAGCAGTTCATGCTTAGTGCATATTTTTAAACATACATGTATCTCTACAATTGATAGTATAAAAGTACCTAATCAATAGCAACAGAGCTCCCTTCACTATAATGATGAATTTTGAACATTCCTTGCACAAATGATGCCTTTTTTCCCAATGGGCTATCAGGCCTTCCACATATTTTAATTAAACTATACAAGAATACAACAACGCTGGGGTATATAATTATAATTATATAATTATATTATATAATATTATATATATACATATAATAATAATATATATATATATATAATTATAATTATATAATATCAGGACCCACGGTAGTGGGTCCTATGTAGGATTGGCTTCGTGGGCGTGGTTTTCGATCGAGAGTTTTAAAACGGTAACGAAGCGTTTCCTATACTCGCCAGCTCGCATATAATCCGTCACAAACATGATAGACATGCACATATAACGTGAGCTTCGCTAAACAGTGCCGCTTACGTGGAGTGACAAGTCGGTACCAAAATTCCGCCATTTAATTTTTGTTCATCTCCAGACTCTCCTCCTCCTCCTCCTCCGTCGTCTTCCGTTCGTCACGTACAACTCGCGACAGGAACGTCGTAAGAAGACGAGATTAGCTTCAAAAAGTAGCATTTTATTTCCAAACGCGCCCTTTCATACAAATAAGACCTACAGTTGTTAGCTGGTGATGAAATGCCGTGAAATGACAGAAGCAGGTGCAATTCATTATCGGTGAAAATTCTCGGTTGCCTAGCAGTGTCGTCACACACGCGTCTTAATTTACTGTTGCCAGGCTACGTGTATACGCAGCTGCAGATACGTTTACAACAGGCGGTTCTAATTCAGGAAAGGTGACCAAGCCAAAGAAAACGGCTCGTTAACAAGAAGAACTCTGAGTTTAAGATATAGGTAGGCCTATCAATAAAATTAAAATGAGGCCTATATACTCACCCGATACTGAAACGAGGAATCTAAGCATCCTATGCATTGCAAGTATGCACTAAGCTATATATTATATTGAGTGAACACTCCTTGCAGAGAAAAAAAAAATAGGGGAACAAGTAAATCAAAAACTTCTCTATCGAGAAAGTGATTGGTGGGATGTAGGATTGATGGTGCAAAAAGCAAGGAAACAAGGTACAGTATGTTAAAGTGAGGTTTGGTAGGATCCTACAACTATAACAGTCCTACATTTGCAAATAGGCTTCTTCATTTGCAAATTCAGGACTGTGAGTTGTAGGATCCTACCAAACCTCACTTTAACATACTGTACCTTGTTTCCTTACGTTTTGCACCACCAATCCTACATCCCACCAATCACTTTCTCGATAGAGAAGTTTTTGATTTACTTGTATATATATATATATATATATATATATATATATATATATATATATATATATATATATATATATATATATATATATATATAATATATATTGCACCCATAACATAGACCACATGCACAAAGATCAACACTGTACCACCAGAGACTCATTCACAGGTTTGTGGTACACTATTACCATGCGTATATTCTAATTCATGCAAGTTAGTCAGTAGAGTTTTGGATCTGGATGCTAAACTGGGGGATTGCTAAAAATAATTGTAGTTTATTCAGAAAATAATACTGTTTCTGTACAAGGATTCAGTTTTTAAATTTCAAAGTTGCTACTTTTGGCCCTGATATGGTAATTTGTCTAGGATCAGAAACTCACTGATCAACATACAAGGTCATACACTGGATGATATAATGATCCTGCGATGTAAAAATTGTGAAGGATTTCATTTATCTAAAGCACATGAACACTAAGCTATGTAAGGAAAGGCATCTAGTTCAGCACCAAAGCCAGTGTATTTTTTTCTTATATAGTCATTGGCCTGTTATGCAAGGTTAAATGTGAGCCTGGTTGGGCTGTGTATAGTGAATGGTTTTCAAGTGGAGGAGAGTGAGGCTGTAGGTCACATGGATTGGTGATGAGTGAGTTTAGCAATAGCACATTTTAGATAGTTTTGTGCTTACCTGAATACATGACGGTGAAAATGCTTCTCTCATCAGTCTGATATTACATTTTAATTTGTATAGCTGGTTAGGTAATTTTTAAAATATATATGATGTTATATGCAGATCAGGCTTTCTCATTCAGCAATGTCTAAGTTATTAGGCATTGCTAATATCAGAGCTATTAAGAAAAAAGGGAAGTAAGATATTCACTTATCAGTTAAACCTTCATGGTAACTAAGATTATTGACTCCAAGTTACTGTATGGTCCTAGGATTTCGAGAACTACACTAAGTATTCAGATATATGCAAATCATAGCATTTCAACAAAAAAGCTCAGCTGCCCAGCGGAAAATCCAG
Source organism: Spongilla lacustris (assembly GCA_949361645.1). NCBI lineage: Eukaryota > Metazoa > Porifera > Demospongiae > Spongillida > Spongillidae > Spongilla > Spongilla lacustris. The sequence goes on from OX442422.1 coordinate 7,179,813, forward strand.
GTGAATACATTACTATTCTGAGTTGTTTGCCATGTAGATTATGTGATTGTAGGAGGAGCCTACATGTACATGTAGCAGAACCAACTTGATGTCAGTTTATGCAAGAAAAAATTCAGTGTTAACTATTTGGAGCCAAACGAAATACATCCTGAGGAGTTACTTGTAGAATGGTGATAATATATGGGATTGGGTTTAAGAATCCAACAATTACTTAACATCCTTTTTGTATGCACATAGCATATAGTGGAGCACATAAGTATTTGAGTTCTAAATGTTGCATGTTGACTAATAGAGAGCTAAAAATTACAATTTCTACTATATTATGCTCATATCATAATGCCATGCACTTGTGGAACAGCAAGCAAGCAATATCATTCCATAATCTGATGCAATATGTGTGCATGCAGTAGAAATTTAACCTCCCTCTGTAACCAAATAATAATATGTGTATTTATTCATTAGATTATATGCTACATACCCTTATGCTGAGTAATATTGTTATGCCAAAGTCCCATCAACTATCATTTGAAAATTACTGCATAATATCTTGCGTAATACAATGAGTTTTCAGCAAATATGTATTTAATCTCTTGCTAATTTCCTCAGCAACACAACAATGGTGCTAATAATATATCTGGTCATGGCCTGTTTGGTAGGACTACATATCTCTGTGACTGATGCACAGTGCACAAGCAGTGAAAGCCCATCATTCGACTGTACCTACATGGTCACTCCAGACATCACCGATGATTCTTGCTTAAATTCATCGCTTCCCTGCTGTAATATTGGTACCTATGTGAGAAATTCTACCTTCAAATCAAATACAACTTTTTGTTTCATGAATGGTACCCATCATGTTATCAATGCAGGCATATCTCTGCTAGTAATAGAGAATGTCTTCAATATATCTCTAATTGGTCTTGGAGGTTTTGTGCAGCACACAGTTAAAGATAAAGTGAATGAATACAACTTTACACCCTACAATGATGATCAAACCATCAAATTTTTGGAATCAAGGGCTGTTATTGAATGCAACAACACCTTTGCTTTTGTCTTTAAAGACATACAAATTCTTAACATGAAAAATATGGTAATAAAAAATTGTGGTGCTGATGTGACTGATATGATTTCATCCATAGAAAGAAATGAATCAATCCCTGATATCAGCAGTGCAGCTGTTCTGGTGTGCAGCACCACCAACCTGGTGTTTGAATACACCTCTGTACAGAATAGCACGGGGTATGGCCTTGTGGGGATAAATATATTACATTCTCAGCTCAATGGGTCATCCTTTATTGCCAATAATCAATATTTCAAAGATACTCTGCTCCAGTCATATAATTATCCCAATCCTAATGTTATCTGCAATGATATAACATGCAATACAATCTCAGTCATCTATGTCACCTCTGCTTCTAATGATTCACTACTATACCCAGGAGGGAACACTCTCTTTGTTTATAACTCTTTACCAACCAGCCCAAATTTAACAATATTATCAAGTTTATTTGCTTTGGGTATTGATGATTCTATTCATTTCAACTATAATACCAATCCTTTTACACCATTTGTCTATAAAAGAATGGGTACTGGACTTGGTGTCTTAATGCTATTGAACTCAGCATACTCTGTAAATATCACAGTTACCAACAGTGTGTCATACAGGAATCAGGCTTATTATGGTGCAAACTTTAACTTTCAGGAGAATTATGGAAGTAGTATTATCTCTTTTCAGAATGTTAATAGCAACCGTGGTATAAGTCCATGGGATGGTGGTAGTTTTTACTACAATGGTAATTTTTCAGTGTCGAGTATACATGCAGGTCCTAATATTGTATTTCATGGATGCACTTTTTCTACAGATTGTTCTTCAGCAAATACCATTTCAGTACAAAATATAAAAAGATCTATATTTATTAACCAGAGTGACTTATTTGGTAATCAATGGTTTACTTCTACCCCTCCAGAAAATGGATTTTTGTCAATCATGAACTCTAATATAAGAACTGTGAACTGTTATGGTGGGATAACATTGAGAGACTATGATAACAGTATAGCTAACTGCTCTTTCAATGGAACTTCATTGTATCCGTTACATAGTAGCACAAATATTGCAGATAGCACATTTGCAAATTCCCAGGATAGTGCCATTGCTGCATCTTTCAGTACATTATCTTTTATAGGGAGTGTCAATTTTATGAACAACACAAACAGAGCACAATATGGAGGAGCACTTTATCTCTATTATTCAACTGTTCTTTTTGAAGCACCAGCTGATGTTACATTTTTCAATAATTCTGCACTGTACCGTGGAGGGGCTATATATGTTCAAGAAGACCCAGTTATTCATAAATGTATTTTTCAATTCAATGATAATAATGGCACTTTACTGGATCCAGGAATTCATTTGTACTTTGACTACAGCTATGCTGGGGAAGCAGGCAATGTTCTCTATGGTGGTAATATAGAAGAATGCAGTGTTAACTGTTCTCTAGCTCCACATTACTGTTCTGAAGGCAACACCATCTTAGACATTTCTATCGCAATAACATATCTTGGTTATAACAATGGAAAAATGTCAGATATGATAGCATCAGATCCCATTGACGTGTTTGCCTGTGCTAATGATGCAGTTATATTTGATACCCAGCCGCCATTTGAAGCATATCCTGGACAAATAATTAATGTTTCAATCATTATAGTTGGTCAGTTAAATGGAGCATCCCCAAGCCCTGTTGCCTCCTATACCTGTGACACAACCTGTGCTGATCTACATGTACATTCAAATTGTACAATTGCAAACTGCTCTAATCCACCACTCAATGATGTACAGATAACACAAAGGAATTGTGCCAACTACACTTACCTGGTAACAGGGAGAGATAACCAGGCATACAGTAAGGCTCTCTACCTTTACCCAATCACTTCACATTATCCATATTTTTTATTTGATGTGATTATTAATGTTCATCAGTGCCCATTTGGGTTCACAAATTGGAACCCAAATGCAAAGATTTGTTCTGCTGATGATGTGGTTACAAAGTACAATATAGGCAATGATATAAACACCTTAACACTCCTCAGAAATGGTACCATGTGGGTAGGTAGTTACTCTAAAATGGTCCTAGCAGTTCACCTCCACTGTCCTTATGATTACTGCAATCCAATCAATATAACCTTCAGGATAGAAGATGAACAGGACAATCAATGTAACAATAACCGCACAGGAGTGCTATGTGGAGGATGTCAGCCCAACATGAGTGTAGTGTTTGGCAGCACTAGGTGTATGGCATGTTCTGGTCAGCAAAACCTTTGGCTCCTCATAGCCTTCTCCATCATTGGAGTGGCTTTGGTGACCATGCTGTTACTCCTCAACTGTACTGTCTCTGTTGGTACAATCAATGGTCTCATCTTGTATGCCAATATTATCAGACCTGGCATCCTCAACTATTATCCTATTGAAGATGTCAAAATATTTGTATTTGTCTCTTGGTTGAACTTGAACCTCGGTATTGAGACATGTTTCTATCATGGTATGGACACATATGCTAAAACATGGCTCCAGTTTGTGTTCCCAGTGTATATTCTACTCTTGACAGGAGCCTTCATATTTGCAAGTCGATGGTCTTCCAGGCTAGCACATCTTTGTAGGCAAAATGCAGTTGCTGTGTTGGCTACCCTTATTCTGCTAACCTACACAAATATTCTTGAAACTGTGATCACTGTATTTTCACTCACCAAACTGGACATTGGTAACTCCCCAGCTGACAACCCACAAGTGTGGCTTGCAGATGGTAATGTTCCCTATGCTCAAGGAAGGCACATATGTATCTTGATAGCCGCCATTATCATAACTGTGACATTCCTTATTCCCTACACCATCATTTTGTTACTAGCTCCATGGATACAGGCAAAATCACATTGGAAGATATTTAGTTGGATTAATAAACTAAAGCCATTTCTTGATGCTTACCAGGCTCCATTTAAGGATCAGTACCGTTACTGGCCTGGAGTACTTCTGATGGTGAGAGTGGTCCTATATGCTGTGTTTACCAGTAATGTAAACAATGACATCAATAAAAACTTCTTGGCAATCAACATAGTGTTATGCGTCTACATTGTGATAGCCACCAGCCTATCTGTATACAAGTATTGGCCTTTGGGTATTTTGGAGAGCATCTTTGTAATCAATTTAGTATTTTGCACCATTCTTTATCTCAATCCAGTCTTAGCTATGAAACAAGACAATGTATTAATAACCAGTACTGGAATATCCTATGTGGTGATTGCAGGTATTCTTTGTTATCACTTTTACACACAAGTAAAAGGTTCAAAGTTCACCTTACACATCTTTAGAAAGTTCAAAAGAAATACTGCACCTTTAGTACACATTGGATCTGCTGTTGAACCAAAAACTTGGGTTCACTCTGATGACTTCAATGAGAGCAGAGAACCACTTTTGGAGGACAACTGATGATAAGTTTGACTTTCAGTGTAGGGACAACTTTTATATCTTTTCTAGCCTTCCTACATGTGGTTTTTGTACAAATGGTGCATGATATTATGTGATGTAATTGTATGTTATAAAGCATAAATAGTGGTATCCATTGAGTTTTTAGATCAATCGGCAAATGTGAAGGTCTGGGCACTTCATCAAACAAATGTCACAGTGCTAACATGCAAGAACCTTGCACAGTTATTAGTGACACTCTACCCTGTGCAAGGCTCTTCCCTGTTAGGCTGATGCAAGCATGTCATTTATTATGCATGCGTAGTGGATCCACTGCTTTGCAGGAAAACTGGATGCTGTGGAGGTTTTGAGCAGATCTGACAATAAACTGATTCAAGATATGGACAGGGATTTAGTTTTGATCATGATTGTGGGGATCAAACTGAGCTAAATTAATTTAAATCGCTTTTAGTGACGAAAGGACACTGGTCTGACTTTGGGAATTTGTCAACCAATAAAGGTCAGATAAATTTGAAGTAATCAGACAGCAGAATCTCAAAACGGAATAGATATTACTGACTGGATTTATAATTTGTTAGCATTGATGCTATAATTGCTCAGCACAATGGGTTAAAATAAACAAATCATATTGCATGCATATATTTTTCAAGTGTAGTTTAAAAACTACACATGAAACTCATATACATGTGTACATAGAATATGTGAGTAAAAAGTAATCACATAAAAGCAATACAGGGAGAAAAAAATTTACTCGCTGAATGAGGCCAGAGGAGCACCATAATCTACTCCCATCTCATGACATGGACATCAAATAATGCCTCCACCTGTGCCAAACACCTCTGACTCCCTGATCGCATCAAGCAACATGCAGTATCTTCATTCACTATGGGGCTTCTTGATAACATGGGGCCACAAATGACTGGCGAGTACCAGTATTGCACTTCTAAATAACTCTGCATTAGGGGCTGTAACTGATGAGGCAGAATGCAAAGGCCATTCTACCTGTACACCTCTACATGGTTGCGCTATTGAATTGCCACTGTGCTACATCTGTGTATGGTGTTTCTTGTATTAATTATTGTAGTATTATGCCTCCTTCAGTACTGCATGGTCCACTCCTCCACCCCTGGCATTAGATGAGCTGCATACCTTCTATCAGCAGGTCAGACACACCTTCACAGAGTGCCAAGCTACTGACACTACTGACTGCTCTTGGTGGCAGGCCCAGTTGAGTTTTTAAAAGCAGTGGTGGCCTGGGGCTCCGCTCACTAGCCCACCAGCATTTATTGCCTCTATCAGTACTGCAGGTCTCACCTTCAGATAATTTACCAGGCTGAGGCTGTTAATTCGTACAACATACATGTATCTGTAGACTGTAGTATTGGACTCTTGTATTCATTGTTGTCATCAAGACCTTTACATATCTATACCCCCTTGAGAGTGTAGTTAACATTGACAGTCTGGACACTTCTCCTTGTCGACAGCACACTCTGTCAGCCGTACTAGATTCAATTTAACTCTCTTCTCTCAGGCAAATTTGGCTGTATGTGGTCAGATGTGAGGCCTTTCTTAGCCCTCACTCCTGATGCCATGGTGACCACAGCATCCCTCAGGCAATTGTGGCAGGAGACCACATCACCACCCAGCTGGTAGCATGATTTCCTATTCGATTTGTTTCTCACTCCCACTAAATGAATTTGCCTTATTATTTTACCTGGTCTAAAAAAAATGTAATTGGCGATTCAGTTAAGTATACACCTACATTCTTAAAATGTAGGTCTGTAATTCATGCATGTATTTGTAAATACATGAACAGTATTAGACAATGTACAAGTGTATTTTTGCTAAAAAACAAGAAGAAATGCACAGTAGGACAAATACATGCAAGCTTTTATGAATGCAGTGCAAACTGATAAATGCAGCAGTAGCAAATTTTTAAAAAATGTGCAACATTTGCTAGGCTGTCAGGAATCTGATACTCCACCTGCATGAACATGCATTTCTAACCACAATGCAACTAAATTCAGAACACATACACAACATTATGTAATTGAATTTGTCATAAATCATCATACTCTGAAAATATGTCATGTGGAGCAGTGCAATGGTTCATTTGGTGTTCCTGAAGCCCTATGTAGGGGCCTCAGTCAGTCATGGCCTGGTCTAATCATCTGGGCGCATGTACAAAGGATTGTGGCCATTGCCTGCAGCCTCCCTATTGGCTTTCTTTAGTGGGCTTACATACATGCCCTTGTGGGCACCAGCAACCTCCTTCTTTGTCCCCTTAAACGTCTGCTTATGGCTAGATCTTGATTCTTTGGTGAGGGTACTTTTGACTCCAAGTGACCCACTCTCCTCAGGTCCCAATGTTGGCACCAGTGGGGGTGGTGGCCTCTTTGGCTTGGTCTGCCCCTTGCCCTTGGCAGATGGCTTCTTCATACCCTTCTCTGCCTGCTCCTCCTCTTCGCCTGCCTCAGGGGACAATGACATCGCTGTCCTCTGCATCCCTTCAGGAGATTCCAACATTAACTTTTCGGTGTTCAAAGGATATCGGCCCCTCTCCCCATCAACGGTGACCTCCTCCCCAGTAATGCTGACCTCCTCCCCAGGAATGCTGACCTCCTCCCCAGGAATGGTGAACTCCTCCCCAGGAATGGTGAACTCCTCCCCAGGAATGATGAACTCCTTCCCAGGAATGACGACCTCCTCCCCAGGAATAGAGACCTCCTCCCCAGGAATGGTGGCCATCTCTCCTTCCCCCACCAAGTGTGGCTGGGGTGAAGCATTGCTTTCTGACACAGTCATCTGCTCCTGATCAACAGCCATCTCTACCTTCTCTTTGTCCTGCAAGGATTTCATCACACGTGCATTCAGCTGAGGTGCCATCTTCTGTTGCAGTGTTCTGTCTGACTCTTCCTCACTATAACCCACAAACTGGGTTGACACACCTTCCACAGTCTTTGGTGTCACCTTGGTGAGAGAGGAGGCACTACTTAATGGTGACTTGCTCTCCTCCACACCAATGGTACGCTTCCGTTTGGATGCAGCCTGGCTTGCCGATTTCGATTTCTGTTTCTGGTTCTCCGCAGGAACAGCATACTTGCTTTTGTGTGCCATCTGAGTGGTGCCACCTTTGACCTGTGGTGACTGCTTCCTGTTAGACTTGCCAGCAGCGGAAGGTACCTCAACCCCCTCATCCCCTGGTTCATCTTCCTCACTTCTATACTCTTCTCCATGTCCTGTTGACTCAGAAGATAAAGATGGAGAGTTCTCTCTCAGCAACTCCTCAGAATGGTCTACACTTTCTTCTCTGGACATAGCTTTAGTCTTTAGCTGATACCCTTCTGTTGGTCTAGGAGGCTCCATGCTAGCGCTCTTCCTTACACCACTCCCACTGCTCCCCTCATCACTACTATCATACTCCTCCACCCCATCACTTTCTGGTGCTATGGGATATGCAGATGACGTGGGATATGAAAGTGACCTGTTCTGGGCTACAGCCGAAAGGTCAGCTGATCGCCTCGAGGTGGCCATCTGCTCTGAAACGGATCTCTTTTTCATCGACGGCTTCGTTGGTACATGTACCTTTGTAGTGCCCTTGGCCCCAGACTGTATTATTGCTGTGAAGAGATCAGACATATGACAGTCTACATGTATCCTTTTGAAGTGAAGGAACACAAATGCACACACACATGTACGTGTATGCATGGAACCCAGTGCACACATATACATGCACATGCACTTGTACGTGTACATATCAAGCAACAAACCTGGAGGCTTAGGGGGCTGTGGGGGCCGCTGTGGGGGAAGCTTCTTCTTTGAAGTGGGCGGGGAGGGTTGCTTCTTCTTGGAGGGGTCACCCTTCCAGAGCTTTGATAAGGACTGGACCATCCCCTTGAGTGGGTAACCCTTTTCATTGTGGACCTCTGAGTGATAGCAAGGAGGAGGAGGTCAGTTACATGTACATTGTAAGTACAGTGTGGTGTGCAAATGAAAAGTTTGCAATGGAACCACACCCTAGCTACACCCAGGCCACACCCTTGCCACACCACACCCACACCCAGGCCCTGATGTGCAGCTGGACAGGTTTGCTGCAATTCGATTGACTTACATGTACATGTATGTGAAATGAGGACACCTCAATAAGTGGTGAGAGGAGGGGTCCTAATGCTGTCCACATGTACACAGTGGTTCTGCTTTATAAGCACACCCCACTCCACTGCATTCCCAACACCAACCTAATTTAGCATCCACACTCCAACACCACCCTTCAAAGGACCCAGCTCATTTTCCAAATAAAGCCTCTCGTGGGACACTTCAAGTGCATACAAATAAACTCCACTACACATCACCTCTCCCTTGAGACTATACTCAATATTACACACTCACTTCCAAGGGGGAATGGAGGTGTAGGTTCCTGAAATTCCACTTGATTCAACCAATGTTTGTCAAAGTTGGCTATCTCATACTGGAAGGTGAGAACAGGTTCTGTTTCCTCTTCAACCACTCTACCTGTTTGTAGTGGGGACACTTAAAAAGTGTGTTACATGTACACGCAATGAGTGCTCACATGTATTTGTACACATGTACAGTGGTGGTGTTCACCGATAGAGGGGGAAATGCAATAATGCACATTTTTGATAATATCTCATGAATGGTATATAATTGTATCATGTCAATTACATTCAGCATCTACTTCTGAACAGAGTACATTCACTTTAATTCAATTATGACTTGTAAACAAAACAGTGCACCATAGTAAACAACTGCTGGTCAGGTTGGATGTTCAAGGCTATAACTCTTCTATTCTTTGCAGTTAACATATCAATTGGTATGTACCCAATACAGGTGAGTGAGTACCTATAGTGTTGTGTTGAGCTTTTAAGACTCACTCCTGTGGAAAGTATCACTTTTCAGAGGGAGGCGGGGTTTTCGTATGAATTCGGACAAATTAGTTTGACATAAGGGTTAAAATTTACTTTTTTGAAATGAGAGGTCCCGGAGGTATCCACATAATTTTTTCGCATAGTAAACAATCCACGAAATGTTAAAAAGCTTAACAATGAACACCATTTTTCACCCATTTTTAGGATTTCTCCATATACAAATGTATCATAGTAAACATGTAGTAAAGAATGATAGTATTTGCATTTGTAGGCATTGTACGTAACTTTTAAAAGCATTTCTACGTGTAGAATACTTGATAGAATAAGTACAAATGCAAATATCATGATTACATGTACCTGTTTACTATGATACATTTGTATATGGAGAAATCCTAAAAACGGATGAAAAATGGCTTTCAATGTTAAGCTTTTTAACATTTCGTGGAATGTTTAGTGCTGATAGCAAGCTGCCAAAAAATTATTAAAAATTATATGGATACCCCAGAGACCTCTCATTTAGAAAAAGTCAATTTTAACCCTTTAGTCAAACTAATTTGTCCGAATTAATACGAAGACCCCGCCTCCCTCTGAAAAGTGATACTTTCCTACCGATCTCCACAGGAGTGAGACTTAAGAGCTCAACACAACACTATAGGTACTCACCTGTATTGGGTACATACAAAAAAACTTTGATAGGTTAACTGCAAAGAATAGAGGAGTTATAGCCTTTAACACCCAACCTGACCAGCAGTTGTTTACTATGGTGCACTGTTTTGTTTACATGTCATAAAGTAAACGTACTCTGTTCAGAAGTAGATGTTGAATCTAAAAATGTAATTGGTATGATACCATGATCTCTTTTGGTGAACAACACTGAACATGTACACACACAACCATAGGAAGGTTTTAAAAGTGGAGGGTCTGGATGAAATGAATATTCATTAGGAGCACCATAGGGGTGGGTGCATCCTTCCCAAGACAAAGCTTTTTTATACATACATGTACGTATGTAATTGTATACCGCACAATAAAATTAATAAGTCCTTTCCATTTCATTGTGTGGCACTCCTGCGGCTTCTTAATCTTAAGCTGCACCAGATGCAGAAATCTTGAGAAGCATGTAATTATTTATACAATGTAAGTCATAGTATCATTCATAGATTAAACACTCACACCTATTATAATAACTGGGGGGGGGGGGGGGGGGGTAGTATAGCCCCTTTAGTCCTATGATGGGGGTTAAGGCTATAGCCCCCTATGCTAGGGAGGGGGGAGGGGGGAAGGGGGGAATCGCTATAGCCTCTTACACAGGGGGGGGGGGGGGGGGGGATATGTTTACAGCCCCCCAGCCCCCTATGTCAGCATAACTCAGTATAAGTTACTACCCCCTACCCCAAGCCACACGTACAATACACCCACTCATCCCCAGGCCCACGTGCCCAACTCACCCACTCTGAAGGCTCTCTTCTCCACAGTGGTGACAGGCCTGAGGTGCTTCCCCAGCTGGACGGCCTTGACCCTAATACTCGCCATTACCTTCTGCTTTGTGGAGACAGGGCTGCTACGGCCGGGCAGTGGGGGAGGGAGAGGAGGGGGAGGAAATGTGGGCGTGGAAGCACCTCCCATCCCATCCTGATCACCAGACATGCTCCTGGCCCTAGGGGACTGTGTACGCTTGAGCACGTGGCCAGCCTTTATGGTCTCCAGCAGTTCAGGACGTGGTCCCATCATGTTCGGCCGCTCCCCTCCCATTGGGACTGCAAAGGTGTTCTCCTTGTTCTGGAGCTGCTCTGCAAGCTGCTCGTCTGCTTCTAATTGGAGCCTCCTGGCCTCCTCCTCCTCCTTCTGGAGCTTCATGGCCAGCTGCAGGTCCCCAGTCTCAGAGCGTGGCAGGGGTGGGCGTGGCTCAATGGCGGGAGGAGGTGTGGCTTGAGATGTGGCCTCCTCAACCACCTTCTTCATACCATCCACTGTATCCCTATGGGGTGGGGATGAGTGACTGGGTGATGGTGGGGAGGAGGCAATATAGGGGAAGATGATGGGTGGGGAGGAGGGAGAGATGATAGGATGGGGATGAGGGGTGGGGAGGAGGGAGAGATGATAGGATGGGGAAGAGGGATGGGGAGGAGGGGTGGGAGGAGGGAGAGATGATGGGGTGGGGAGGAGGATGGGGAGGAGGGAGTGATGATGGGGTAGGGAAGAGGGACAGATAGTGGGATGGGGAGGAGGGAGAGATGATAGGATGGGGATGAGGCAGAGATGAAGGAGTGGGGAGGAGGGACAGATGATGGGGTGGGGAGGAGGGACAGATGATGGGGTGGGGAGGAGGGAGAGATGATGGGCTGGGGAGGAGATAAAGCACTTGGACTAATTCAAATATTTACTTGTCATTTTTGGTCAGATCAGAGGTGCCGGTTTGAGATGCAAGGACAAACACATACCCAAGGCTGGAAGAGATAGGAATGTGCACGTCAGTACGCACATATGCATACAACACACACACACACACATACACAAAACACGCACATACACACACACCACATCTCAATCACGCACACATCACACACACTCTTACACACCTATAAATCTCAATCACAATACCGACAAATTTCACACACGCACCTACATGTACCCTCCAACAACCACTACACCTACCCAAGCCATCTACATGTAGAGCCTTCTTTATCCCCCTCCTTTAACGACCTCAATCATCCTCTCCTGCCCCCACTCCCCCATCCCCCCTCCCCGGCCCCTCCCCCATAGGGACCTGTTTGTATGGTGCAGCTCCAGTTGTGTGGTGGAGTGGGTCTTAACCCTCTCCGCGATGGGGAGGAGGTCCAGAAGAGATTGGAGCACCTCCCCCACAGGGGGGCGGTCCCCGGGGGTCCACTGGGTGCAGCGGTCGATCAGCTCAGCCAGCTTCGGGTGCACCCCGGGGGGTATGGGGGGCTGCTGCTTCTGTATGGCCACTGCTAGCATGACGGCCATGGGGTTCATGTCGTAGAAGGGGATCCTGTTCACCGCCATCTCGTACAGGACCATCCCAAAGCTGTACACGTCAGCCGGAAACTGGTACCGCTTGTTGACCAGGATCTCGGGCGCAGTCCAGTGCACTGTGCCCACGTTGCCTGTTGTGCATTGGTATCCATGGAGACATTAACACGTCACTTGAATGGATACAATTAACACTGTGCTATGTGCACAGGCCATATATATACACAGGTACACATCACACAGACACCACATACCAAAACCATAAATATGTGAGTGTATGTATGTGTGTATGTACATGTATGTGTGTCGTTATACACTGTACATATGATCTAAATGTTCAAACACCACGTTGCCAGGCAACAACATTTCATGCACACAATGTGTCTTTATGGATATAATTGATATACATAAGCAAGTACCAAGCAACTTTTTTAAAAGAGTATTAAGCACTTTAAAAAGGACTATTAAAAGCTTTTTCAGTTTCTATACAAAATGTTTCTTGGTGACCATATCCCTCACCCCAAATGACCTTTACATCCTCTTCCCTCCACCACTACAACAACAAACCACACAACCACCTCCACCCCCACCCCTCCCCCACCTGTCATGGTGGCATTTTCCTGCCTCAGGCGTGCCAGCCCAAAGTCGCACAGCTTTGCCTGGCAGGGGAGGGGCCCCGTCAACAGCACGTTCTTGCTCTTCAGGTCCCTGTGCATGATGTTGATGCTGTGGAGGTACTGGAGCCCCCTGCACGTGCACAGCGACACCTGCTGCACGTGAGGCATCGCCATGACGACCTTGTCGATGTGGAGGAGGTTGTGGAGGGAGCCTCCGCTCACAAACTCCATCACGATGCACAGTCTGGGCGGGGTCGGACACGCCCCCATGAGAAGAACGACGTTGGGATGTCTGAGCGAGTTCATGACCAGCACTTCCCGCTGAAACGCCTGGAGGGTCTCTGACGTGAGCTTGCCCGTTGAGAACACCTTCACGGCCACCTCGTACCCTTGCCAATAGGCGCGGTGAACTTCCCCGAAAGCGCCGCGGTCCAACATCTCCGTAAACTTGATGTCGCCGTAGGGAACGTTCAGGGCCGTGCCCACCCCGCCACCGGGCCGCGGCTGCGGGCGTCGAAGCTCTTCCAGGAGGTCCCGGAGGGTCACGTTGACCGTCACGCTGTCCACCGCGACCCACTGCCTGCACAGCGGGCAGGGAAACGAGGGTTTACGGTCCGTGCCCGTCGGTGCGGTCGCCGATCCGAGGAGATCGATGCAGCACTTGCAGAGGGTGTGGCCGCACGGCATCGACATGGGGACCCTCTGGTCGCTCAGCTGGATGAAACACACAGGACACTCCGAAGCGCTAGGACCTTCCTCCATATCGTCACTGTGTCAGGAATGTCACTAGTGGGCGGAGTCGACATTTGTCTTGTTGTGTCGCCACGCCCCCATTCTTCCACCTTGGATCCCACAAAACGGTACTGCAAAACAGTAACATCGGGGGGGGGGGGGGGGGGGGGGGGGGGGGGGGGGGGTGGCAAGTAACATCAGTGTCCTGGACTATTGATTAATATCTGAAATTGTGTGGGTTAAAAAAAAAGGCAATATATACCGTAACTAGTCTATATATTACGTACATGCAGTATATGCTGCCTTATAAACCATGCTCACTTCTTGTTCAGATTAAGTCAAGGTGCAGTAGTAAATTTAAAATAGCAACATCAGTGCACTGTATTGTGTACTATATATAGCAGTATGTTTCATTTATTGGCGGTTACAAGGCTGAATCATATATACGCTGACCTGTTGTGCATATATACCATCTATGGTGATCAGGACATGGGTAGCACGTCTGATTTAAGTGGCATTAAGGAGAATGTTGAGCATATTCATCCTGATCTTGAACGGGTTTCAATGACTCCAACTTATTGTAATAATAATAATAACAATTACAAGTCCAATTAATTAATTACAACAAACACAAGCTTGTTGTTATATGTTCAAGCTAAAGTTCACACACCAAGACCCTAACTAGGATGGCACGAGCAATGGACCTCATCAAAGTGAGCTAGGTTCATCTTAATTGCTGTACAGTTCATGGCTGACCTTAATTGCTCCTCACATATATACCCTGAATCTATCATTTTAATTACGAACAAACTATACACCTACTATGTGTTATGTATCAGAGAAGGGGCAACCTTATAGGCCACCCACCACATCAAGGGATCCAATAACATGGTACAACAAAGAGTGGCCATCCTATATAGCTACTCTGACATCATTGGCTGCATTGTGATCATGAGGTGGAGTGGAATACATTAATTGGTGCAGTTATCTTGGGTAGCAGTACTCTATGCCACACCCACCAATCTATGCCCTTTAATTTGCCATAAGGCCATGTCAACTTCACATGCATTCAACTGCAAGCTATACATATGGAGAGAAAACACTATGAGCACCAAATGTAGTTATACATCATGTTTATTGAATTATAATACAATCTTTTCTTCTTGATATGAAAACTTTGGGCTATACAAGTATATTGAAATAGACAGTTTATTCAGTTTCGACATCATAAGTTCTGCCTCAGAGGACAGCCATCTCCTGACACTCTCAGGTTCTCAGCAAAGGTGAATAGGTCAGACACCCACCACATCAGTATCAACAAGATCCACATGGACAACAGGACGAAAAATGGCCAAGTACCACTTGCGTCAGCACCTTCAAAGCCGGACGTATAGGAATGGGAAGAGATAAATGTATTCATAACTTGTAAACAGATGACTTACTGCAGCAGCTTTCATCCCACCCAAAACGCAATTGAAGAAATATTATAATAAGCGCAACTGCTATCCATACTAATACGAATATGAGTGGCAGCACCAAGAGAATTGCAAGTTGAGTACCACCTATAAAGGGGGAAAATTTATATTAAATTAGCTATGCATGACTCTTGTAAACTTCCTACTTCCTATGATAATTAGCAACTCATTTACAATTAGTGAGTATTCCAATTTACAATATATAGAAGCCGGCTGTTTTATAGAGACAGCTCGGCTCTCAGAAAATCAAACACCTCCATTTAGTACTGAAGCACTACTGCAAAGTGTACAAAAACCTAGCCAGCAACTGAGCATCATAACCTCTATAGCATGCATGCAGGGGCACAGACTCTTGAGCGTGCAGGAGGCTTCATAATTGTTGTTGCTATTTATACATACGAGCAATTGTCAGAAGATATACCAGTTATGATTTGGAGCCATATTATTATTATAATGCGAAATAGAAGCAGCATTGATTGCCTATGCATAGCTATCTTTGGCTAGCAAATTATATATAACATAGGCAAGCAACTGAATTGAACTGATAAAACATTGACAATGTTGCTTTTGTGCTTAGTTTAATTAGTAAGCCTGTGTGATATGTATGTGTGAATAAGCCTAGCTGTATATGCAGTGTGTGTGTATAGTAAGTATGATTGGATGAGCCTGCATGTATATGTACTGTGCAAGTGTGTGCGGATGAGCCTATGTCATGAATGGACTTTCCCACAAACATCTATACATACCAATCTTTGATATACAGAATCATACAGTTGCAAGACATACCCATCACATATTGCTCAATATAGAAGTTAGCAGCTCCCAGAGCTGAGAGGAACAAGGAGAGAAGGAAGGCTGTCCTTTGGTCCTTCCTCAGGTCATTACAGGTCTGGGCTGTGTCGTCGTACTCCCAACACCTCTGGAACGCACATGATTTGTACAAGTTTGCGGCATAGAAGCAGTCACTGCACACACACTTCTGATTGGAGCAGTTGATATATTTGGTTGGTACACTTGACCCGTTAAGACCAGCAGGATAGCAGTCACTGCTAATGGTGCATGGGCTGGTTGGTACACTTACTGCCCTATATGCACATGTGTATATGTATGGGAGCAATGATAATGGTTTTGTGTTTATAACAGCCATATCCATAATTACCTTACAGATATTGAATGTCTATTAATAAAACATAAACATGCCTAACTGAATAAACTGAACTGAATAAATGGATGAGATTTATATCCAAAAGCAAAGCTATAGGTGCAATGGAACCACGACATTTATATATGAAAAGTGGCACGCATTAAACTTTCATACATGTACCAAACATTTGCAAATACACGCCCACTACTGTATTTTTTGGCTGCTAAGTAAACAAAGTTAATTGCCACTGTGGTCTGAGCTGCGCAGAGGGAAGTTTTGTCTTTATTGCTAGACAGATAAAAGAAAAGTAACTAAAATCCCTTGGAGAAACATTTACTGCATGGTTTAGAATTTAGTATTCCAACATGGGTGCCCCCAGCTTTTCTGGAAGGGGGGGGTAGGGGCAGGATAGGGCAAGGGGGTGCCATTTGACAGCCGCTAATACGTTGTCTGCTTTCGGCCGATTCAACCAGCGGGGGAAGGTGCTGTCCGCTTTCGGCCGATGCAGTGCACCTTGCTGCCAGCTTTTAGAGACAGCAAAAAGGCTGCAGCTGGCTGATCAATATTGCAAAGATGGTAAATTATTTTAACTGAGTGCCTCAAATAGCAAAGAAACTAATATAAGCCAACAGGGACACTGTACCTCCACTGACACACAAGTGAGCGCTGTGCAGGGGCTGGTTGAGAACCTCCAGGCACAGAGATCTGACAAATTCAAAACAGTGATTAGAGTTGCCAAGAGCATTTTCATTGGGGGGGGGGGGGGGGGGGGGGGGGGGGGGGGATGATGTTAGCACTGCCTTCTTTAGCTGGGTGAATGATATTGGGTGGCCTTCCCACTTGCTGAGTGGACATGAAGTGCTCATATCTTATATGTGTGATTTTAAAGACATTATAATATGAATGCCATCATATTGGGGTGTAAGCATCTTACCATGCAAGATTCACTTCTATATGTTTGCCACTGAAATGCAGTCACACAGCACCTAGATGGTACCCCCCTGTGCAGTTGCATCCATTGCCTTTTGAACGGAATGCTTGCAGGAGCTACTAAAAGCTTTATGGCATCCTCCTCAGTTCGAAATGCCATACCAAACACCTTCTGCAAGGCCTGAGTATATGCCTCACACTGGTAGGTGTGTCCTTTTTGTTTTCTCTTCTGTCCCACATGCGTTTGCACACCTTCTGCAGTGCAACTGAACTTGGGGGTGGTGGGAATCCATTCAACCTACATGTATAGTATATACAATATAGATAACAAGCAGACTGTTAAGCTGAAAACAGCCGGCCGCACTTAGTGAACAGCATAAGCCTTTCATCTAAAGTGTTAATATTCCTCTACGTCGAATCTACCAGTGGGAAAATTGGCGGCTTGATGCAACTCGCGCTTCTTTGACACATGCTCAAGATGACTTAACGGCATATGCTTATGAAAACGAGGCCAGTGTATTGATTGAGAAGCGTAGTATTAATGGTTCAGATGTGTATTTCATAGACGAATGATCCATGATTGCTGGTACTAATGCATCAGTTTATAATAGCACCAGGTGTAACCTTCAAGCAAGCCATGCCGTTAAACATTGCATAGCGATGATGAGGTTGATTGCTATGAAGTAGCAGGGTTTTTTTTTGAACCTTTGCAATTGCTGTAAAACATTGCACTATATTTTTTCGTACATCTATGTTCTAATAATAGTGCTCCCGGCTTAGATCTATGACCCTATTTTGACTAGTGCAGCTTGTTGAGTTGTTTCAACCTACTAATTCCTGTTGTGTTTCAAGTTGTGCTTAAAAGCTGCACTGCATTAGAGATATAGGTGCCTAGGTGTAGGTGGGAGGGGTGTGATGATATGTGTGTACTGTGTGTAGGTGGTATACGTAGGGGTGTGATGATACATGTATGTAGGTGGAAGGGGTGTGATGATTCATATGTGTAGGTGGGAATGGAGTAATGGTACATGTGTATAGGTGGGAGGTGTGTGATGTTAGGTGGGAGGTGTGTGATGATTCATGTGAGTAGGTGGTAGGGATGTAATGTTACATGTGTGTACGTGATGATGATACATGTGTGTAGGTGGGAGGTGTGTGATGGTAAATCTATGTAGGTGCATGAGACTGAGGAGTGTGATGATACATGTGTGTAGATGCGAGGGATGTTATTGTATTTGTGTGCACATGTGTTTTTGTAGGAGGGTCCAGGAATATGATGTTACTAGTGTGTTGGGTAGTACGGAATTATGTTGATCAGTGCGATACACAGGAGTTCTATCTCTTAGTATAACCAGTTTGCTATGTATAGCCAACCTCAAAGACGAATTTTCCCAGGTTACATTCTGCATCTCTACTGTTGTCACTGGACAAGCTGGAAGCATCTGCAAACATGCCCAGGAATCCTTGTGAACGTCGGCTTCGGTTTATTTATGACAAATGATGCCACTGCAGCGATAATTGTCACCTAATTTTTCCAACGCTAATAGAACCATGCGGGAAACTGAAGCCCTAGGTGTGATGAAGTTTCGTACAGGTAATATCAGAGATAGGGATTGGAAACGGGACTAATTATCGCTAGGTAACAGCCTAACAGGTACCATCCCGCATCGGCATTTGAATCCTTACAAGTCTATCCAGCCTGCACCCAAATCTCTCATACTGCATACTGTTCCTAGTTCTTTGGTTGTCCAACGGCAATAAAAGACACACAAAATAGAATAGAAACTCGCAAATCACAGTTGCCCATTCAATGTATGGCGCACCGCCACGTGACCCGTTTCCAATCCCTCTACCGGTATATATTATCTCTGGTAATATTAGGTATTTAAAGCCATCCGTTGTGTAACGCTACAATTGTGCATTCTTTTTTGCGCGTACGTGGAACTTTCTCACCTTGGGCACTAATCTCTCAAAACGGGAGTGGGGGGTGGGGGTGACGTATCCTGCGGAGGAGGGACAACATCCGCCACTAGAATGTGCCCCCCCCCCCGCGGACAAAACCCGGCCCGTTAGCGGGCCTAATTGGGGGTGGGGGGTGGGCACCGGTACAATACATGTGTATATACTATTCTCCACCCAACTTCCAATAATATCATCGCACGTTAAATTTTATATTAAAAGCAACCCTCCTGATCTAGAACGGACTTACGAGCTGTCCTTCAGCGCATGTAACTGAACAGCAGTAGCACACAACAAAATAAACCTCCACATGACGTAATGTTATTGCTGAACTATCAAATTTTAATTAGCTGAATCGAAACATTAATAAATGATGCGCACCATACATCATCAAGAATTCAAATGGACGTCGGTAAACCGCAAGATTCGATTTTGCTGGGGAAAAAAAGCGCGGCAAGTACGTGTCGTTAATGACTTCCAGCCATCGCGTTCACTACTCCGAGAGAATCATTGCGGTGGTAGCCTTTTCTCTCTGTAGCTAATGCGTAAGCAAATACAGACACACTAAAACAAACCTCACGTTTTATCATGATGACGTAGCCGTTGCTATGACAACCCTAATTATCGAACATGAATGTGAAATAATTACAAAACAAGAATAGAAAGACACAAAAACGAATGCTAAAATAATGCTAAAGCCTATTAGGAAGTGATGCCCCATCATCAAAGCCTAGCCGGTCCACCCCTCCACTTCACCCTACAGTAGATCCTCGTAGGCGCTTTGATGCTCGAACCAGGGCAAATAAAGTCGAGCTCTTACGAATGCACACGTTTCTGCATATGATTTTTCTCATTTTGCTGCTATGCTGGTAGCTATGTGCTTCAAAAAATGTTCTGCCTCTCTGTGGAGAAGCCCATCAACGGATTATCGAACATACATTCCACCAATGCTTACCTACGTTTGGGTCTGGGTATGAGACTACTTTCGAACAACGCAATAGTGCACCGACACAACCCAAGTGATTAGTTTTGTGTGCAGGGGGTTACGTACGTGGCGTGGAGGTGTGGCATCCAAATGACATCATGTTAATGATGGCCCGTAAGTAATTGTGCGCTATGCGCATACGTATGCGAAGTGAAATAGATACCTAAGCGTACGCTGACTTCTAATGATGAGAAATTTGTTTTTGGTTTCCTGCTACACCTCAATCTTCCGCCCTCATCGAAATAAAAATCAGCCGCCCGTGTAAGTCAGATCAGTAATTTAAACGTGTAACCGCGAACCGGCCCTTATAATGCGCTTGTCATTGTAACATGGGTACCCACCCCATTGGGGCCAATGTCGGGATTTGTACGGGATTTGACACCGCTAATTGAGTTGTGGTTCTTTCGTTTGACTATACACGGAGGAGGCGGATCGGAGATCGGTAAGATATCTATGGGGAATTTGACCGGTTATGAATCCCCAACCGTGGGGCATTTGATTTAATAAATGTCAAATCCCGACATTGGCCCCAATGGGGGGGGGGGGGGGGGGGGGGTACCCATGTTACAATGACAGGCGCATAATAGGTACCTCTTTTTCACCATACATGTATTATTTTCTGAAATGCTTCCTTATATTAGTACTACATGTAGTTTGACAACATAAGGGAAAACGACTCTATTCGACCCCCCGTGTTGGTTGTTGTGTCGCAGCACGCCACAACAACGCAGCCTCAACTATGAAATTGTTTATCGCTCTATGAATATATTTAAAAATATTAACTGTGTCGGCAAAAAAAAGTCCAAATCGCGGCAGCACTGTTTAACAGCTGCACATGCATTAATCAACTATAGCGTGAATTGTATATGCTGTTGACATTTGTATACCATTCCTCAATTACCATACCATTACATAATAGTGACATGTATAAAGAAAAGATCGTCCATGGCCTGTACATGTGGATTAAGGAGATGTGTTCAGGAACACTGGGGAGATGAACACCAAGTTTATTGCTAATACTTGGGCTGATCTGAGTCCAGTAAACTGCTCTCTGGCTTGGTGGATGTGGCAGCTATAGGTGGCAGTTACACACTTTTGTGCATGTGTGGGAGCGTTGTAAAACTGATGATCCATCGGGCTACCACCCAGCCTGTCATCAGATGCTTTGGTATCTTAAATCCAGACAGTGTTTTACACTTTCTTCGACCATTGATGTTTCTGACAGTGCATGGCCATGGTGTCAAGCTCAACTGGGCCTCAAATTTGAAGGCATAGGTGTTCGCTCTGTCTCATACCAGCATGCTGCTGCTGCCTTCATTTCACCACTGATGCCCTCAGGTTTTGGCTGTTCAGAGGACTAACAATTTCAACAAGCTGTTGCTACATACAACTCTGTGTCTGAGGCTATCACTGTTGAGTCTACCATTGCTTCTCCTAGCTATTACACAGAAGGTTTTGTCTGGAAAGGTTGACTGAAGAAGAGCTATTTATATCAAGGCTCTGCTCCTCATGCAGCCTCTTGCAATTGGCTTTCAGTGATCCTTTCTGTTGGTTTGGGCTTGCACATGGAGTCCAATGAATACCAGGCTGCATTGGGATGGTGGCTCCAAAAAATAGGACATCTCAGGTGGGGTCATGTGCACTTTCTGCCCCTTTATTCCCTTGGCCACGATGCAGTGACCTGCAGACATGGAGGAGATGTGGTCATAGGAACACCTCCTGAGGGAGGGATGTTGCTTACCTCTGCTGTCGTGCCCATCTAAGTGTGGGGGTAGAGAAGGGGCATGGGCTTACCAGGGATCATAGCCATACTCAACCAGCTGATATCCTTATTGCTGGATGGGACAGAGGCAAACCAGCTGCACTGGATATCACATGCAGTGACATCGCCCCCTCACCCCTGTCACCTTGGGAGAATCAAGCCAAATGGTGGGTGCAGTGCCCTTGCTGCTGAAACTTGTAAACAACTTTCCAATTGTCCAAAATGCCTAGAGTTGGGGTCGACCTGCATTCCTATAATAGTGGAAACATATGGAGGTTGTGGAACAGAGGACCTTTCTGCCACTTCAGCCGTAAATTGTAAGCCGGAGCCGATCCGACCAATTAACAAACGTTAGTGAAGAGGTAACACCATCAGTGTTGTAAAATGAATGACCTCCCCCCCCCCCCCCCCCCCCCCACCCTAGCTCACCACCCACGACCCACCACCCTCTATCTCATATCACATGGCTATATGCATGATGGATATTGTGTTCATTGCAAAGATATGATAACAAGCACTGAATTGCTACACAAAACTATTTAGTTTTGTACCCAGACCCCATCACGCCATGGCAGCAGATGACTGTGGCGTAATGTGTTCCGGTTGGGTACGAGAGTGACAGACTCTGCTTTGTTATAATTAGCTGCACACAGAAACTCTGATCACTAGAAAGGGTTCAAGGCTGCGGGGGGAAAAAATGAACCAATGGCATGTACCATTAGCATTTAGAGGGATAGGCTAAACTCATGCAAGAGTGGTGCATGCTATGCCACCCTATCAGCTAGGTGTAATGTAAATATCACCTTTTAGACCTTTCCATTGTGTTTTAGAGCATTCAATATTGCCATGCAGTGAGAGGATATGCTTTGTTCGGCGGATGGTAATCAAATAAGCTAAGCGTCAGATGACAATTGTATATATTTGCGTGCAAAACGGTGCAACGACTACAATATGTCGAAACTGTATATATATAATTATAATAATTAAATTATATATATATTATAATTATATAATACATGCATGTTTCATAAACAAGCTTGATTGATACACTGATCATGATCTGCATGCGCGCGCTGCATGGATTTGCTGATCATCTGCCGGATCCCTATACATTTATATCTTAATTTTAAATCCTTCCCTAGAAAGACTTTTAAAGTTCATTTTATAGCAAAGACAGCAGACTGAGCAAATCGATAATAAAATACCCTCCATTGATTATACATGTACATGTGTGACCCTTTCAGTTTCTGCATGAAGAGTGACATTTTCTTGTAATTAGCGAGTCACTGACCTGCCGTTTCATTAATTTATCATTTAATTCAAAATTACAACAACTGGCATGGGGTTTTCTCCCCAGGGCAGCGCTTCTCTTCCTGGTTTGGAAGGGCCACGCCCCTAGTAAAATCCTGCATCCGCCCCTGCCTATGTTAGGCTATGTAGGCTATACATGCACAGTGCCATCTGCAGCAACTTCACATCCTCTGATCCTCGTATACACTTTGAAGTGTGTGCCGCACATGCTATGAATGCAATCCCAAGGAAGCATTCCCGGTGCCAAGGAGCATGCAAAACATTCATTGATATAGGCTCATGATCAATTCTATATATAGCTAGCGGCTAGCTACATGGGCTTAAATATTCTAGGCTTAAATATGTATATGTTCAGCGTTCAATTTCACAAGTTCTGTTGTGCATGCATGCATTCAACTTACATATATTGTAATATTTGTGAGACAGGCCCAGTAGTTCTGGGTTCAATCTCCTTTATTGGACACTTCCCTTCCCTATATACCGGCGCTATAATATACTGATCAGTGTACCGCCCTCAGTAGTATATCATATGCTCATGGATCAGTTCCATGAGAAGTTTAACTTGGAGGCGCTTTCAGACAGCAACTTAAATGAAACTGTAGTTTACCTTATGTCTGATCAGCTGCATGTTGAGCATATATTATTAATAGTCAGGCGTGGATGGAGCCCCTCCCCCTTCCTATCGCCCTTTTTGCATGCTACTTAATTCGCAGGATGAATCGGAAGTTGAAGAATCACAAAGGCATGCCCCACGCTGTACAAATTACAACTGAGTTTGCATGTTCAATAATGAATTGCATCGGTTGTACAAATTCCGCAAGTCGAGAAGTAACACCGTATATAGAGGTGATTCCGGAAGCTGTACTAGTGCACCGTCATTGATGATAATACACGTGATCCGGACACACCTAATCCAGCTTACCAACTTCATCGGTGGGCAGGTATCAAAAGGAAGTATTCAGAGTGCTTTGGAGGGCACTCCAGTCGCTACATTCAAGGCAGTTTGACTTCAAACATGGCAACGACGAGTAATGCGAAACAGGCCGTCGTGTTGAAAGAGGGGTGGCTGCAGAAACGAGGTACGCTCTTGTTTGGGATGGCAGGGTAAGGGGACGGGGTTTGGGGCGACAAACTGTTTCCATGACCGACCATTTTGTACAGGGGAATACATTAAGAACTGGCGACCTCGTTGGTTTGTGTTACGTAGTGACGGGTCGTTCTTCGGGTTTAAGAGCAAGCCGACACCCGGACACACCCAGGAGCCGCTCAACCAGTTCACGATAGAACGTAAGGAAGGGTGTACGGGGAGTCACGTGCCGTTTGAAGTCTTTGTCTTCGTTATGCGCCGTTATAGCGAAAGCTAACATCCTCACGAACGACAAGATACGGAAAAATGCATTTGTCATAAGGTATCTCCTTCATGTTATTTTCTTGTATAAATAAACAAACGTTGCTGATGTTCACAGAGTACTGCAGTGGACCACTTATATTGACAGAACGTTCTGCACGGAGTCAGAATCCGAGAGGTACGGGGTGGGTTATTGATGTAAACTTAGGACAGTTTTTTTTTTTTTTGGCATGGAACTACCACGATTTGAGTTTGTTACGCTGCTATGTACAGAAAAGAGTGGATTGAGGCTATCTCGAAGATCTCTGGCGAGTCCAGCAAGGGCAAGAAGGAGGAGATGGTGGCCAAGGAACCTGAGATGGCAGATAGCAAGGCGGCTGTGAAGGTATCATCTCCCATTCTGTGTTATCTCGGACCCCTCCCCCATTGATTGGCAGTTATGTTTGCACAGCATATGGAAGACTTTGAGATGCTCAAGGTTCTTGGAAAGGGAACATTTGGAAAAGTAACTGCCTTTTTGTTTGTGTTTATATCAGGCCTTTCACTGCTCTTTCCTCCACACCCACTCTCTCTGCTTTGCTATTTCCTACCATCTCACCATGCCTCCTCCTTGGCTCTCTTCCATTTCCCCTCACCCCACCCCTGTCATTAACTGACTGCTGTCCCCTGGATCACCCACCACTAACTTTAAAAAAGGTTGTGATGTGTCGGGACAAGAGCAATGGTGAGATCCTGGCCATGAAGATTCTCAAGAAGGACGTTATTGTTGCTAAGGACGAGATTGCCCACACACTGACAGAAAACAGAGTTCTCCAGTCCACCAAGCATCCCTTCCTCACGGTATGCCACACACACACACACACATACATACACACACACATACACACACACATACACACACACACGCACACACACATACACACACACACACACATACACACACACACATACACACACATACACACACACACATACACATACACACACACACACACACACACACACACACACACACACACACACACACACACACAAGCCTCTCGTCATCCTAACAATCCCATCGCACCATCTCAAACAGTGTCTCAAGTACTCGTTCCAAACTAACGACCGTCTGTGCTTCGTGATGGAGTATGTCAATGGTGGGGAGCTGTTCTTCCACCTCTCCAGGGAACGCATGTTCTCCGAGGACCGCACACGCTTCTACGGGGGAGAGATCACACTGGCAATTCAGTACCTCCATGAACTAGGAATCGTGTACAGGGACCTGAAGGTAGGCGTGGTCTGAGCACATGGGGCGTGGTCATAGAAACACTTCCACCCCCGCCCACCCAACGCCACCACTGGTAGCTGGAGAATCTACTGCTGGACTCTGAGGGGCACATAAAGCTGACAGACTTTGGGCTGTGTAAGGAGGAGATCACCTATGGGGCCACCACCAAGACCTTCTGTGGCACACCGGAATACCTTGCCCCAGAGGTTAGCTTATGTGTAGCACATGTTTGGATGGTGTGATGTGTCTACTTCATCTGTCCAGTTTCCTTCTGTGTACCATTTTATCACTTCCTGTGCCATTTGTGATGTCAAATTTCCACTGGTTACCGCCCACGTATCATTACCCTGTGTTTACTTGGCCTGCAGTGTGTTTGTTTTCTGTTCTATTCACCTCTTTCATTCTTGTTTGTTGACTATTGCCTCCCTGCCTCCCCCCTCCACCCTGCCTCCCCCTCCACCCTGCCTCCCCCTCCCCCCTGCCTCCCCCCTCCACCCTGCCTCCCCCTCCACCCTGCCTCCCCCTCCACCCTGCCTCCCCCCTCCACCCTGCCTCCCCCTCCACCCTGCCTCCCCCCTCCACCCTGCCTCCCCCCTCCACCCTGCCTCCCCCTCCACCTTGCCTCCCCCTCCACCCTGCCTCCCCCTCCACCCTGCCTCCCCCTCCACCATGTGCACACACACACATGAGCGCGCACACACACGACAAATATTTATGTCAACACATACGTGACACTTGCACACGCACATGTGTCAACAAACGACATGCACACACACACACACACACACACACACACACACACACACACACACACACAACTTGTACACACGCATGTATGCTACACACATTTGACAAGTTTTAACATCCTCAGGTCCTTGAAGACAATGACTATGGCAGGGCCGTGGACTGGTGGGGAGTGGGAGTGGTCATGTACGAGATGATGTGTGGGCGCCTCCCCTTCTACTCGAGGGACCATGAGCAGCTGTTTGAGATGATCCTCACGGTACGAAGGGAGTGGACAGGGGAGGAGGGGTGTCAATTGTGTTTAGGAATAGATGGAATAAGGACGAGGTATTTATGCAGAGGTGGGCTGGGGATGAGGTACTTAAGCAGAGGTGGGCTGGGGATGAGGTACTTAAGCAGAGGTGGGCTGGGGATGAGGTACTTAAGCAGAGGTGGGCTGGGGATGAGGCACTGTAAACAGCGGTGGAGAATGACGGCTAATTATGTCGTGGGTTCATTCCTCCACAGGAGGAAGTCAAGTTTCCATCAAGGCTGACTGAGCCTGCGAAGCTGTTGCTTTCAGCACTGCTTCAGAAGGATCCGGCAAAGCGGTAGGTTAGATGGGGAGGAGGGGCTGGTGCGTGAGGCCCTCCTATCCATATATATAGCCTTGGGGGAGGAGCAGGGGATGCAGTTGAGGTGAAGGGACACGTGTTCTTCCAGGCTATTAACTGGACTGACTTATATGACAGGAAGGTAAGGCAGACAGTGTGTTGCTGTTAGGTGGCGCTAAGCGATTACCTCCTCCTTCCCTAAGGTGGAGCCACCATTTAGGCCACAAATTGAAGGAGCCACAGATGTTGCCAACTTCGACCCTGATTTCACAAGCGAAAAGCCTCAGCTAACGCCTCCTGATGCAGGTAAGGCTGGCTGGTGTCCTTCCTTACGACATGAGCTTCATTTGTGTCCTTTCAATTTCTCACCGCCACCTTTCCCCCTCCCCTAATTTCATCTCTTCCCTCCCCCATGGTCATCCCCCTCTCCTCTCCCCCCTTTCCTCCCCCTCTCCTCCCCCCTCTCTTCTCCCCCTCTCCTCTCCCCCTCTCCTCTCCCCCCTCTCCTCTTCCCCCTCCCCCTTTCCTCTTCCCCTTCCCCTCTCCTTTTCCTCCCCCTTCTCTCCCTCCTACTAGCTGACCCCAAAGCTGGTGTTGGTGGTGGTGTTCACTTTGATGCCTTCACATTTGCCCCTGAGGCCGGGCAGAATTTTCAGTAGCCACAAAATGAGTGTGTCGTCTTTCAGTTTCCTTATCCTGCCCTATTGTTTGCAAGAGAGAGTACATGGACAAAGATTTGAATTGTAGTGTGACAGTTAATTTTTGTCTATTGGCTTCCATTGATGTTCTTTTTTTTTTTTAAATTTTAGTTAGGGTGTAAAAATTGTGTGTCTTGTGTCGTTCTGTGAAGTGAAAGAAAGAAATATATTTCTATATATATGACCACTGTTTAGGCGTGGCATGGTAATTGGAGCAGAAGTTGCTTGGTCCCAGACCACTGCGCTATGTTTACGCAAGTTGTAAACACGTTACGACGTAAACAAGATGTAACGCTCGACCAGCCAGGTTTACAAACAAGTTTACAACCGATTGTCAATCAATTTACGCAATGAAGTACGTATATATGGTAAAGTATTCGACCGATCAATCATTTCACTCGTGTTTACGCATTGATCAGAAATATGATGTGTTGTAATGTCTATATATAGCACTATTATTTTTAGTAACTTCTCATAAGTTTGTAATTATAAATTATAACTTCAAACTGGCCTCTACTGGTATTAAAATTTATACTGGGCCATTACAAATGCGATGATAGTTTTCCGTCCGGATCTTTTACCAAAACCCTTGCGGGCGTCACATATAATTATAATTATTAAAAAAGACGACGATTATTATGATGCAATGTTACGTCATTATTATCCAATTTTACGTACTTAGATATAAATATTCGAATATACAGCATGCACAGCCCTATGCGGCCATACATTTTGTGGACAAAAGGCATACCTATAGAAATATTGAAAAAGTGGCGTAATGCCTTAGCAACCACCCTTGACAACCGACAACCTTACAAACTTTGCACTACGTGTTAACATGTTTGAACTTGTCGCCATTTAAAGGCCATACATGGAATGAAGTACCTTTGTTCTATTAGTAGCCAATGTTACATGGCCTAGTTTTCTCTCCACTGCTTCATACAAGCGGCCATTTTTTGACGAACCCATCGACTTCAACGTACTTTTTCGACCACGCAGACAAATTCTGCTCCCCAGATGGAAGCACAGAACAAAAGGAGACAGAAGGTACTTACAACATATAGTATGGAACTGTAGCCATACTTTTTCTTCGCGATGGTATACGCGTGTGAAGTATACTGTGGTTTGAGCCGTGGTAACTATTAATAGTGCATGTGCGTATGGCCGTGTTTGAAAAGGGATAGAATGCCTATCCACGATTATGTTGCTTTGTTTGGCGGTGGAATTGCTTCCACAATCCGGGGTGCAATGGATAGCCTGTGCTCTTGCATTGAACAATAAGAGAGGGGTGTGGACCTTGTTGTAGATACATTGATAAGTTCTCTGTGTGGGCATGGATAGTCAGGATAGACTCTACCCCCTGTTAACCAAGTAGACCAAAGCCTGCACCCGTCCACCTTGCCCATTGTTATAGATAAGATCAATGTCCTAGCCATCATCAAGTAGCCTCATGTGTTAGACAACCCTTGATCCTCTTAGTGTCTCCATCATTGAGACTGCATCCCCCTTTACCTACACTTCTCAGATGTGCCTACCCATATGTTATGGGAAGGAAGTGACTACTATTCTGACCCCAATCCATTGGTCCCTCCAGCTGTTCCTGTTCTCAGCATTCTAAGTGGAAATGGACTAGGGACAATTTAACTTAATGGGTATAAATGTGAAGCCATTAGTAGTACCTTCTCTTCTACTACCCTCTCCTCCCTGCCCTCCCTTCCCTTCCTCCCTCCCCTTCCTCCCTCTCCTCCCTCCCCTCCCTCCCTCTCCTCCCTCCCCTCCCTCCCTCTCCTCCCTCCCCTCCCTCTCCTCCCTCCCCTTCCTCTCCTCCCCTCTCCTCCCTCCCCTCCCTCCCTTCCCTCTCCTCCCCTCTCCTCCTTCTCCTACCTCCCCTCTCCTCCCTCCCCTCCCTCTCCTCCCTCCCCTCCCTCTCCTCCCTCCCCTCCCTCTCCTCCCTCCCCTCCCTCTCCTCCCTCCCCTCCCTCTCCTCCCTCCCTCTCCTCCCTCCCTCCTCCTTCCCTCTCCTCTCTCCCTCCCCTCCTCCCTCCCCTCCCTCCCCTCACCACCCATCCCCCTTCCTCCCTTTCATCTCCTCTGCTCCACCTCCCCCTCTTCTCCTTTCTCCCTCTCCTCCCCTCTCCCTCCCCCTCTCCTCTCCTCCCCTCTCCCTCCCCCTCTCCTCTCCTCCCCTCTCCCTCCCCCTCTCCTCCCCTCTCCCTCCCCCTCTCCTCCCCTCTCCCTCCCCCTCTCCTCCCCTCTCCCTCCCCCTCTACTCCCCTCTCCTCCCTCCCTCCCTCTCCTTCCACTCTCCCCCTCTCCTCCCCCTCGCTCACCCTCTCCTCTCCCTCCCCCTCCCCCACTCCCTCCCCCTCTCCCTCTCCCTCCCCCTCCCCCTCTCCCTTCCCCTCTCCCTTCCCCTCTCCCTTCCCCTCTCCCTTCCCCTCTCCCTCCCCCTCTCCTCCCCTCTCCCTCCCCCCTCCTCCCCTCTCCCCCCCTCCTCCCTCCCCCTCTCCTCTCCCTCCCCTCTCCTCCCCTCTCCCTCCCCCTCCCTCCCCCTCTCCTCCCCTCTCCCTCCTCCTCTCCCTCCCCCTCTCCTCCCCTCCCCTCCCTCCCCCTCTCCTCCCCTCCCTCCCCCTCACTCTCCTCCCTCCCACCCATTCTACCTTGTTACACTTTCCCTTCTATTTACTGTGCTACACTAATGCCAGTTTAGACAGAATTCTCCTTATACACTTATAACTACACTGTCAAAGTACTGCTCATACACGTCACAAGCACCGAATGGCACTTCCAGTGGGTGCCATCAGGGGGTGTATACTTATGGTAACTCTGAACATTGATAGAATGCCCTCCCTTTCTTCCCTATAGCCACCAAAGGCTTCCATAGACTCTGCAACGTTTCTGGAGCTGGTCTCTGTGGTAGGCTAAGTGACCGAACAAAGCAACTGAAGCCGCATTATTCATAGCCAAGCAAAACCGTTTATTGTGTGATGAAAAAAAAGTATGGCTGCATCTGAATGGTGTTTCTGTACACCTAATTGTGTGTAGTTTACGATGCGGCATACCAACCGTCTTGAGAATTTGTCTGTGCTTGGTGTTTTCAGCCTAAAGCTACCCCTCTCCCTTACGATATCCGTGTATAAATTGGCTGCGCGTTATTAAGGATTGCGATATGAAGAGTGCGCATATGGTATAGTCTCTACTACGATGATACACCAGTTAAATGGGAGGGATGAAAAGGTATTCGATGGTAAAATGAACAAGATACGGCTCTCTCAAAAAACGCCATTTTAATGAGGCCATGGCGCATCTAGCCGCAATGGATTTTTTTGGTTTACGGTATTGTCTAATTATGGACCCTTTTGTCCAGTCGCAAAGGCACGGTTGTATGCGGCTGGAAACTAAGTCAATAATTAGATCATTTACGGTATTACCATATATTTCTTAACTGATGGCTCATTATAGACATCTGATGTTTAAAAGCAAACCATAACTCACCAGAACTAGCAAATCAAAAAGTGAAAACGAACTCAAACACTGCATTCCTTTTCCTGTCATGTCCAGTCAATGCGCACAATTGAAATTCCACATAGATAGCATGCGCATACCGTTTAGCAAGGTCACGCGATACGTATTTAGAAGGAGGGCGTTACTAAATGCGACGACGTAGCCTTTGGTGACTGAACTGGAAGGTATAAGTACTACAGCGATGCTCAGGAGGCATGTGGCTACCAAAATTTACTAGCCTGAAGTGGCAACGCATTTTCTGTCACCACGAACAAGCTGAGCGTATTGCATGAATAATCGACGTACGTTGTGGTTTTGCCCTATACATTATAGGTATGGATTACAATTTCCATAATTTGCAGAGTGTGTGGGCAGAGGCTAACGAAGTACAGGGCAAAGAAAAGAACCAGCTCTGAGTGCATAGCATTCTCAGCTGAGCAGCTTTTGACATTTGACACATCTGGGGATGATGTAACCCTGAGATGTTCTGCATGCAATGTAAGCTGGGTCCATCTGTGCCATCACAAAGTGAGTGCATCACAAATGTGTAGTGATGCTATTTGAGTGGCAAAACAAGTAAACATATGACATCATAAGAGGTCATCTTGAGAAGATTGCCCCTCCTCTAGTTTTCCATAGTGAGCCTAGCCCACCTTTGGCAAGAGCTAACAACCTATCAATGCTAAAGGAGCTGAAGTGTGCACTGTGCTCCAACACCCTCTCACAGCCACTGGAGCTGCTGTGTGGTGCACTGGTGTGCTCCAAATGCCTCCGGGAGTGGATAGCAGCATATGATGCTGTGAACCATCCATGCTGCTCAGAGGATGGATAGTCCTCTGCTGCTCAGAGATGGTCCCATGTTGCTCAGTAATGGTCCCATGCTGCCCAGAGGATGGTCCCATGCTGCCCAGAGGATGATCCCCTGCTGCTCAGAGGATGGTTCCCTGCTGATCAGAGGATGATCCACTGCTACTCAGAGGATGATCTCCTGCTGCTCAGAGGATGAACCCCTGCTGCTCAGAGGACAGTCCCATGCTGCTCAGAGGACGGTCCTGCTGATCAGAGGATGGTCCCATGCTGCTCAGAGGATGGCCCCCTGCTGCTCAGAGGACAGTCCCCTGCTGCTCAGAGGATGGTCCCATGCTGCCCAGAGGATGATCCCCTGTTGCTCAGAGGATGATCCCCTGCTGCTCAGAGGACAGTCCCATGCTGCTCAGAGGACGGTCCCCTGCTGATCAGAGAATGGTCCCCTGCTGATCAGAGGATGGTCCCCTGCTGCTCAGAGGATGATCCCCTGCTGCTCCGAGGATGATCCCCTGCCGCTCAGAGGACAGTCCCATGCTGCTCAGAGGACGGTCCCCTGCTGATCAGAGGATGGTCCCCTGCTGCTCAGAGGATGATCCCCTGCTGCTCCGAGGATGATCCCCTGCTAATCAGAGGATGGTCCCCTGCTGCTCAGAGGATGATCCCCTGCTGCTCCGAGGATGATCCCCTGCTAATCAGAGGATGGTCCCCTGCTGCTCAGAGGATGATCCCCTGCTGCTCCGAGGATGATCTCCTGCTGCTCAGAGGATGATCCCCTGCCGCTCAGAGGACAGTCCCATGCTGCTCAGAGGACGGTCCCCTGCTGATCAGAGGATGGTCCCCTGCTGCTCAGAGGACGGTCACCAAGATGATCCCCTAGTCAGACTATCATCAAGTGTGATAATGCTGCTGCTGTCA
Source organism: Spongilla lacustris (assembly GCA_949361645.1). Lineage (NCBI taxonomy): Eukaryota > Metazoa > Porifera > Demospongiae > Spongillida > Spongillidae > Spongilla > Spongilla lacustris. Next base: position 7,212,958 of record OX442422.1, read on the forward strand.
GATGTTCTGGAGCACTGTATACAGACTGCAGCAGGGATATTAAGGATGGTGACTATGAAGAGCATGAGTGTGCACCAACACTTACACCTGAGGAGGAGAAGCAAGCAGCGGGTTTGCTGAAGAGGGTAATCTCTACCAGCTAGTCCTGACAAAGCCATCATACAACTTGCTACAGGGGAAGCAGTTAAGTGAATGTCAATGACTTGTACAGAGGTTACATAATATATACACTCACTTCTGCCAATGACATTCGTGCATGTCACCAGAGCTAAACTACAGCTGCCTACTCATCATGGACTGAAGTTCAGGTACATGTATTGCCGGCGATTAAGGCTGGGCTTGCCATACCTTGGAATACACTGAGGCTTCTAAGGCGGTGTGTCACAACATACAGCAAAGGCTCAATTCTAACTCACTAATGTTTCAGGTGGCTCAAATCATCAGGAATCTGTCTAGCTGGTGAGGAAAGGATGCACCACATATCCAGCCAAATTGTTGGCGATAACCCCAAAGGAGCAACAGCCCCCTTTTCAGGGGCCAAGTCAATTCATGCAAAATTCTTGGCTTGACATTTGCTCCAATCCACAACCACATGCAGAACCTAATGCGCATTGTACAAGAACACTTACTAAGTATTGAGCCACAATTGGTAGCTGCCATACCCAAGGGCGGACGCAGGGGGGGGTCCGGGGGGTCCGGACCCCCCCCCTCCCCCCTCGAACCTGTATATGAATATAATTAACGTATAATTAGCGTACTACACGTGTTACACGTAGCGTACATACAATCCCCCTGTATGTAGAATGTGTGGAAAAATAGGAATGCACACCACAAAATTTTCGCGCGCGCCCCTCCTCCTCATCAATTATTCATATCGGACCCCCCCCTCTCCAAAATCCTGCATCCGCCCCTGCATACCCCCTCCAGCCAAGAGAGTAAAGAATAAATAATAATTCAGTTCAAGCTCAATCTATTTACATACGAGCATGGATTCAAATTTAGACCAAAAGAAATGTAAGGCTATATTTTAAACGCTCTGTTAAAACCCACTTCATTGCGCAAATATTAATTCCCCCACCCCCAAAAAGACACCAAAATGGTGGATTTTCAAAGGCTAGAAATCTACTTCAGAAAATGCGTTGCCACTAACCTTTACCAAAAAACGACAGTACAAACAACTAACTTTACCGTAATAGCTTTGGCATGTTCCAAATCAGTCACCGAGCGTCGTTGTAGTTTTTTGAACACATGTAGTCGGTGATCGCCGTGCGTAAGTCGATAGGTTTGAAGTACCAGAGCCGACTCAAAGGTGTTTATCACTGCTAGTATGGCTTTTAGGTGTTGATTACGTTTTATGTACCCCGTGCACAGCAAGGCATCGGTTGTCAGGTTCGTTGCTGTACCCCGTGCACAGCAAGGCATCGGTTGTCAGGTTCGTTGCTATGGGTGTACGTAACCATTTCAATTTTTCGGGGCGTAGGGCTTAGTTTCCACGCGTTCAATGAGAGCAGACCACCGTGAAGGGCTGTGAGCAAATGCACAATACGAGTTAAATGATTAAATTAAATGACATTGATCAACTAGATGCTTTCTAGTCCAGAGTGAACCTAGATTCACTATGCACTAGCTCTACAGGGAGAGGGACACTGCAAGGTACACGCCCCTTTGATGAACGAGCTCCTCTGATGCATAGGATGGATCAGTGGCGGCGCGAGGGTTATTAGCGCCCGGGGGCAGGACAATGTATTAGCGCCCCTGCCGGGGGGGGGGGGGGGGGGGGGGGGGGGGGGGGTGCTGTCTGTTTTCGGCCGGTTCAATGAGCGGGGGGGTGCTGTCCGCTTACGACTGCGTGCAGGAAAAAAAAGTATTTTTGGACAAAAGGGGGGGTAGCAACCTCCAAAACCCCCTAAAATTGCGTGCAAAAAAAAAAGGATTTTGGACAAAAGGGGGGGTTGCAAGTTGCAACCCCCAATTCCCCGCCCCTGCATTTTCTCGAATCGCCGGATAGCATTTTTAGCAACAAATTAGCTATGCGGCAATGATTGCGGGTACGACAATTACGTATCTACATGACATCATTAATTTATCCGCTCGTTCCTCGTCAAAATTTATTAGAAATTTTTTTCAAAATTACATCCTGACGGCGCCCCCCCTCGCGGATGAGAGAAAAGAACAGACGGCATCGCAACCATCCGATGGTTTGGCTGTAGGATGAGTTCCATTTGGAAGCTAGCCGGTCTGCAAGGCGTTTATAAAACGTTGTTGCAATTGGACCCATTCCACCAGTAGTGGAGAGTACGATTGGGGTGAAGGAGGCATGCTCTATGTGACTATGTCCCTGATGCGTTGCTCATATGCTCTTTGTTTTTCTTTTTCATGTCTGCGGTAGCAAGCACTGGGTGTGGGACCCGGTGTGGTGTTAGATGGAGCAAGTGGGTTGAGAACTCTGACATCAAAAAACATTTTTTCAAAATGGCCACCCCATAAGCCATCAGCTGCAATGTCTGAGCTTGCTCCAATGTCAGTGATGGTAGAGGCAAGTTTGAAGGTTTCTCTGGTAACTGGTTGTAGGGTTGGTTCGATGGTTACATTGTGACACACTTCAGACAGCAAATTTGCAGTGAGGTTCCGTCGTTCCGAATCTCATTGTGGCGTAGGGTAGGATAACCTCCAAAAGGACATGAGAGTGCATGTTCCGTAGTGAATGATTTCCCACAGATGCAATGTGAAGGTGTGTTAGGAGGGTCCCTTTTACGTCAGAGGCGTAAAATCAAATGGCGGCACAACTGAAAATGATGGTGCTTTACAGCGGCGGATCCAGGATTTCTGGAAGGGGGGGTCTAATAACTATATTCACAAGCGGGGGGTGGGTACTGGAGGGGGCGTGCCCCCTCCCAAAACAGCTAGGGGGTCTGGGGGAGCGCTGTAAGCTCCCCCAGTGGGGTCTGGGGCGAAGCCCCAGCCGCTTTTTAACTTTTGCGTTCATTTAGCATGAAAATAAGCATACTTTGAAAGTGTGTTCATTATTGATAGATATTCGAGTCGATTAATATAGCCTGCGTGAGTCAACGTGGATAAGGATAGCGAATAGAAAACTCTACACAAAGCCATTGTGACCGTATTCTGGTCTAAACGACATACACGTTTTACCTTAGTATTATATACCTACTTGATTTAGTTCTACCTGTTTCCTGAGGTAAACTATCTTGTTTTGATCGCTTACTTCTTGCTCGCACAATATTCCATCGCGCAGCAGTAATACTAATTAAACACTGCACGCTTGGAAGGCCTTGGCTTTAGACCCCCCCCCCCCCCACACACACACACTCACACACACTTTGGGTCGAATGCTAACTCGCTAATCAGTTCACTTGCGTTCACTTTTCAACTCGTCAACCATGTAATTAATTATTCATAAGTTAATTTATTCATAACTGGTCGGGCCGAGGGGGGGGTCTTTAGACCCCTTAGACCCCCCCCTGGATCCGCCACTGCTTTATATCCAGACCTGTAGCTGTTAATATAATAAGCATGCAAGCTTTTTCTAAAGTGACTCGTACGTTTACCAACGATTAGAATAATAAACATATTTTAAGGTGACATTACGCGGGTGCTATGCGGGGGGACTACAATTACTACATTTGCAATGGCCTAGAGTTGCAACAAGTATATAGGTTTATAGCAGTATACAGTCCGCAAGGAAATGAAAAGGTCGATGCACATTTGAAGAAACTGAATGACGGCATGTGTGCGCGTCACTGCGCGATATAGGCTGAGCGTGAGCCTGAGGAGTTATGCATGGAGAGTTCTCACGTGCCACTGTACATGTATATGTGAACGTTTGCGGCACATTTGGCTTGCTGATAATAATTTCACCTTTGCTCAATAATTTTGTTGAGCCAGTCTTACATAGTCTCGTACCCAGACCGAAATGTACGTAACGAGCTTACAGTATAACATCACGTGATGTTACATTAATCATCGTTACGTACATTTGGGTCTGGGTACGAGACCACTGGTAACAGTCTACATGTATAATTATTATAATTATAATTACATGTATAATCTACATGCATGTTCATGTTAGTACTTGTCAGTGCTTGCGATAGCACCCTGTTTGCCAGATTAAATGAAAGATTTCATGGTGGTAAAGATGTGGCCATGTACAAGTAACATGTACATGGAGATGGATAAAAGGTGCAGGATACTATCCTGACTCAAGTCTTTAAGGTGGTCAATCCTCAAGATGTCAACTTGATGTGCATATATCTTCCTTCACCCTCATCCTTGTTTCTGTTGTCCTTGGGGTAGGATTAAAATTATTCAACTCTACACCATTGTAAATTCCAGGGGTAGCAATCAAATCAGCCATCACCTGGTCTTGCAACATACATGTATCTCTTACAATGTACAGGCCTACAGTGTGTAAATCTGATTTAGAGATAGGTTTCCTCACGTGTGTACATGTACCTCTCTAATGCTTCTAAATGTAATAAGCTGATCTATTTGCTACATTATATATAAACCTATTGCAAGCTATATTGACATTTTTGACCCCCAGTACATACATGTACATTACGGGCAATTAAATCTGGAAAGTGAGTATATATGTATGGCTGGTTACTCATTTTTCTTTGCAATGTAGTATGCAACAGGGCTCAAATTGCATCTCCACTTGCTTGATCGGTTTTATGGCACTGGCATCAAGTTCTCTTTGAAAGACTTTATGCACTAAAACTTATGCTTTGTACTTTCATCATAAAGCATTTATTCGCAGTTCTTCCAACATAAAAAACTAAAAAACTAAATAGGCAGGGTTGGTTAAGGTACATATATATAGCATAAAAAATTTGAGTTGATTCAACAGCTCATTTGTCAGCTGTATCATTACAGATTGCAAAACCTTCATCAAATGCAACCCATGACCAAGTACCATCTGGATCAAATACCCTTTCACGTTACTCTTCTTCATAAAACTTTCCTTTTCTTTCTTGGTGGCTGCTTACTAATCATTTGAGATATTACGCAAATGATGCATGATGATGCTTCCATAAGCGGGTTGTGTAATGGTTTACATGTATGTACATGTAGGATTGTGGGTACAAAAAGCAAAGAAAGTACACAACAGCAGTCCTAAGCCGGCCTACATGTACATGTATTTGTAAAATGTAGGACTGCTACATGTACATGTGTATACATTCTAGTTGTAGGATTCTCACTGTAACACTACTGTACCTAGTTTCCTTGCAGTTTGCACCACCAATTCTACACATGCACATCCAACACTGAAATCATTTTCTCAATGGAGAAGTTTTTGATTTACATGTTCCCCTCAATTTTTTTTTTTCTCCTTCAGGAGTATTGTTGCAATTCATTCAAAACATGGCAACACAGAAATGTTCAATATTTAATTCATTGATCTTGCATTTGGTGTATCCATTGCAATGTAGCATGCAAAGATTCAGATTCCTATTGGTGTCCAGTGTGCTGCGTAGTCAGCTTGACCTCATGACCTCTATTGGGCACTATTTCACACATCCCTGGAGACAACCGCCAATCCTACATATAACCCACTATCGTGGGTCCTGATATCACTGGTCCAATGGGAATTTCTACTTGCATAGGGATCAGTGGGCAAACATCAATATTGATCACTGGCATGTGCCTTGACTCTGTCCCATGCTACTTGTTGCGTAGACACTGGTCATGTAATTATCGTTTAATATACAGGGTGTACAAACGCGGCAAATTGAATACAAACAGTTAACTGTCTGATAATGGTTGTTCGAATTTCCATCATTAAAAGTAGAAATGCTAGTGATAAAAAAATTGATATCATGTTTAATGTGGTAATGAAATATTGATACATTATGAGCGATTGCAAACAAGGACATTTATCAAATGGTGCCTTCACCAGTATATATGTACATGTACAAGGTGTAGCCGTTGCTGAGGAAGTTCAATTAGTAATTACACATATGTAGCTTAATTAATACTGAGCAATTTGCATGTGCATATGGGATCAAACTGTTGAATGCATGCATCCAGGCCAGGCATGCAGTGTAAATGTAATCATGAATCCATTTCAGGAAGCATCAATTCACCTTATCCTTAATGTTCACATCAATAACAGGAGTGGAAAGGAGACGTTCCACACAAGTAGTATGACCTTCCCTTGCAGCAAAGTGCAATGGAGTATCACCATCCTGGAGTGGGTACAATGGTTCAGTCAAAAACATGGTACACACATGTGTATGATTGAACAATGTCTGCCTGATCTAATGAGGGTTAGAAACTGTAAGTACAACATGCAAAATGCTAAACATTGCCCTGGGTTTATTTCAGCTGTTGGACCTGAGAAACTACATGTACATGTTGTACATTTATATGTGTACATGTACCTCAGTCACTGTGCTACTTCACATATATGTACATGTATATGTAAAATTCACTAGCATCAATTGGAGAACTTTATTGACAAGCCTACCATCTAGTTGGGGCAGATCCATGAGGGACTTAACCCAATATTCAGCCAGCCAAGCCTAGACCACAGCCTAGAACAATGTCCTGACTAGTGCCAGTGCCCAGACCAGTGCATAGACCAGTGCCCAGACCGGTATTGTGGTGACTGTTTATGTTAGGTATGACCTTCATTCTGTGCTGAGGGTGAGAGGTAGTGTGGAAAGTATTGACCTTCCCAAGTGTCCTTGCCTGCTAACAGAGGATTCTCTTTGTCTGATAGTCAGCTGCAAATAATTACGCAGCAGCATTGATTTCACCTGTACATCTGTGTGCAAATGTAATTAATCAGAAGCCATACGTTGTACCACAATGTCACTGTAGGGTTGGAGGTATAAATTGATATTGATTATTGCAGTATTCATGATTCACCCATCCACCCTGCGCTGCAGCTATGGGCAATGCCCTTGCTCACATTCACGTTTGGTAACAGTACAGAGGTGCATGAGGTAGTTAGAGGGTGGGGCATGGGTGGTGGCATGAGGTAGTTAGAGGGTGGGGCATGGGTGGAGGCATGAGGTAGTTAGGGGGAGGGGTGGAGGCATGAGGTAGTTAGGGGAGGGGCACTAGTCAGGACATAGGAGGGTGCTCTTTCAGAAAATTTTCCCTCCTAGCTATCTCCTAATACCACTACCCACTCCCTCCCACCTAATTCCTTAATACCACTACCCCCCTCCCTCCTAGCTACTTAACTCCCTACTATTATACTGCTACCCCCTCCCTCCCTCCTAGCTACTTAACCCCCTACTATTATACTGCTACCCCCTCCCTCCCTCCCTCAACTCTCTACTATTATACCACACCCCCTCCCTCAACTCTCTACTACTATACCACACCCCCTCCCTCAACTCCCTACTATTATACCACACCCCCTCCCTCCTTCCCTCCCTCAACTCCCTACTATTATACCACACCCCCTCCCTCCCTCCCTCAACTCCCTACTATTATACCACACCCCCTCCCTCCCTCAACTCCTACTATTATACCACACCCCCTCCCTCAACTCCCTACTATTATACCACACCCCCTCCCTCAACTCCCACGGTGGTCTGCTCTCATTGAACGCGTGGAAACTAAGCCCTACGCCCCGAAAAATTGAAATGGTTACGTACACCCATAGCAACGAACCTGACAACCGATGCCTTTTAGAACCAGCTGTGCACGGGGTACATAAAACGTAATCAACACCTAAAAGCCATACTAGCAGTGATAAACACCTTTGAACTATATTATAAGCAAAAATCACGTGGCCTGGTGTTGCCAACTGTCGGCTCTGGTACTTCAAACCTATCGACTTACGCACGGCGATCACCGACTACATGTGTTCAAAAAACTACAACGACGCTCGGTGACTGAATTGGAACATGCCAAAGCTATCACGGTAAAGTTAGTTGTTTGTACTGTCGTTTTTTGGTACAGGTTAGTGGCAACGCATTTTCTGAAGTAGATTTCTAGCCTTTGAAAATCCACCATTTTGGTGTCTTTTTGGGGGTGGAGGAATTAATATTTGTGCAATGAAGTGGGTTTTAACAGAGCGTTTAAAATATAGCCTTACATTTCTTTTGGTCTAAATTTGACTCCATGCTCGTATGTAAATAGATTGAGCTTGAACTGAATTATTATTTATTCTTTACTCTCTTGGCTGGAGGGGGGATGGCAGCTACCAATTGTGGCTCAATACTTAGTAAGTGTTCTTGCACAATGCGCATCAGGTTCTGCATGTGGTTGTGGATTGGAGCAAATGTCAAGCCAAGAATTTTGCATGAATTGACTTGGCCCCTGAAAAGGGGGCTGTTTCTCCTTTGGGGTTATCGCCAACAATTTGGCTGGATATGTGGTGCATCCTTTCCTCACCAGCCAGACAGATTCCTGATGATTTGAGCCACCTGAAACACCAGTGAGTTAGAATTGAGCCTTTGCTGTATGTTGTGACACACCGCCTTAGAAGCCTCAGTGTATTCCAAGGTATGGCAAGCCCAGCCTTAATCGCCGGCAATACATGTACCTGAACTTCAGTCCATGATGAGTAGGCAGCTGTAGTTTAGCTCTGGTGACATGCACGAATGTTATTGGCAGAAGTGAGTGTATATATTATGTAACCTCTGTACAAGTCATTGACATTCACTTAACTGCTTCCCCTGTAGCAAGTTGTATGATGGCTTTGTCAGGACTAGCTGGTAGAGATTACCCTCTTCAGCAAACTCGCTGCTTGCTTCTCCTCCTCAGGTGTAAGTGTTGGTGCACACTCATGCTCTTCATAGTCACCATCCTTAATATCCCTGCTGCAGTCTGTATACAGTGCTCCAGAACATCTGACAGCAGCATTATCACACTTGATGATAGTCTGACTAGGGGACCATCCTGGTGACTGTCCTCTGAGCAGCAGGGGACCATCCTCTGAGTAGCAGGGGATCATCCTCGGAGCAGCAGGGGATCATCCTCTGAGCAGCAGGGGACCATCCTCTGATCAGCAGGGGACCGTCCTCTGAGCAGCATGGGACTGTCCTCTGAGCGGCAGGGGATCATCCTCTGAGCAGCAGGAGATCATCCTCTGAGCAGCAGGGGATCATCCTCTGAGCAGCAGAGGATCATCCTCTGGGCAGCATGGGACCATCCTCTGATCAGCAGGGGACCATCCTCTGATCAGCAGGGGACCGTCCTCTGAGCAGCATGGGACTGTCCTCTGAGCAGCAGGGGATCATCCTCTGAGCAACAGGGGATCATCCTCTGGGCAGCATGGGACCATCCTCTGAGCAGCAGGGGACTGTCCTCTGAGCAGCAGGGGGCCATCCTCTGAGCAGCATGGGACCATTCTCTGATCAGCAGGGGACCGTCCTCTGAGCAGCATGGGACTGTCCTCTGAGCAGCAGGGGATCATCCTTTGAGCAGCAGGAGATCATCCTCTGATCAGCAGGGAACCATCCTCTGAGCAGCAGGGGATCATCCTCTGGGCAGCAGGGGATCATCCTCTGGGCAGCATGGGACCATCCTCTGGGCAGCATGGGACCATCTCTGAGCAACATGGGACCATCTCAGAGCAGCAGAGGACTATCCGTCCTCTGAGCAGCATGGACGGTTCATAGCATCATGCATATGCTGCTATCCACTTCCGGAGGCATTTGGAGCACACCAGTGCACCACACAGCAGTTCCAGTGGCTGTGAGAGGGTGTTGGAGCACAGTGCACACTTCAGCTCCTTTAGCATTGATAGGTTGTTAGCTCTTGCCAAAGGTGGGCTAGGCTCACTATGGAGAACTAGAGGAGGGGCAATCTTCTCAAGATGACCTCTTATGATGTCATATGTTTACTTGTTTTGCCACTCAAATAGCATCACTACACATTTGTGATGCACTCACTTTGTGATGGCACAGATGGTTCTCTACATACCCAGCTTACATTGCATGCAGAACATCTCAGGGTTACATCATCCCCAGATGTGTCAATGTCAAAAGCTTTTTTCAGCTCAACTGAGAATGCTATGCACTCAGAGCTGGTTCTTTTCTTTGCCCTGTACTTCGTTAGCCTCTGCCCACACACTCTGCAATGTATGGAAATTGTAATCCATACCTATAATGTATAGGGCAAAACCACAACGTACGTCGATTATTCATGCAATACGCTCAGCTTGTTCGTGGTGACAGAAAATGCGTTGCCACTTCAGGTTAGTAAATTCTGGTAGCCACATGCCTCCTGAGCATCGCTGTAGTACTCATACCTTCCAGTTCAGTCACCAAAGGCTACGTCGTCGCATTTAGTAACGCCCTCCTTCTAAATACGTATCGCGTGACCTTGCTAAACGGTATGCGCATGCTATCTATGTGGAATTTCAATTGTGCGCATTGACTGGACATGACAGGAAAAGGAATGCAGTGTTTGAGTTCGTTTTCAGTGTTTGATTTGCTAGTTCTGGTGAGTTATGGTTTGCTTTTAAACATCAGATGTCTATAATGAGCCATCAGTTAAGAAATATATGGTAATACCGTAAATGATCTAATTGTTGACTTAGTTTCCAGCCGCATACTGTACAACAGTGCTCCCTACTATTATACCACACCCCCTCCCTCCCTCCCTCCCTCCCTCAACTCCCTACTATTATACCACACCCCCTCCCTCCCTCAACTCCCTACTATTATAAAGGAGGTGGGGTATAAACGGGGTGGGGTAGTGGGTAGGTCAGGGTATAAAAGAGGACAGGTAGGGGTGGGGTAGCAGTATTTAGGTAGTAGTAAGGTGGAATGTGCAATGGTACATCTCACCATTGTTTAATGCAAGCACACTATCTGTTATTGCTGCAATAAAACAAAGCAATGAATTATCAACCTCAATTGCACAAGATATTATAATGCCCGTAACTAAGTTCTATATCAACCCACTGATTATTTCAACCATATGGAGTGGATATCATAACTTCTCTACTGAATTGTGTTTTCTATGGTTTTCAGTTTTCCTACAATCCACTACAATTGGGATATGTATACATAATGCATACACATGCAACATGTCCATAGTAACATTTTCCCTTGAGTCCTTGGATGCGATTGCACCACCATCATTAGTCTAAACTATAAAATCATGAGCATGTGTATTTTTTCTTTCATCGCATGTGCATACATGTACCTCATGTGAATTTTTTTAAATGCTCAGTTTCAATTGCATTTCAGATCTAGTCTGCTGCAACTATGTGAAGCCAGACTTGGAGAGTATAATGTGTTACTTTGTAGATCTTTTGGATTCATACACACGCATGTGGTGTTTCTTGCATCAGCAATGTCTTTTCCTGTTTCTGTTCATACATCATACAAATATTCATTATGATGCATGATCAGGTGTACCTGCACTTGAAGTGTACAAGCAAACCCATGCAGTCGCCATTTTTGCTAAATCCATGCAGCAAGAACTTATCTATTATTGTTGAACCCATCATGAAGTACATTGTCTCACGTACATGTAGTTGTACAAGTAAATAAAAACATTCTCTATGAGAAAGTTGGTGGTATATAGGATTTGAAGGCAATAGTGGTGTAAAAAGCAGGGAAACAAGGGTTGAATGATAAGGAAAAACGAAATAGTCCTATATTTAGCCCAGCACACATTGTAGGACAATACATGTACATTGTTCATGCATGTGCTAAATATAGGACTATTTCGTTTTTCCTTATCATTCAACCCTTGTTTCCCTGCTTTTTACACCACTATTGCCTTCAAATCCTATATACCACCAACTTTCTCATAGAGAATGTTTTTATTTACTTGTTTAATTGCTTTTTATTCATAATTGGATGCTTTCAACACTCACACTATATCTAAATATATTCACTTAGCAACAGACATTTCATCACTCATAATCTTATATACTCCAATAATGGAAAGAAAGTACTTTGCATTTTAAAATGCAAAAAGGCCAACCATTAAATAAGAGCCTCCGACGTTACAATTATGATACCATAGAGAAACACTGATCACTTAGCTACGATCTGAACTTGGTATATATGTCATTTACATAGTAATCATGTATATCTACATGTCATAACCAGAAATAACTCAGCCATGGATGATACATATTGTTCAGTACATAAACAGTATTGGTACTAATACCAGTGAAACTTTTACTCCCTCCGGCTCTCGTGATATGACTGCAAAGGTGTGTCCACCATCTCATCCTTTATTACAGTGTTCTGGAAATTAAAGTGATCTGTGTCAACTCAACTTATAAACAGTATCCATGTAAATATGTTTCATACTCTGGCAGTAGTGTATCAGTGAATTTGTCATCATCACATACGTGACCATTGAGGTCACCTCACTCCAGGGGAATAGTAGGTAAAGGGAGGAGTAGGGGTAGTAGTAGGTAAGGGGAGGAGTAGGGGTAGTAGTAGGTAAGGGGAGGAGTAGGGGTAGTGGTAGGAAGGGGAGGGGGAGGAGTAGTAGTAGATAAGGGGAGGAGTAGGGGTATATACGTAGTAGGTAAGAGGAGGAATAGGGATAGTAGTAGGTAAGGGGAGGAATAGGGGTAGTAGGTCGTGGGCATCCCCAGGGCCCCCCCACTTCAAAGTATTCAGTATTACTAGCAACATGTGCCACTCCCCCCCCCCCCCACCCCCCCGACTGAATCGGCCGAAAGCGGACAACACCCCTATAGTAATATTTGGTTGTCAAATGACGCCCCCTTACCCTATCCTGGCCCCACCCTTCCAGAAATGCTGGGGGCGCCCCTGGTAGTAATTAGGGGAGGAGTTGTAGTAGTAGCAGGGATAGCGGTAGGTATTGGGAGGGGTAGGGGTAGTAGTAGGTATAAGGGGAGGAGTAGGGTGCATAAGGGTACATGTATGCAGGTATCTCGTCCGCCATTACACACACCTACATGTACCATTAGAGTATCAAGCTTCCCTATTTGGTTGTAAGAGGCATCACAAAAGAAAGGTTCTGTAATTTCGATTGCATCAACAGCACGAATATTATGTAGAAATTCACCTATTTTTTTTCTATGCATGCTCAGTGCCTTGTTAAGCAATGCACCGGCACTAACTTCACAAACAGCTGACCTTTTGTGCTAACCATGGGTGGGATTGCAAAAGGCATCATTAAGCCCATATAACAGTATGCTATTCCTTACAATAGCCTTTTTGAAGCTACCTTTATATTCCCTCAGTATGGTTTTTTTGGTTCATACAGGGAAAAGCTGAAAGATACAGAAAATAAACACATGCAATGAAATTTACAATTACTCACAAAATCATGTACAATATGGGGTAATTGATAAACAGAAGCCATGTTAAAACTGTTAATTGACCTGGGCAGACCTTTTTTTATTGATGACAAAGCACAGTTTCCCAAGTACACAATGAATCTGACCTCTACTGCTATAGTTTACATAGGATAGCCCTAGCGTCTGCTTGTAACACACACTTGCGCTACTTTTTAAAAATAAGTTGTAGAGTCTTGTATAACCATACATCAATGTAAAGAATAGAAAGGTTTTTTTAAAATGATGCCACACGAACGTGTATGTATAGATCTACAGATGTACATGACATTTGTATACGTGGACAAGGTATGCGTGTGACCTCTCAGTCACGTGGATACACAAGGGTCAACTGGTGTACTAGTACATCTAACCCAAATACTTATTGTATCATGCACTCAGTCCAATTCGAACGTACCTATTGGGTTTGGTAGCTTTCCAAGCCGATTACCCTGCTGTAGCACTTTTCCAGCAGCATGTTCGGCTTCGGTCGACGGTCGTGCGTTCTTAGAATCGCATCCTTTTCGCAGAAGGAGAAGCGATGGAATCGTCCCGATGTTCTGCACTAGCTCTTCATGGCCGCTGAATTTTCATTGTATCATTGCCTCTTTAAAGTTAAGTTTAGGCTCGAGGTTCCGGTGATGCCCTCACCGGTTAGTTCTGGCTCGGGGTTCCGATGATATTTAGTAAATAGCCGCCTAAGCGCTAGTGCCCAAACCGGATACGTGCCACGATTTCACTAGGTGTAGTGCCCAGACCGTACACATTGGATTACATATATACATGTACAGCTACATGTACTGGAACAAAATATGAACAAGTTCTAATCGTTTTGAGTCCTGTCAGATACAGGATGCTTAAATATACGTCATTTGCTAACACAACCACCGATATATAAAATGTAGCCTCGATACATTTTGACCACTGAAGCGAGAATGCCAATGAATTCTGAAGCTATTGGTGTGATTTTCATTTCTTAGAAGTGTTCCTATCTCGAGTTATGCGTGGTCAAGAAGAAGAAGAAGAAGAAGAACAACAACAACAACGAGAAATACGGTGGGACTGGGTACGAGTTACGACAAATGTTTTGTTCTCCACAACCACGCGGTTTTATGACATCTAACAAACATGAAACTGCTCGTTTTTGACTGCTTGTTCGACGATGACAAAGAGCTAAGCGATCCGATGGATAGGAGTTCCGTTAAAAGCGGGTCCCGTTTTTTTAATGACATTCATAATCGGGGTCAAATCCTATATGAGAGTTACTAACGTAACTCTCGATCAGAAGTGTGCCGTTGTGTCGAATGATATACATCAGGATCCATGTGCACAATTAATTGCTACTGACGTGTTTTGTAGTATGCTCTCAAACGTAGCTATTTAAGTATATGAAGATATACATGTACTGGGCATGCATTAAACTACCTTTTATTGCTCATGCTACAATACATGCAACTGTGATTTAGGGATGCCAGCTATGTCCTAAAATTCTTCAGTCATCACTAGTTCCGGTGAGCGGAGCATAATTATTGATGCTTGGTTGTGAGTTATGAGTCTGCATGGATAGAGGTGTATAACTATCCTCTATATACACACACACTCCCATGTAGGCCTGTACACACGTGTGTAATCAGTTATTCAGTTCTCTACAACCTCCATCTACACACTCTTTACACTTCCCCTCTCTACACTCCCCTCTATGCACTGCAAGAGGAGTTGGCAGCCCCAACTCTTAGGGAGCCACTCATGCCTCACCCCCTCCAAACACTACTTATGGAACAATGGAGTTATCAGACTCCCCACACTGCCAGCAGGGGAGCCACCGGGGGTGGGGGTGGGTGGGTGGGTGGGTGGGTCGGTAGGGCAGAAGTTGGCTCTGGAACATGAACTGCAGGAGGTGGGCAACAAGGCCAGGATGTTTGATTTTGATGGGCTCCAAATTTATCATTGTGAGGGGCAATCCCGACATCCAGTATGACAAATATTGGATATATTCAAAGCCCGCATGCACCCTCCTGTCCCGGCCATTTTGAGTTTTCCGTAGCCTGCCGTTATACATGTAGTATGTATTCCCACAGAATTGGTCTTAAGGCTCAGTGGCTTGAGCATGTTGGTATAACTTCCTGTTTACTATACTGTATCTTAAGGTGAAGCACAGATGCAGTCAGATTAATAGTGATTGGGAGGCTGCCATTAAATACGAAACAGGATGTTTGTTCCTAGACTTCTGTGTCGAGGAATGCAGGCACTCAAAATGTTCTTCAGCAATGCGTATTTTTGATTTAGTATTGGAACGAAGTCCATCCCAAGTAGCTGGCTACTTTTCATTAATGCAGGCTTACTCATTTACATGCAGGACTTTCATTTTAGCATGAAGCATTCTCTGCCACTTCAGTTAAGTTGCGTTTAGTGACCTCGTTTTCCATTGCATAGTGAGCAAAACTGAAATAAAAACTATGTCCTCGAAGACTTCCCTATAATCCTTTCTTCCCCTCGTCCGGCCTCTTTACACATACCGGCTGTAAAAATCAATCATCATCATCATCATTATGTTGGGCGCAAATTGTGAACTTGCGCAATTTATAAATTGCGCTGCGCAATTTGTGAATTAATAATTTGCGCAACAATTTATAAATTGTTGCGCAAATTGTGAATCGTCCTACTAACGGTCCGTTTATAAATTGCGCAACGGTAGTTAAGTTGCGCAATTTGTGAATTGTATAGCTACCTTGTCTCATTTCAGTCTTGATAAATGGCATGACAGCGTACATGATATCATACATGTATACAAGGGGGGCAATATTAATTTCAGCATGAAAAACACTTGTATGACTCATACTGCACCAGTTCATCCTTTGACACGCATGCTACATTTCCAGTCACAATTTGAATCTGTATGTTCACAGGACTTGTGATACCACTCTTTGCATTTGGTACATTGGGCCATGTGTTTATCTGTTTCAGCTGGCATGCGACATGTACAGAATACATATGTACTCTGTTTTGGGCAACCCTGGCTTTATTGACTTTGATGGGAATGGTACAATCTGTTTTGTAGACAAGCATTCAAGAAAATGTGACCTTAACTTTGTTTGTTCATATTCACAACTAGCTGGGTTGTTGCCATATGCCAAATCAGTAGCAAATGCTATAGAGTAGACCCCACAGTCAGAAGCTCTGTCTTGAAATTGAACCTTATGGATTTTCAATGTTATTCTTTGATTACCAGTGTGAAGCAAGGAAGCTATTTGTATTTTTGTGTCAGTAGATACAGAACTGTATACACTGTCGTAAATGTTGACACAATCAGATGATACATGTTCGACCGCAATCCAGTGATTTCCATCAACATGAAGTATTTGAATGAATGCTTTGTTAGTCACTGGGTAGGATAGATTCTGGCCTAATAAACAGTTGTACAATCCTGCCAAAGTGGGGAACTGGCTCTTAATCATTTTTAAAGCAGCATTTATGTGGATATCTCCTAACCATTTACCTTCTTTAATAGCTTTATCTAGTTTTTCAGCAGATGTAGTTGACAATGTAGCTTTCTTTGTATAAACCCTTCCACCTTTTGCTTCATTTTGGCTGGCCTTTATCTTAGTAGATTTTTCAACTTTTACGACACTAGTTATTTCGCAGTCTGACTCCATTTGATTGGCACATGATTTGGATTTAGGGTGGCAATGACTGCTGCAATTAAATCCAGCGGCTCTACATGCACAATGCTTATATTTGTATCCTTTCTTGCAGGTACATTTCAATTTATCCCTTCCTGTCTGAGCAGCTTCTCTAAGTGTTATTGTAGGCAATTTGGAATGGTCCTTTATATATGAAAATGGTACAGACCCCTTGAATGGCATTAACTCGCCACTTGGATACCAGTTAGATAGGATACCATGTTCACTCCTGAAAATAAATACATCATAAATGCTATGTGAAGTGATAACATTTATAACACTGCACCCCATACACATCCAACCCAAAGTAGTAAATGCAGTTCGACTCTACCCATTCCCAGAAAGTTAACTATATATACATGTATAACTTACTGTAGTTCATGTCTTACTTCTGCAACATAGCACAGCAAACGTGGCATATCAGTTGATGACCGTTCATTTGTTGGTACCCGCACTGTAACACTATCTCCAGCACAATAGGTATTGCACTGATGTCGTTTACACTTGGCATACTGGGTCTTCATCCTTTCGACATTTTTGCGATACTCTTTATCAGCTGCCTCTCGTACGTTTACATGGCGATTGCTGGTAGTGAGAGCTGAATCAGTTGCCAGTGAAGGTTTACATGAGCTACTGGAATTTTTAAAAACAGGAGACACTGATGAATGAGAACGAGTTGATGGCTTAACAGGAGAGGTGACTGAATGAGTATAAGATGGTGACTGAACAGGCGACACTGATGAATGGGTATGGATTGTTGGTTTAACAGGAGAGGTGATTGAAGGACTGTGAGATGGTGACTGAACAGGCGACACTGATGAATGGGTATGGATTGTTGGTTTAACAGGAGAGGTGATTGAAGGACTGTGAGATGGTGACTGAACAGGCGACACTGATGAATGGGTATGGATTGTTGGTTTAACAGGAGAGGTGATTGAAGGACTTTGAGATGGTGACTGAACAGGCAACACTGATGAATGGGTATGGATTGTTGGTTTAACAGGAGAGGTGATTGAAGGAGTGTGAGTTGGTGACTGAACAGGAGACGCTGAAGTATGGGTTGGAGATTGAACTCTAAACACTGCCACAGAAGTATGACTGTTCACAGAGTTGCTAGACCTGTTCAGTGCTTTAGGGATCAATGATGCGTTTGGCAACAGGTGACTAGATGCATGATTTGGATTCTTTGAAGGAGATACATTTTCACTGACGTTGTCCACATCTAGAGAATATATGAAAAAATATTCAGTATACACATTGTTTATTCCAATATTTAACCCTACACCTAGGGGGAGGGGGGGGGGGGGGTTGTTTAGCAATTATTGTCATCCATAGGGGTGTAAAATTGGAATAGCCCATTGTGCTTACCATTCACCAAATCAGCCACTTCTTCCTCCATAATACATGATCCCTTTCCTTTGGGAAGCTCTGCAAATGGTGTTGTTCGGGGAGGCTGACCAAAAACCACTTCATATGGACTTTTCTTCAGGGTGCGGCATAGTTGTGTGTTTAGGTTATCTGAATGTGTAAGGAAATGGTCAATATTAAATTTTCTTACAACCATTACTAACATACATTGAATTCGTGGCAACCAATCCGTCCATGGAACATTTCCTGTGCCTCCCCATTCCTTTTTCATAGCTTGAATCTGCATCTCCACACAGTGGTTACCCTTTTCCATCAATCCTTGCGACTGAGAATGGCGAGGACGTCCATTTATGATGACAACTTGACCTGGCCATAATGTCAATGTTTCTTTGACAATTTCATTGACAGATTCCCTGCCATTATCTGACTGCAGTATCTTAGGAAGCCCCAAATATGAGAACACTTTTGTAGCAAGACCAACAGCAACCTCCACTGCAGATTTCCTCATCAAAGGCCACATGACATGAAACTTGGACCAGTGATCCATGTAGTGTGCGATGTAGTTGTATGAGTCGTCTGGCATATGCCTCATATCAATGAGGTCAATCTGCATAAGTATTCACATTATAAATTAAACAACCGTTATATATTACTATGTCTTACTTGGCAACGAGTCAGGAATCCAGATGCAAGTATTGCATGGCTTTAGCGGAGCAGTGCTGTTTTGAGGCTGCTTTAGCTGACAGATGGCACACGTGTTGCAAAAATATTGGACAGCCTCCCTAGGTAGACATTCGTAGGATCTCAAATTGATTGATTGAATGACATGTTGATATACCAATTTAAAATGTTCAGGGATGCTTTACTTCATTTACAAGTGTTTTCTTATAGCCGACATGTCCGTTCTCCAATGAGTGTATGCGCTCCAAGATATCATAAAATTTCTCAACTGTGGCAACGACACGGTAGTTGCCAAACATGGTTGTGTCGTTTTCATTCTGCGGAGGGAAAAAAACGAAATGAACCAACCATCACATTTATGTACATGTAGGATACAAATGAATAATAACGTGCGTGTGTATAGTATTCACCTTTGTTTTTGCTGGTAGACAGAGAACATCAGCCAATTCTAACTCAGGATAGCTAAGTAGCTTAAATTGTTTACTTCTGTTGACCCAGTGCTTAAATGATGCGGTGACGCTACCATCTTGTTCTCCTTTGATTGCTTGTCGTATCCTTTTCGCTTTCTCCTCGGTCACCGTTTTGCTAGTTCCTTTATCATAGTACCTCTCTTTACAAAACGTTTCAAACAACCTTTTGTGCTCTTCTTTTGACATCTGCATGACAACTTTCACAGACAACTTTCACACTTCGCCACGTGGAACTATGCATACAGGATCAATTTATAAATTGTTGCGCAGATTATGAATTCATAAATTGCGCAGCGCAATTTATAAATTGCGCAAATTCACAATTTGCGCCCAACAATTACATACATGTACATTGTGCACTTGGGTCTGGGTAAGTATTCATGTTATTTGATTCTGTGTTCATTAAAATAAAAACATTATCATCATAATAATACAGTCACATCTCCTCTTACCCCTTCTATTTTGGCTGAGGCAAGTGTGAGGGTGGGTGCTGCCGCTGAAGCCGCAGAAAGGAAAAAGCACACAGCCAATGACCCGAAATGTGCTGAACTAGGCTGGGTGTGTGTGCCTCTAGCAGTAGAAACATACTGCAATTGGGGTGAGGAGGCAAGGAGAATCTTTGCTCTACTGCCTGCACGGCGGAATTTTGGTACCGACTTGTCACTCCACGTAAACGGCACTGTTTAGCGAAGCTCACGTTATATGTGCATATCTGTCATGTTTGTACATGTGATGGATTATATGCGAGCTGGCGAGTAAAGGCAACGCTTCGTTACCATTTTAAAACGCTCGATCGAAATCCACGCCCACGAAGCCAATCCTACATAGGACCCACTACCGTGGGTCCTGATGTATATAGAAGTGATGTCAGGAATACATATTGTACACTTACAATTTCATTGGGTAGAAGACTAACAAATATCCACACTAAAATCCCACTTATATAGTACATCTTGTTATTCCATAATCTATTGGTGTGCAGCTAACAATAGCTCAGTTATAGACATCTCTTAATTTCATCTGCCACACTGCACAGTTCAATCTCCGCTAGCACATCAACCAACGTCTGCCATGTCAACGGTTTTCTTCCAGTACCAGAGATCCACTTCTTGTAGATAGCTCGTGTGATATTAACAGGATCACTCTGACACTGTTCCTTAAGAGAATCAACAATGTCACAATTATCATCCTCCAGAAGAAATGTTCCCAGTTTGACATAGCTAAGACTAGTCTTTTGGATGATATCAAGATTCTTTCTCATGCCCTCTACCAAGGTTGGAAAGCTCATCAACATTTTCAGTGTTGGCTTGGCACCTATATATATATATAGGGAATATTTATGTAAAGCATGCGTACAGTAGTCACACATATGTACTGTGCCACTTTGGGCATCTTCCATGTTAGGAAGATAACAACAGTTTGATATGCTTATTTGCATGTGTGCTGTTATCATCATTCAACTCAGTCATGCCAGCATTCAATAGCTCTAACCATTAAGTTTTACTGATGACTGATCCACAGATCCACAGCCACCAGATGATTGGTCACCAGAGGGTGACCTACTTTCTTCACATGGTTGACCCAAATGATTACCAGACATTTGGCATGTAAACTGACCCACAACTGCACATTGTTGATTCTCAAAAGGTTGGCTCTCAGATGTCAGGCTTTCAGAATGTTCATTATTCCTTGAGAAACTCACATTTTTCAAAGACTCTGATACAGTCGTGCTTTGTGGCAGGGCAGCTTCTAATAAGGGTAAAGAATACATAATCCCGCTCAAACACCCCACCCCACGCATACTTTCTTAATTTATTAGGCATACTGCATGCAACACTAAAATCATTAATAAACGAAGTCCAATGACAAAGGTCTAATGGCAGAGGTCAAATAAGGTCAAAAAAGGCCAAACGAGTTAATTTGCTTATGTTCTCATGCATGAGTCACATACATAGAGGTGTGTCAATTACACTACTCTTCTACTACAATGTAAGCATACATTAAGTTTACAAAATGAACATGTACCTTGGTCTCCTTGTTCCTCTGCCTCCTCTAATTCATCATATGGCAGCACCGTAAAAGGAGCCATCTTCCATTGTTTTAATGTTCGAGTCTCATCGCCATATTTAAATGTAAATGACTCTGCCTTAAGTAAAGGCAATTCCTTGTTAATTGCTTTCCACCAGCCAATAGTTCCCCAGTCTGAACTGCACACCTTGCACTGCATCTTGTACAGTTTGCACATCCCTCCATAATTTCTCTTCTTTTCTGCTTCATCGTATTTTGGGTCCATCCTTTTGTACTTTTCACAGAAGTCTTTTTTCTGAACAACATAATGAGGTGCAGCCACATTGCCATATGTGCACACATCAGAACCTTTGCACACCTCTGTCTTACAATGCTTGCACAGCAGCTCCACCTTTGAAAGATCTGCCCATTCTCTCTTCTGCTCAGCCATTCTACTGTCATATCTCTTATGAAATTGTAATATTTTGTCCTGTTTCTTACGCATACAATCAGCAAACATTTCTTTATTCTTGGAGAGGTCACATATATGCTCTGTTGCAACTTCTTCAATTCTTGTTCTCTCTTCTTGCTGGCTTTGCTGATATGACATACTTGAACCTTGGGTAATTATGATGTACATATGACTGTCCTTGGCTCTAGCTCGACCCACAGTCTGACGATGGGCTATTTCATTAGATACATATAGGTACCTAATGATGAAGTTGCAATCTGGCACATCAAGACCTTCTTCAAGCACAGGGGTTGAAACCAGTAGGTTAAATGTGCCATGTTTAAAAGCACCAATGACGTCTTGCTGGTCTTGCTTAGGCATTCCTCCTCTGGAAAAACTCACAATGCTTGCAACACGTACCAGTGACTTCAGCTTGTCAGAATTCCCAATCCACTTACAAATAAAATTAGTGGCCTGAATAGTACGAACAAATACAATTCCTTTTGTTTCGGACTGTAGATACTGTGTATAAATTGTGCTTTCCAGCTGATGAAGTAGAGGATTTTCAACCATTTCTAATGATTCTATCTGCTTTTTTAATGTATTGAGCTTATTATTAAGAACTTCTTCCCTTTCAGTAACTGTATTTAGATCAAAAGTGTCTGCAAAGTTAATTACTTCTTTAGCACTTTCTGAATTAAAATCTATGTACACCATAAGTGCAGTATTATATTTCAGCAGATGACTTAGCACAGCTCTTCTGTCTCTCATTTCAGGTGAAGTGTTCAAATCTGTAACTTGTATTTCATTTTCAACCCATTTGTGGTACTGTTCAGTCTCTTTAGAATCAGGCGGTGACTCCTGTATCATGCCTTCTAGTTCAACCATTACAGTTTTTAAAATGACTATAAATGGTTCGCTTGCACTTCTTGCATTGTGCATAACCAAATGACTTTCTGGATTGTTGACATACCGTGACAATTCTTCTCTGTTTCTTTCAACCTTTCTTACTCCATGTGTAGCATCCAGTTGAGCACAAATGCCAATCTGGTGCTCAATAGCTCTATCAAGGGATGCAGACTTGCCTGTCCCAGCACCTAATGAGGCACTCATGCCTACAACTTGCGGCAATCTTCGTGATTGTGGAGTTGCCAACTTGTCTTTAAGGTACCTCAGCATTACGTGCACACCATCACTGTGACCAATCACATGATGGCACTCATCTATGATCATGAGGGTAAACCAATCAACATTTAGTTTTCCTTCACATATCTCATAGCGTAATTTTCCAATAGTGCACACTATGACATCAGTATGTGAAACTAGTGGATGTATATCTTTTTCGCTGTTACCAGTGATGCTCTCAACCTGCATCTCATGTATGTATTGTTGTAGCCTTTGCTTGTGCTGCTCTGCAAGATGGTCTTTAGGAACAGTGAAGACCACCTTGCCAGAGGGATTCTTCTGCAAGTGGTCAGATATTATCATGGCTGCAATAAGTGTCTTTCCCGCTCCAGTAGGTAGAGATATGATGCAATTGTTTCCTTCAATCCCATGCTGGGCTAACTCTGATTGGTAGGCACGAGGAGTTATATTGGGCTTTAGTGTGTACTTTACTGTAAGAGAATATAATAGTTACGATGGTGTTTATCCCTCCAGCCTGCTAGTTATATTGTTATACATGTTGGCATAGCCCTACCTATATTTTACACCGAATAGCAATTTATTCAACACTAAATTAAAGATAATGCCGTAGGTAGCAACATAATTGAAATCTGAGCCAGCGCAAATCACCCTCACACAAACATTCATGTACATGACATGCACACGCACACTGAGAAAGCTATGCAATGGATGAAATAGATTGCATGTACAGCAAGAGAGATTATGAGCAGTTGCCATGGGGAGAATCCCTCCCTCCCTCCCCTTCCCCCCAATAGTATCATATCCTCACCTTTAGTGACACTAGTTGCTTCATCTGAGGTGGGCTTTAACTTCTTGGCAGGTGGTGGCATAGCTTCAGTACCTTAGTGGAAGGAGCCCAGGTGTATTACATTTTTAAAATGGCTTTATGTATGTTCATTGCAATACCGGCCAGGGCCTGACAATGTGCCTTAGATAGATATGCTCTTTTTAAAAACAACAAATCAAGTTCTCTCCAGTCATGATAAAATTCCATGCAATCAAAGACAGTGGCACACTTTTTTGAGTAACTGTCTTTTAGCCCATGTAAAGTAGGTATAACTGTGTGGCTAATTCCCATAGTGGCCTCCTCATCACGGGGGGAATGTATTTATGAATGAGAAGTCTCAGGTATATCATTACTTTCTACTGCTATAGACAAGATGAAATTTTAAGGTAATAATGTCCTATATCTCGGACCACAAGTCTTACTTTACTCCATACAAAATATGACTCATTTTAGTTCATCATAGTACTGTCCAAAGCCAAGTTTTAAATTTTGGTATATTGTGGGCGTTATATACATTGTATGACGTGTTGTTTGCGAGATGCTATAGCTATCTATCGCACAGGAAACGAATAACGCGGATATACCATGAGCGGGAATGATCAATGCTGTACACGTTCATGTAGTTATCAGCAAGCCACTGTTAACTTTAGTACATACATATACATGTAGGCCCTACATGTATACGATGGATGATTATAATTACACACAATCAAACCCACAGATTTACAAAGGGGGCGAGTCGCGATAGGGGTATATCGCATACATGTAGATTTACTTACAAGTTACATATATACGTACACATACATGTATACGTAATACTATGTTACTTTATATGCCACCGGATTTCCTGAACAAACACTTAAACGGCCTATTTGGTGTACCAGTTGACTAAGTGCAGCTTGTGTTGTTATCTTGTCTTGTACACAGCACAAAGCTTTGCGCTTACATGTACCATGCAGCTATCAACTTGTTATTCACTGACCAACTTATAGGGTTGTAGAATAATATACATGTACAGTAGTCGTGGATCTAGCTTGCCGCCATACTTTCATAATAACTGTCTTACCTGGCGGACCCCGTATCACGAACCCAAATATAAAAAGAATCATTCTTTTCAGATCAGGTACACAGGTGGCTTACTGTTGGGAGCGTCTTCTGCCTGGATGCGATGCGCCATTTTATGCTTTTTTGAAAAAAATAATTTAAAATACACAGTATTAAATTAGATCGAATGCTTTCAGGGGCGCGGGTAGCCTCGTCCCCAGGCCGTCAATTGAAGTTTAGGAAAAAAGACGGCCTGGTACCTATTGCCACTATGTTAGTGCGCATGCGCTGACCATTACCTGAAAAACACGTAATCGTATACTTAGCTTGTAAACCTTTCCGTAAGCTAACTCATATCCGGTCTGCCTCGAAAAGGTTTTGTTTATGAATAAAATTAAAAACATAGCACACGTGACGAATTTATACACGCTACGCGTATACGTGGCTCTTGAAATCCACCCCCATTCGTAGCGTGTATAAATGTGCTATGTTTTTAATTTTATTCATAAACAAAACCTAAACGAGGCAGACCGGATATGAGTTAGCTTACGGAAAGGTTTACAAGCTAAGTATACGATTAAGTGTTTTCAGGTAATGGTCAGCACATGCGCACTAACATAGTGGCAATAGGTACCAGGCCGTCTTTTTTCCTAAACTTAAATTGACGGCCTGGGGACGAGGCTAGGGCGCGGGGAACCCAAAATGTGAATATATTTGTGCGCACAATATGTACATGTAAACTGATACAATGGTAAGCTTGGTTTTTTTTAATCAATTGCGCGTGCGCGATGCATGCATGTACATTGTGTACTTTGGGGGGGCCGCTCGATGTACGAACCGGTATAGTGCCTGCTGGTAGACATTTTAGTGTTCTATAGCCTGTAAGCTGCCGTATTTCGTGCTACATCCGGACAATTAAAGTGTTATGACCTTCCAGCTGTTTAAAGTTTACACCACACAAGTCACTCGAGGCTTATACATTGTACATATAATAATCAATTTGTTTACTGATGGGTTAATTAATAAATACACTATATTAACCCCATAGTTCTTTTTTTTTTTTGCTGTGGGGTGCTTCGCAGCTGTGTGCCATCAGGTCCACTCCAACTCCATACACTGCAGCTGTTAGCTGTGGGATACTTCTAGTCTGGGGACCCGACTGATGGCAGTGCAACCCGCATCAGCCAGTAGGGTTCACAGAATAGGGCACTTCACGCCATGCATAGGATCCATATACGGTAACGTCCTGTTATAATATAATATGGAAGAAAGACCTTTTCAATTTTAAAATATACTGCATGTATGTTCACGCATGCAGGTATGGCTGATGTTCCGGCAGTTAAGATCCTGGGTCGTTATGCAGGAGACGGCGAGATTAGTTGTGGTCATTGCGCTTGCACTTGTTTATGACTTGGCTCGGCTGGATTGGGCGGGGAATATAGACACTAAGGCTCGAATTCAAGGTGTTGTGTTCATAGTCATTCATCTACCCTGCTAATGGGGAAAAATACTACATGCCTGTATAGTTAGGAGATCTACCTAGCATGCAGTGCACAAAATATTTATACACTAGACATGCAGTTCCACAATTACTCTATACGGCCACTGACTTTCTCATAGAGAATGCTTTTATTTATTTGTTATCTTGGCAAGACAACTGCCCCAACACAGTGTAGACTGTGTATTAACAGTATTATTTTATGTAACTCAGTGCAGCTAGGTTTAAAAAGGATGTGTATGTATATGTGTATGTCTCTATACATTGTACGTATGCAGATGTATTAAAATTATTATTTCAAACTTTTTGAATGCCAAGTGTGTTAAATAATAGCACTGTAAGAATATTATTCATATATACAGATGTGATGCATGTGCACCACCGTATTTATAATCACTGGGATCTTTAAATTCGCGGTGTGCATGTCATATACATGTAAAATACTTAGTCTATAGAATGCTGCACTTGCAGATACTAGAAATATATACATGTCAGTTTGAGGATTATAATATAGTTTGCTTCTCAATAGTATTCCTGTACAATGAATTTGTTAAAACATTGCATCAGTTAACTACTACTCATGTCTGCACTACACATTTCTGTACTTTTGTGAGTGGTGCATTAGAGAAACATCCACACACTCCACTTCAGCAACTTCAGCATCCCATCAACAAACAGAGAGAGAGAGAGAGAGAATGTGTAGAGTGGAAGTGTGTATAGAGGGGTAGTGTGAACAGAGAGTTTGTCAAGAATGAGTAGAGGGGCGTGTGTATATAGAGGGGGACGTTTTCAGGGGAGTGTGTAGAGGCTGGTGGGGAGTATGTAGAGGGACGTATATTACAGACCTTCCTGCCTGGTCATTATGGCACTTGAACCATGCATGCATCACTGTCAGCCATTGCCATAATAGAAATGCCCACTACACAGCACAAGGTGCAGCAGTGGGAAACTAAAAGCAATACAAAGACCATGCAGTGCATATACATGCATGTGTACCAGTTCTGTAATGTACCTCTATACCACACTCCCTCTATGCACACACATTCCTCTTCTACACACTTTCCCTCTATAGCTAGACACTCCCACTTCCCCTCCATCTACACTCTTAACCACTCTCCATCTACACAATTCCCTATACTCTCTTACTACTCCTACTTCTCACTCTACAAACTTTCATACTACTCCCTCTATACACTCAATCACCACTCTTCCTCCACACACTCACACACTTCCCCTCCCCTCTAGACTCTCTTACCACCCCATTCTACACACTACACTCTCCTCCACTCTCCCCTACACACTTCCCCTATAAACATAATCCCCTACACACTCACTACGCATTCCACTTCGGTGCTTCATAAAAAAACATGGCATTGTACTAGAATTTCATTATTTGGATGTTTCTCTTATGCATGCACCACTCACAATTTGTAGTGCACATGAGTAGGAGTTAAGTAGAAACTCTCACCTGCATTTTTTAAAAGTGGGTTACAATTTCCTCCTATAAGAGTACAAACATAGGGCTTTAAATATGTTAGAGAAGCAAATTGATTTTAGCAATTATCAAACATACATATATCTTCAAGTCAGTACATATTTATGGAGGATTATTATATGCATTATAATTATGGTGGTGCATCGCATCTGTATTAATATTAACCCCTTACGTACAATTTTGTCCACACTTGGCATTCAAAGGGTTGGAATAATAATTTTAATAATTGCTGTTAGGCTTAATTTTAGATCGCTATAACTTTAGGCAGAGACATGCACATATAGTTGCGAGATCAGTGAAAGGCCCAGTTGCCGTACACCTCGATAGCTAGAGGAAAACACACCAAATCTAGCTCCTGGCATTTGGTATAATTTGCTGCTTGTTTGTGTGCATGGCGTGTGAACTAAACGGTGGGCCGAAAAATGTGCGCGCGCGTTTGTGCATTGGTGCATTTTCGTGTGTGGTGTATATTGAATAATTTGTCAATGACTTGTGTGTGGACTTAACTTAAACAGTATTTATATGTGTACTGAACATTTTGTGTGTGTAGGTGTTTGGTTGGACTGAACAGTATGTGCAGCAGAGCTCTATAGTGCATTGTCAGATCACATTAATACAGACGTACGTAATCTTTTTATAAAAATACTAACCTTTGTCAGTTGTAGATATATCAGTCGCTAGTCGCTACCATGCAAATGCAGCCTACATATAGCCCCCCCCCCCCAGACCTATCACACCACTGAAGTAGTGACGTATTTAGGGCCTGGAATTGTGATACTGTACAACAGAATTCTTTTTCATTAACATGTGAACTCGAGTACGTACGTACACGTAGATCGGGCGTTTCAGTTATGTCATCGTTTAAGGTTACTAAAATTATATAATCCAGTCCTCAAATTTCCGGATGTTGTTTGAGTTATTTATATCGCTACGTACGTTAGTACGCTGCAAGTTACATGCAAGCATGGCTTCAGCGAAGACGCTGGTCGTACTGATCGGGCTCATTCCATTGGCTTCTACGGAATATGCGAATGGTGGAGGTAATTCGAGTAGCTAGCATTTTTTCTACCGCACAGGGCAACAAGTCTAAGTTGCGTGTACGAGGATGAGACGTACGTGTTCGGAGAGAGCCTTGGCTGGTTGCTAAATTGTATCGATGGAAGTATCAAGCTATACTCGAAATTTTGCGTTACGTCATACAACACAAGTACCACAGAGGAGATCCTTGTAGGGGGGATGTGCCCTTTTATCTTACTACAGAGAGGAAACGTGATGATAAACCCAAACTTGGACTACGCTGGTATCACTGCCGAGTCGTGTGGACTTAGTCTGACGTAGCCATACCCTCGCGCTTTGCGGAGGGTCTGGAGACATTGCCATACCAAATTGGTTCTGATTACGTCCAACATATTAAAAGTTATTAAGGTTACCTTACGTTACGAGGAATGTGAGGAATGCAATTATGTTACGGACAACAGGCGTTCAAGATGGCGACAGCCAAGACTTAAGAATAGCTCACTGAGCTGTACGATCGGACGCGAAAGCCATCCTGTCGAGGATCCCAGGCAAGCACCCATGGGCCATAGCACAGACCTTTTCCGCAACCAGTGGGTAGCCGTAGGATGGCGAAAACGTTTCGTCCGCTCACAAAATCAACTATTTAGTTGTAAGGTTTGCATAACCTAGTTCTCTAGGCTCTAGCCACATGTGCCGCAGTACGTCTTTCTATCGTACACGTGTGCCGTAACATAATTGCATTCCTCGTAACGTACAAGGTAACCTTAATAACTTTTAATATGTTGGAAGTAATCAGAACCAATTTGGTATGGCAATGTCTCCAGACCCTCCGCAAAGCGCGAGGGTATGGCTACGTCAGACTAGTGTGGACTAGCCAACAGAACTGGGACACTTTGCGGAAGGTGTGCTGACGGTTTCAGCGTGGCTATAACGGACCCCTGGTCGTTACGATGCCTCAGTAACGACGAGTGCAAGCTGATAAATTGCTTCGTCTACTTGCTCGCTGAGTTGGGACCACTGACTGTAATGTTTGTATTCGTTTACATGTTCGGAATTAATGTAGCGGCACCGTATACTTTCGGATATGTCACATTCGCTCAAATTGTTCCATTATATACGCTAGATATTAGGGTGTGTAACCTTTTTCATAAATCAAAATCGATTATTTCGACTATGAAAAAAAGTCCAATCGATTTTTCAGGTTAATAGCAACTTGAAAATCGGTTATTAGAAACATTAAATCGATTTTGGCGATTAGTGCACCATTAATTTGCCAACGATTACCTAGGTTTTTCGAGGTTTTTCCGATTTGTGATATTGGCCAGATAAATCACACTTTCTCAAGCCTATACACGTATAGCCAGTTTTATTACTTATCAGCCAGCATTACAACACAGTATCCGCAGGGACAGGGAACGAGGTGCATTCCAATGTGACGCCACATCCGCTGGTGGGAATGATTCAATGGCGGTGGATGGGAGTTGTAAGTGTTTCAAATATTTTTTCACCAAAGAACACGTTCTTGCATGTTGGGTGGATGGGTGGAACACCTTTCCACGCATATGACAAAGCCGCTAATCAAGACATGTACGATTTCATAATATGTTATGGACGAACGTCTGGGAACTAGCAAGTGTACTATACTGCAGAGAGCGCGAAGGTATTTAAATCGCCGTGCCCACTGACTGCGCGTATTTACGTTACCTTTACTAATTCAGTCGGGTCCCCAGACTAATGCTCATTACATCATGTCAACTGTTTATCGATTAATTAACCCTTTGTACTTCAGGCGTAGGGCATATAAAAAGGGTAATCGATTTCCTACCGATTTATGCTATGAAGGAAACGAATGTCGACTAATCGCGACTAAGAAAAACAGAATCGGTTATTTCGACTAAAGGAAATTCTGAAATCGGTAACCTGCTATTCTACTAAATGCATAGTCGACCGAATAGGTAATCGCGAATAATCGGTTAACCTACAAAACCTGAAAATCGGTTACACACCCTACTAGATATATTGCAAGGTGCAATTGGTACGCCACTAGCATACAATTTTTCGTTTTGAAATTCCTTCTGTCTTTGTACAGTATGTGGAGTTTGGATGTATTCAGCCTGTTCATACCTCCGCTGTGCTGTGTCACAAACACTTCAAACATGACTGCATGTGATAGCCCTTAAATATATCGGAGCTGTGTATCCTTTGCTCCTCGTTTTGGGGTCGTATCTGATTTTGAAGCTTCACCGGTGGAACGTAAAGCCAATCGTGCTCATGACATGGCCTATCAGAGTATGTTTGCAGTTCATGAGGATAGAGCCTTAGAGGTGAGCTCCACGTCACTCCTGACAACCTTCTGTACGTTTGTGTCTTTGGCATTTGTAAAGATATCGATAGTATCGTTACTGCTGCTTTCATACGAGGACATGCATTCATACTGAAAGTGGTGCATTTGTAGAAAACGTGCTACTGTACGACGGTGCGATGCGACCCTGGGGACCGGAACACCTACCGCATACAGTGGTCGCCATATTTTTTCTAGTGGTGTTCTTATTTCTACCTTGCCTCGTGCTCATTCTATACCCGCTTTGCAATATTCGACGACATTTGAGTGGGCGAATATGTTCAGCTCGGTACGTTCAGTACTTCTCAGCATGCATGGAAGTATTCTATGGCTACTTCAAGGACGGTACAGGAGGGACACGTGACTATCGCTTTTTTGGTGGCATGCAGTTTATTTTCAAATTTTTGTTGTTCTTTTGTGTTCTCTTTGGCCCAACCAAAATCAACGAACAGCCCAATTATTTTTTGTTCCAGATTGGCGCAATGCTATGGGCTTTGCTTATCATTGTCGTACAGCCGTACAAGAATGAAAACCACGCAAAATTCCAAGCAGCAGTTTTGCTGTACCTCAGCATGGCCATATCTGTTGGTATTTATACGTTCATCAGCGTTAACAGAGCTGCTCAACTGATCTTTTTTCTGCTTTGGTTTTCTCCTCCACTCGCTGCCATCGTCATCAGTGGTCTCGTGCTTCTCATTCCGAAGCTGCAGCAATGCTCATTCTGCGCGCCGCGGAAGGCTTCGGTTCCTATGGAAATAATTACAAATGATTGCTCCTATGAACTGTCTGAAGTATCTACAGAGGATCGTCTGGCTACCTACGTGTACACATCTGTCCCGACCGTACAAGAGGATTATAATTAATTAATACCGGTAACTCTAATCTTGTAATAGTTTTGAATTCGTTTGTTTGTTGCAGCCACGAAAGGACGATAGTACTGACCCACTACTGTATAGAAGATATTGATATTTTAATATGTGTCATGTAATGAATACAAGATTTGATGCGTACAAAATTCCAGCGCCATTATGCACCTATCAAAGGTAAGTGCGATCAGAGATAATATATAAAGGAGATTAGTGGGGAATTTGACCATTGTTGCCGGCTACCAGCACGCGTATGGGGGATTTGACATTGGGCGTGGTCAGCAGCGAATGACGCTGCGAATTGACCAGTTATTAACCCCCAACCGTGGGGCGTTTGATTTAATAAATGTCAAATCCCCCATATGTGTGTGTGTGTGTGTGTGTGTGTGGGGGGGGGGGGGGGGAGGGGGGTAGCACTTACCATTGATAGGTGCATTATGCTTCTGAATCAATGCCATGTGTACTTGAGTATGCATACCTCATGCATATAGTCTGTATAAGGCGGGGGGGGGGGGGGGGATGGGGGGGGGGGGTGGGGGGCAAAAAAAAAGTTATAGATACCATCGCGGATACCATTCTAAAAATCAAGGCCCCCCCCCCCCCCCCCCCCCCCCCCCCCCCCCCCCGCCGCCTAAAATCGTAATCGACTATTGACCACACCTACAATGAGTCGGATACTACAAACTGCCGCATTGTCAAGTAAGCTTCGATGCAGATTGCTGTTGTAGATGTTGTCAATTCATTGCTTGCAGCCGGAGACGCTGTTTCGCTTGTACCTTAGAATATATATCGCTGCCTGTACAGGCTGTACTGTAAGGCTTATCGAATATTAATACTTCCATCGCTGCGCCCCATCAAAAAAAAAAAAAAGGTGGTAATCCAACAAGATTTTGAAGAATGGCACGCATTATCGTTCATGACTCGGTGAAGTACATATTGTACTCGTCTAAACAAGAGCAGGTGGGCTTTCTCGCGTGACTGTGACCAGACTAGTAGTGATGTGAGGTCTTAACAGCATACGTGTTACTTAGTAACATGCTTATGCTTACTAGCGTTAGCATCGTCTTTACATTGCTTTGCGACGCTTCGATTGTTGTACTACCGGTTTAGTGAAAGGCAACGTCCACGAATCGTGTCTCAGTCACGTGATAATACTTAGAATGGCACTACATGTAGATAGGCAGTTAAAAGCCCTATCTTAATTTGCACGAATTGGACACCCATGAAAACAATGATTCCATCATTTTATTGCTGTAGTGCATGCATTTTTTTTTTTTAAGTGATGAATTTTTTCCCCAAATATTCCTTATTGGCAAAGTCCCGCCTAACTTTGATACCTCATAACTACTTTACCTAGACCATCCTGAAAAAAAAGCATGTTTGTGATGCTCTCAATGAGCACTTCAAATTTGGGGAATGGTGTCTTCCACTTTGTTTTTTTGCCCCACTTCCCCCCCCCCCCCCCCCCCCCCCCCCCCCCCCCCCCCCCCTTCGGTTCCAACTTCTGGGTTTTTGACAGTACTGAACAGGATGAAATAGTAATTTATAATTAACGGAACTACCAGTATTGAACGTCTTGCATCCTTTGATTGCAGTTATTGTTTTGCCAGATAACACAAAGTACCTGCTTAATTTAAGCAAATGGTTATGTCAATGCCAAATATGTATAGCATAGCCTGGTGTGTACTGCTGTATATTAAGTTTGATCCCAACACATATACATAACTATGGAATGTGACTACCCAATTATCTGTCACTGATGGATCTATGAGTGTGCTGCAAGGATTCTAATTTTCCGATTTATTTGCATGGTAGCACAAGTACACAATAATTTACTTTTTAATTTTTTTGGTGTATTTATATTATTATTTAAGTATTACAATACACTACATGTATGCACACACAAAGTCATGAAGGATGAAGATCCCTTACCAGGATGGCTCTGGCAATGGACCTGGCTAGTGTAATTGTTAGGTTTAGCCTACCATAAATGTCTGTCAAAATTTTAGGCTTGGGGGAAGACATTCCACTGTTATAGGAATGCAGGTCCACCCCAACCCTAGGCATTTCAGATCATTAAAAGGTTGTTTACTACAAGGGCTGCTGCAAACACCATTCAGCTTGATTCTCCCAAGATGGCAGTGGTGAGTGGTGATGTCACTGTGATATCCAGTGCAGCTGGCTTGCCTCTGTTCCATCCAGCAATGAGGATACCAGCTGGTCGAGTATGACTATGATCCCTAGTAAGCCCATGCCCCTTCTCCACCCCCACACTTGGATGGGCATGATGGCAGAGGCTAGGCCAGCAACAGCAGTTACTATAATTATTATATGCTAATATTATACAAGCGCACACATCAAAGTTAACCACACACTCTAGACTGACAAAATGGCCTTTGAGTTGGCTCTCATATGCATGTACCATAAGGTAAAATTCAATCTGCCATAAATGTGTCTTATACTTAAGGGCTTGGGTTGCCTCAGTCTAGTGGCCAATCTCCCAGAAGTCTAGATAGACTACGTTGAGCTTCTGGTCCCCAACATCCAAACAACTCTGCCACCAGAGGGCTGAAAACCCAGCCTACCTCTTGACATTTTTCCTCATTACTCAAACTGTGAGTTTGGCCACTAGACTGAGGCAACCCAAGCCCTTAAGTATAAGACAAATTTATGGCATATTGAATTTTACCTTATGGTACATGCATATGAGAGCCAACTCAAAGGCCATTTTGTCTAGAGTGTGTGGTTAACTTTGATGTGTGCGCTTGTATAATTGTATAAACTGTGATGTTTCCTCTTTTCTGCCTGCATTGCTGCTGATCCTGGCATCACATGTGCTATTTTAAGGGGATAGGTCCGTACACTTTAACATACACGAATAATAATGAAGGTAGGCAGCGTTCAATGGTGTGAAACAAATATGTAGCGCTAGCATGAAAATCATTACACCGGCCATGTACCAAGGTTTACTAGATTATACAAGCCTATCCGTACACTGAGTCCCCACCTGAATTAAAAAATCTAGCACTATACGCCTCCTGAGTTAGTCAGCCTGAGCTTTGTTGAGGCTCAAGACTCAAGCTTGGTCATAATACATGTATTACATTCATCAAACGCTTGAAGCTGCACTACGTGATCATATATGCTTGGGAAGCCTTGTCGTTGCAACTTGACCAAAAGAAAGCCTCGTGTTTCCCTTTTGTCGGCACTGAAGGTAGTCATACGAAGACAATACAATATCACTTGCACTGGATGGTTTTCCGATCCGCTGCTTAGCATCTCAACAGATCAATTGATGACCGAGCTGGTCAAGTGTTAAGCTTGCATGCCGATCAATCCGAGGCACACTTTTTGAGTTTTGTCAGTGTGCATGCATGCATGGGTACACAACTCGAAGCCGGAAGCAGCCTGGCTCATGAAGCTTGGCAAACATGACCTGCTGATATTCTCATCCCTAACTGGGAGCTGGGCAAGTACACAGCAATGGATCTTTGCATCATGCACATCGATCTCCGCTTTATAAAGAAACTCTATTGTGGCATGAAACAACATCAGGACATTTTTTTTGCATAACATAGTATGGGAACCAAAGTGTTTCAAAGAATGGGACTGCATGAGGACAGAGCTGACCTTCATACCCTAACCACCACTTAATGGACGAAACTCAGAGGGATTAGGAGGAAGGTAAAGTTTTGGGAAAAGCTTAACCTTCACCAAACCACACCCAACATCAATTTCCCTCACCCCATGCAGACATTCATCTCCCTCACACCCAATATCCATCCTCCCCACACCCAACATCCATTCTCTCACCCCCAATGCAACATCTCCCATACCCAACATACACTTTACTGTTTGATTGTACAAAATGCAAACATGGATGCAGCAAGTAAGGTGGAGTAATCAACATAATCAGTTACAATCTAACCTACTGTCTACCATGAGATCTACAGAAGTATTAGTACTTATTAGTTTCATAATGGTGATGACAAATGTTCACTGAGCTTGCTTTTTGTACTATTTGTTGGTGATGGACCAGCTTTGTGTCTATCTCTTGACCGCCGTGATGATGAAAGTGAGAATTCTTCTTTCTCTTGAAACATTGTGGACATATCCTGTCTGGACAGTATTTCATTACTTATTGGTGGTGGAACGGCTCCTATTGATGTTTGTTGCCGTGATGGTTCTTGGTACATTGGGGACATATTCTGTATGGATTGGGAACAGGATCAAGATCACATTCTACACAAAGTAGCGCACAAGTTAAGCATAATGAAAGTTTTTCTACAAGATGGTTTCTTATCCATTAGGTACAATACCCATGTTATGTACATTTTAGATAATAGAATAACCATGTGACCTGTAGCAGGAAAATTATTATTTTTTTAAATGTCTGCCCAGCACTGGTATGTACAAGAAAGCACTGTAAAGACAGCAAGCAGGAATGCTTAATATAGCGTGTTTAATTGCAGATTTGTATGTATTAAGTTTCACTATAATTTTAACTGTAAACTCGCTAACCAATTGAGTTTTTAAATAGCAGTTTAGGTACTTTCTATGGGTTCTAAGGAGATAAGACAATGTCATGTCAATACACACAAATCAATAATCAACATGAAGCAATGTATGAATCACTTACAATGTAGTGTGCTCAATACAGCAACGTTAACAACAAATATAAGTATACGAAATCCAGCATGACTGGTTATTAAAACATTCCACCTTTGGCAAGCAGCACTTGCCAGATCTGCTGCCCCCCCTCCCACTCCACCTAAATCATAAGATGTACATATAGACAGAATAGTCTTCCTAACAGACCTGTAATAATGTATTCAGCATAAGGTCTACCTTTACATCTTTATTAGAGTTAAATCATTAATGAGGACTGCCTAGTATCTAGCCTTTAAACAATCAATTGTTCATTCTAAGAACCAGTTTACATGAAGAATGCTAAGGCAAGTCCCCATGGCCTACAAGGTCAAGGTGAGATAACACCACCGTCCACATGGTTTTTTTTTGGCATACATCACAGCTGCTAGGATAATTTTGCGGACCAACATTTAAAGTCAATGTCTTCATTCAAGGTGCAGGTAGCAAAATGTACAGCCTTGACATAGCCCTCAAGCATGAACACTCCCATCCTTTCTGTTCAGAAATACTACATATTTCTTTACATTCAGCGGACCTCTTATTAGGTGCCTATACGAGCAGACACAAACTAATAATTGATTGTACCATATAAATGTTTAAAAAAAAATAAAACACTGGTATGGATCCTGAAGTACATGTACATGTATATGTCAATACTAATACCTCACACAGGATAGAAAGACACGAGAGAAGAACAGCACAAATATATTTCTGTCTTTGAACTCTTTTCCTGTTTGTTTGCTTATGAATTTAGAAGGTAAATGTGCACATGTAGATTCCTATACATGTATGCATGAATAGTACTATTAATAGTATTAGCTTTTAGGCAGTTTTAAAAAAAAAATGCAACCGCATTTCTTATTAGGTAAAGAAATTGCTTTCTTTGTACCAGAGCAATTCGAATTCAAAGGAGGCCGTGACTAGGGCACCACTAATTGGGGTGCATACAACAATGTACAACGACATGATACACATACATGTATGTGATTTTTGAGTCCATTTTCAATGTTGATAGTGTTTAGGGTGCTGAACAATTTTTGTACGAACAGGTGCACATGTATGAGATTATTTAAAAGTAGCATCAACATTCGCTAGCCACAAACCAAGCAAACCGGGCAGGTATATGTACCAAAATTGAATGCATTACATACAATTTTTAGACATTCACTAGGGCTCCACATCCACATAAAAAATAGGTTGCTATGAACTGTGTAATTATATGTACACGTGCCTCTTGTTGCTGCATACACAATTCATGTTTTACTCTAGCATTACATGTACATGTATTATACTGTAGCTGGGTGAAACATGAACAACCTAGGTAATGTTTGGCTAACTTACAATGGAATAATCACCTAAATCAATTTCATGGTTGAAACTATAAAGTCAAAAAAATTGTTTTTAAGGTTACACACTAGTCTCTAACAACAGAAAGAAGACTATGCTATTAAAGTGTATTTTCAAAACTGTATTATTTATATCTCTTAACCTCATTCTTAATGTTCACATCAATACCAGGAGTGGAAAGGAGATGTTCCACACAAGTAGTATGACCTCCCTGTCTAGCAAGGTCTAATGGAGTATGACCATCCTGGAGTGGGCATAACAGTTCAGTCAACATGGTGGGTAAAATGTACACATGTACATCTACATGTCCCTTCAAATAATTGTGTACACACTGCCTTGACATAACCCTTAAGCATAACATTCCACACTATCATCTTCTATTATATTATATTTATTCTTATCATAATTTGCAACAAATGATGATGAACGAACTCACCTTATTCTTAATGTTCACATCAATGCCAGGAGTGGAAAGGAGCTGTTCCATACAACGGTCTGTTGCATTATAGTGCATGTATGATCGAGTATTACCATACTGGAGTGGGTACAATAGTTCAGCCATCATGGTGGGTACAATGCATATGGTCACTTCAAACATGACGCCATTGTGTAAGGTGTGGGCTTTATTGGAGGGATGTATCTTTTCAAGGGACATAATTTTGTGTACTGGCTTTGTGAAGGCTTCCATGCAGAAGACTTATCCATATGTGGACTTGCTGTTTCAGCAAAACTGCCCATATTTGAATTACAGTGTAGGAAACATTCAAAATGGGTAGCAATGTTACTACATGGCCCTTCGCAACATCATGCACTAACTATTCAACACAGATCTACATGTACATGTCCATTAATCAAAGTTAGAAGCTGGCAGTGGCCTTGGCTTTCAAAATTGCCCTCAGACATTTTATTTATCACATGGGAAATCACAGATTGCTGCCTCTTGCCACTCCAAATCTTGCGGTCTGGTATTTAACCCCGAATAGTTGCAAATAATCTATCAGTGGAAGATTACCAATTACATGCTGGTTTGTCTACCTTTACCTAAAGGATATATCTACATGTACATGTATTGCATATCATAACACTACTGTACATGTATATCAGCACTAATGTATCCCATTTTGAGAAATACCCCCAGTGCGTATATTAACTCAGGTTAGTACACAGTTTCATTTTAACCATTCATACAAGCTGCATATCCTTAATGGTAAGTCCCAAATAGGTTGACTGTTTGCTCTAACGTACAGCACAATTTTTTAATCCATAAATATTGTGAAAATGACGTGTGAGGTTAACCTCATTATTATTATTATTATTTGGGGCGGGGGGTTAAACCCCATTACAGACCACAAGACATGAGTGCAGGCAAATTCCACGAGGTGCATCAAATGCCATTCATTGCACAAGTAGGACCAACTTACAGAAGAACGGTAATATTCTGAAAACCGAGTAGTATGACCTTCCTTCAGAACTGCAAGATGTAATGGAGTATTACCATCCTGGAGTGAGTGCAGTTAGTTCAGTCAACATGGTGGGTACAATGTACACATGTACATGTACATGTGGTATATGGTTATCAACATGGTAATCATTAATAAACAGGATGAGGAAGAGGAGGCGAATTTATACATCTCATCATAAAGTTTACGTGTACATCATAACTGCTGGGATAGTTTTTGCAACCAACATTTAAAGTCAATGTCTTCATTCAAGGTGCAGGTACATGTAGCAAAGTGTGCAGCCTACTGTTCTAAATTACTACATTATTTCTTTTCATTCAGCGGACCTATTAATACTGTCTTAGTAAGTGCCTATATGAGTAGGCACAAACTAAGTATCAATTGTACTGTATAAATGGTCGACAAAAACACTGGTACTTCATTTTAATTCCACATGGATCCTGAAGTATATGTCAATACTATTACATGTACCTCGCACAGGATAGAAAGACATGAGAGAAGAACAGCACACATATATGTTATTTCTGCCTTTGAATTCTTTTCCTGTTTGCTTGCTTAATGAATTTAAATGGTAAATATGTGGATTCCTATACATGTACATGTATGCATGAATAGTACCAAGTGCTATTAGCTAGCCCATAACCCAATGTTACCTGTGCCTTCTGCATCACTTCTGTTGGAATTGGTCAGTATCAGCTCACGTTTGAGCTTCCTACCCTCCTGCAGTACATGTGAATATCACTTATGTCCTGAATTCACATATCTCACTTAGGCTTCTAGTATCGCATTGTCATTTAGGCAGTTTTTTTTTTTAAAGGCAACTGTGCTTCTTATCAGGTAAAGAAATTGCTTTGTTAGGGGCAGTATCAGAGCATTTCAAATCCACAGGAGGCCATGAACACACATATGTGATTTTGAGTCAATTTTCAATGTCGAGAGTGTTATGTGCGCTGAACGAGACTATTTAAAAGTAACATCAACATTCACTAGCCACAAAGCAAGCCAATCATGAAAACCAGACCAATACCAAGATTTAATGCCATGAAATATAATTTTTACGCTCAACTGGTTGCCACAGCAGGAAGGGCATTGACATTCACGAGCAACATCTGCTTGGTAAATACATTGCTATGAACTGTAAATGTGCATTAATATAATTACATGTACGTCTCGTATACCATTAATGTTTTTATTCACACTAATACTATAGCTATGTAAAACATGAACAACCTACAAAATATAGGTAATTGTTGTACAATGGAATAATTGCCTAAATTAATTGAAGTAATAAATTATTTATACATTCTAAATGATTGTTTTTGATTTTTTAAAAGGTTACACACTATAGTCTCGAACTACACTTTAGCTGCTCTGTAACATAACAAAGAAGATGCTATTATAGTGTATTATCAAAACTGTATTATTTATATCTCTTAACACAATAACCTCATCCTTAATGTTCACATCAATGCCAGGAGTGGAAAGGAGACGTTTAATTAACACAAGTATTATGACCTCCCAATGCAGCTAGGGGTACAATGTACTTATACATCAACATGGCCCCTTCAACTAAGAGTGTATCATGTACAGCCTTGACATAGCACTTGGGCAGGAACATTCCACTCTCTCATGTTCTAATATGTGATGAAAACTATTCTTATCTGCAATCAATGGACCAACTCACCTTATTCTTAATGTTCACATCAATACCAGGAGTAGAAAGGAGACATTCCATACAACCTTCTCTAGCGGTATAGCGTAATGGAGTATGACCATACTGAAGTGGGTACAATATTCAGCCATCATGGTGGGTACAATGTACACATGTACAAGTACATGTACATGGTGTACATGTGTAAGATGTGGGCTATATATCTTTTCAAGGGACATTCTTTGTGAAAGCTTCCATGCAGAAGACTTCTCTAGATACAGACTAGTCGTTACAAAAGCATCCATATACAGGTACAGTGTACAGGTTAGTGTCACATCAAAACTGCCCTTGTACAGTGTAGTAAACAAATGTACATATACAACAAAAGGGATAGCAATGTTATTATATGGTCCTTCACAAAATCTTGCACTAACTACTTAACAGAGACCTACATGTACATTACTCAAAGTTAGAAGCATATTGCCCTCAGACATTCTAATTACATGTATCACACAGGAAATCACAGATTGCTGCCTTTCTTTTTCCATCAGTGGAAGATTACCAATTACATATTGGTTTACAGACTGTATCTAGATGTAACTTTGTCTAATGGATGTATGTACTGCATCTCATAACACTACTGTATATCAGCACTACTGTATCACATTGAGAAATATCGCCAGTGCATATATTCATTTTAACCGTTCTGAATAAAAGCTGCATATCATGGAAAGGTAAGTGCCAAATAGGTAGACTGTTTGCTTTCACATACATGTAAAACACAATTTTATAAATTCAAATGAGATGAATTCAGACATCAAAAAATTTGCAAGGATGCGGGGTTAAACTGCACTACAGACAACAAGACATGAGTGCAGGCAAATTCCACGAAGTGCACCAAATGTAATTCATTGCCCAAGAATTATTCATATACTGCGCAAACAACGGACCAGCTTACAGAAGGAGTAGCAGAAAAATGTTGTTCTGAAAACCAAGTAGTATGACCTTCCTTCAGAACTGCAAGATGTAATGGAGTATTACCATTCTGGGTGGGTACAGTTAGTTCAGTCAACATAGTGGTTACAATGTACACATGTACATGTACATGTGGTACATGGTCATAAACATGGCCCCTATAACTGATATACATGTAGCATGCCTCATGACTGCATTGTAACCATTAATAAAATGGAGGAGGAAGAGGAGGTCAATTTACTGATCATAATGTTTACATGTACAACACAGTTGCAGGGTTCATTTTTGGGACCAACATTTAAAGTCAATGTCTTCATTCAAGGTGCAGGTAGCACTACTGTTCCGAATTGTTACTTTATTCCTACGATTTCTTTACATACAGTTAACCTTTTATTAAGCACCTATATGAGCAGCAATGGTCTTTAGAAAATACTGGTACTGCCTTTCAATTCTTCATGGATCCTGAATTATGTCAATACTATTACCTTGCACTGGATAGAAAGACATGAGAGAAGAACAGCACACATGTATGTACATGTGCATGTGTTATTTCTGCCTTCAAACTTGTTTGTTTATAGGTTTAATGAATTTAGAAGCGAAATGTTTGGATTCATATACATGTACAGTACGCATGCATAGTACTACAATTAGCTAGCCTATAACCCAATGTTACAGTGTGTATCTGTGTCTTCTACATCACTTCTGTTGGAATTGGGCAGTATCAGCTCACATTTGACTTTCCCACCCTTCTGCAGTACATGTGAATATCACTTAGATGTATGTCATGAAATCATACATCTCAATTAGGCTTCTAGTATTGCTTTGTCGTTTAGGCAGCAGTGAAAAAATAAAGGCAACTGTGCTTCTTATCAGGAAACGAAAGTGCTTTGTTAGGGGCAGTATCAGAGCAGTTTGAATTCAGAGGAGGCCATGAACACACATATGTGATTTTTGAGTCCATTTTCAATGCTGAGAGTGTTGTGTGTGCTGAACATTTTTTTAAGAACAGGTGCACATATGTATGAAATTAAATGGCATCAACATTCACAAGGCACAAAGCAAGCCAATCATGAAAACAAGGCCAATACCAAATTTTAATGCCATGAAATATAATTTGTATGCTCAACTGGTTGCCACAGCAGGAGTGGCATTGACATTCACTAGTAACATCTGCTTGGTCCACATTAAAAATACATTGCTAAATATGCATAAATATGATTACATGTACCTCTTGTCACTGCGCATACCATTAATGTTTTACTCTAGCATTATACGCATTATACTGTAGCTGTGTAAAACATGACCAACCTACAAATAATTCACCATGGAACAATCGCCTAAATCAATTTCATGGAAGTAAAAAGAATTACTGAATTTTTTATACAGTCTAAATGATTGTTTTTGATTTTTTTTAAAGGTTACACACTATAGTCTCTAATACACTTTAGCTGCTCTGTAACATAACAAAGAAGATGCTATTATAGATCATTAAAGCTGCATTATTTATATCTCTTAACACAAATACCTCGTCCTTAATGTTCACATCAATACCAGGAGTGGAAAGGAGACGTTTAACACAAGCAGTATGACATCGCTCTGCAGCAAGGTGTAATGGAGTATGACCATTCTGGAGAGGGTACAATAGTTCAGTCAACATGTTGGGTACAATGTACATATAAATCAACATGGCCCCTTCAACTAAGGGTGTATCATGTACAGCCTTGACATAGCCGTTAAGCAGGAACATATTCCTATCTATTATCATAACTGCATATTGCAATCAGTGGACCAACTCACCTTATTCTTAAGGTTCATATCAATACCAGGAGTGGAAAGGAGACCTTCCAAGACCATGCAACCTTCTCTTGCAGTATAGCGTAATGGAGTATGACCATACTGAAGTGGGTACAATAGTTCAGCCATCAAGGTGGGTACAATGTACACATGTACAAGTACATGTACATGGTGTGCATGTGTAAGATGTGGGCTATATTGGAGGGATATATCTTTTCAAGGGATGTACTGGTCTTTGTGAAAGCTTCCATGCAAAAGACTTCTCTAGATACAGACTTGTCGTTAAACAAATGTACATCCACAATAAAAGGGGTATATGGTCCTTCACAACATCTTGCATTAACTATTTAACACAGACCTACATGTACATTGCTCAAAGTTAGAAGCATATTGCCTTCAGACATTCTATTTATCATACAGGAAATCACAGATTGCTCAGGCCTTTTGAACTTTTGTCTGGGATTTAACCCTAAATAATCCATCAGCGGAAGACTACCAATAACATGTTGGTTTACAGACTGTATCTACATGTACCTTTGTCTAATGGATGTATGTACTGCATCTCATAAGACTACTGTATATCAGCGTTTATGTATCTCATTTTGAGAAATACTGCCAGTGCGTATATTATCTCAGATTAGTACAAAGTTTCATTTTAACCATTCTGAATAAAAGCTGCATATCATGGAAAGGTAAGTACCAATTAGGTAGACTATTTGGTCTAACATACAGTACAATTTTTATATCTGTATAGTGAAAATGAGATGAATTCAGAAATCAAAAATGTGCTAGGTTAATTCCAATTTTTTGGCATTACAGACCACAAGACATGAGTGCAGGCAAATTCCACGAGGTGCAC
This sequence comes from Spongilla lacustris, assembly GCA_949361645.1. Classification (NCBI taxonomy): domain Eukaryota; kingdom Metazoa; phylum Porifera; class Demospongiae; order Spongillida; family Spongillidae; genus Spongilla; species Spongilla lacustris. The sequence continues at coordinate 7,257,845 of OX442422.1, forward strand.
CAAATGCCATTCATTGCACAAGTATTATTCATATACATGTATGTACTGCACAAACAATGGACCAACTTACAGAATAGGTATCAGAACCGTAATATTCTGAAAACCGAGTAGCTTCCTTCAGAACAGCAAGGTGTAATGGAGTATTACCATCCTGGAGTGAGTACAGTTAGTTCAGTCAACATTGTGGGTACAATGTACACATGTACATGTACATGTGGTATATGGTCATAAACATGCCCCTATAACAGATATACATGTAGCATGCTTCATGACTGCATTGTAACCATTAATAAAATGGAGGAGGAAGAGGAGGTCAATTTACTGATCATAATGTTTACATGTACAACACAGCTGCTGGGTTCGTTTTTGGGACCAACATTTAAAGTCAATGTCTTCATTCAAGGTGCAGTTACATGTAGCAAAGTGTGCAGCCTACTGTTCCAAATTACTACATTATTTCTACTATTACATTCAGTGGACAGATGAATACAAACATGGAAGGAGAGGTGTGAAGCAACCATTAATACATTACTACAGCCTAACTACAGCCAGGCCTAAGTATGGGATGTAGGATTGGTGGTGCAAAAAAGCAAGGAAACATGTTATAGTGAGATTTGGTAGCTAGGATCCTACAACTGTAGAAGCTGTCATTAGATATTCAATGTAACAGTTGTATCACGTGTCCCGCCCCATTATATTGTTTATTCATGTCAAGAAAAAGTGTGTAACTAGGCACCTCCTCTGAATAGTAGTAGTACAAATAAGTGTCAGTGATAGGAAGCTAATTCTTTTCAACAACTAATAGCCCTAAAAATTTGCACAATGAAGGAACCTACATGTGTATTTATTTGCAAATGTAGGATTGTTGTTTTTAGGACCCTAAGTATCAAACCTCACTGTAACATAGAACTACCTTGTTTCCTTTATTTTTGCACCACCAATCGTAGGCCTAAGTCCCACCAATAACTTTGTAACCCTAACCCTAATCTTCACTCGCACTGTGGCAAGCATTTGCCTTAACCTAAACTAAACATGGGTGTGAGGGCAGGATCAGCTGCACAGGCAGTTGAAAGGCATAAGCATCAAGCAAGTGACGAAAAATGCCCAGAACTTGGATGTATCACATTAGCAATTGAAACGTATACAGGTTGGGGCACATGGGCTAGGCGATGTTTGTTTCAAATAGCAAATCACTTTGCATCGAGACCCTTTCCAAAGCCACCACCAGTTTATATGGTACTTGTATGCTCAGCCCGGCTCTCATCAGCTAACACCAAAGTAATCCTGTCCATGCAGGACTGTATGTATCTTGGAGCTTAAGCAGCTAGATTACATGTAGTAATACATTTACGCATGTTAAATTGTGTATGTATGCTTTCATATACAATAATATAATATTACAATAAAAAACATGAAATGAAATTAGTTTAGTATATAATGTAATATTACATTGCATTGAGCTTTACCAAAGTGATGACCTGTTTCCAGACAGAATATACAGCCTTAAGACTACCCTCAAGCATGAACACTCCCCTCCCTCCTGTTCTACTGCCATGAAGACATATGTACATTTACTATTATCCCTATTATCCTAAATGTACATGTGTTACTATCTCTTGGACCAACTCACCTTATCCTTAATGTTCACATCAATACCAGTAGTGGAAATGAGACGTTTAACACAAGTAGTATTACCTCCTTCTGCAGCTAGGTGTAATGGAGTATGACCATGCTAGAGTGGGTACAATAGTTCAGTTGACGTGGTGATTACAATATACAGGTGTACACATGCAAATGTAATGGAAGGGCCAAGCAAATAATGCATGCCAAAATCGGCAGGTCTTGTTAGATTTCATATTTGTTTGACTCTGAATTGTTAATATTTATACCAACATGCAAGCAAGCGTTAGAAGCTTAATTATGCTACACGTATACATGTATATAACAACTACATGTATATGCTGCAATCAAGATTGTATTTGAAGACAGTTTTAATGGCCCCCTGGGACCAGCTATGGTAACTGGCCACTTTTATTAGTATGTGTGTGTGGTCAAGATACAATCATCACATTCGTCATTTCATTATAAGAATTAGAGTCCTTTAAAAAGCAGTTTGCAGTGTATAACTTTATCGCAATAGGGATTCATAAATTCAATAATTTCACCCTGACAAATGCTACCAACTGTTCCTCTGAACCATTACCTCGGTTGCAGTTTAAATGAACATCAACTCACCTCATCCTCAATGTTCACATCAATGCCAGGAGTGGAAAGGAGATGGTCCAACCAAGTAGTAATAGCTTCCTTACCAGCTAGGTGTAATAGAGTACGACCATACTGGAGTGGGTACAATAGTTCAGTCAACATGTACAGCATGGGGAGCAGGCCAATTTATATACAAAACTAATTTTTAAAAGCATCTCCACTGAGATGAGAATGTTAGTGGAACAGAAGTAGAAAGGCCCTTTCACCAGTCACCACTAATTTGCTTATACCCTACATGTATGCTGTATTTGAAAGGCAGTTGTGGTGTAAATAGGGGCGAAATGATATTCTTCACATTGCAAGCATTATTTCATACATTTACCATTTAAACCTTATGTTTGCCTACACACCACTATACATGTACATTGCCGGTACATGTACCTTTTACTCATATATACCACTAACATTCTCAGAGAGAATTTTGTATTACTTTTTTTGCTTTGAAGAATGATAAATACATGTACATTCAACAGAAGGTATACACTACCAGACATGTAATTGCTCCCTAGCAACATATTTAGTGCTACTTTGACCTTATATAATGCAAATGACTCTTTAAAGCTGCTTATAATAAGGGTCAGGGGGAGACAAGGTTGGATCCACACACATGTAATGCACACTTTTATAATGCCAGTAACAGCTACATTTTAAGTACAACCAACTTTTAAAATATGTATAGCATATCAAATATAGGAAGCCACAGCTAGACATATGTGCATGCAGTATATACAGGCATGTAAACATATGTATACTATATGAATAAAAAGATTGAAAGGGAAGTGATATGTTTTGAATGAAGACTAATTACTCGGTGTGGGTATATCCAACAGCATCCATATGTATTATCTAATTACAGCATTCATTGTGCCTTGTCTATTATCTTTTTACCATTCCAGTTTACCTTATTCTTAATGTTCACATCAATACCAGGAGTGGAAAGGAGACGTTCCACACATGTAGTATGACCACTCATTGCAGCAAGGTTTAATGGAGTATCACCATCCTAGAGTTGGCATAATGATTTAGCCAACATGGTTTGCAAGTACAGTAACTGCATGTGTATGCAGTACTGGTACGTAAATCTAACAAATGTATGCTTTATCAACACAAACATTGAAGGGTAATTGAGTGATACATTGTATGTTTTGAATGAAGCCTTCTTTGCAAGTAGCAAAACAAACGCTCTGACATCTTATTATATAAAATATTGCTGACCCAATATGTCTTTAATAGATAAGCTTACCTTATCCTTAACATTCACATCAATGCCAGGGGTAGAAAGGAGATATTCCAACCAAGTAATATTACCTTCCTTAGCAGCAAGGTGTAGTGGAGTCACACCATCCTGGAGTGGGTACAATAGTTCAGCCAACATGGTAGGTAAAATATACATGTAGTACATGGCCACATGATCCCTCCTTCACAGCATGGGAAGCAGGCCATTTTATATACAAAACTAATTTTAAAAGAGATGAGAATGTTAGTGGAACAGAAGTAGAAAGGCCCTTTCACCAGTCACCAGATTTTATACCCTACATGTACATGTAGGCAGTATATGAAAGGCAGTTGTGGTGTAAATAGGGACGAAATGATATTTTTCACATTGCAAGCATGAATTACATGTACCATTTAACCCTTACATGTATGTTTGCCTACACACCACTATACATGTACATTGTACATGTACATTTTACTCATATATACCACTAACATTCTCAGAGAGAATTTGGTATAACTTTTTTTGCTTTGAAGAATGATAAATACATGTACATTCAACAGAAGGTACAATGTATACACTACCAGACATGTCATTGCTCCCTAGCAACATATTTTGTGATACTTTGACCTTATATAATGCAAATGACTCTTTAAAGCTGCTTACAATAAGGATCAGGGGGAGACAAGGTTGGGTCCACACACATGTAGTGCTCACTTTTATAATGCAATAACAGGTACATTTAAGTACTGTAACAGTACAGCAACCTTTAAAACAAATATAGGAAGCCACAGCTAGACATATGTGTATGCAGTATATGCACATGTACAGTAGGCATGTAAACATATGTATAGTTTATTAATACAAACATTGAAAGGGAAGTGATATGTTTTGAATGAACACTAATTACTCTGTGTGGGTAGTCTCTGAAGCAATCACACTGTGATCTGGCTGTATCCAAGAGCATCCATATGTATTATCTAATTACAGCATACATTGTGCCTGGCCTAATATCTTTTTAACATTCCTGTTTACCTTATTCTTAATGTTCACATCAATACCAGGAGTGGAAAGAAGATGTTCCACACAGGTAGTATGGCCTTCCTCTGCAGCAAGGTGTAATGGAGTATCACCATCCTGAGGTTGGCACAACGATTTAGTCAACATGGTTTGCAAGTACAGTACAAATCTAACTAATGGAAGCTTTATCAACACAAACGTTGAAGGGTAATTGAGTGATATGTTTTGAAGCCTTCTTTGCAAGTAGCAAAACAAATGCTCTGACATCTTATTATATAAAATATTGCTGACCCAATATGTCTTTAATAGATAAGCTTACCTTATCCTTAACATTCACATCAATACCAGGGGTAGAAAGGAGATATTCCAACCAAGTAATATGACCTTCCTTAGCAGCAAGGTGCAGTGGAGTCACACCATCCTGGAGTGAGTACAATAGTTCTGCCAACATGGTACATGTAGTGCATGGCCTTCACAGCATGGGGAGCAGGCCATTTTATATACAAAACTAATTTTATAAACATCTCCACTGAGAGTGGAACAGAAGTAAAAAGGCCCTTTCACCAGTCACCAGATCTGCTCTTATACCATACATGTATGCAGTATTTGAAAGGCAGTTGTGGTGTAAATAAGGAGCAAATGATATTTTACATTGCAAGCGATACTTCATACCATTTAACCCTTATGTTTGCTTACACACTACTACACATGTACATGTACCTTTGAGAGGATTTATTACTTGTTTTTGTGTTGTTGTAGAATGATAAATACATGATTAGCAACATATTTTGTGCTACTTTGAACTTACATGCATCAAATGCAAATGACTCTTTAAAGCTGCTTAAAATAAGGGTCAGGGGGAGACAAGGTTGGGTCCACACACATTTAGTGCACACTTTCATAATGCAGTAACAGGTACATTTAAGTACTGTAACAGTACAGCAACCTTTAAAATATGACAGCAAATCAAATATAGGAAGCCACAGCTAGACATATGTGTATGCATGTAAAAATATGAATACAAACATTGAAAGGGAAGCTATATTTTTTGAATGCAGACTAATTACTATGTGTGGGTAGCAATCACACTATGATCTGGCTGTATCCAACAGCATCCATATGTATAGTATAGCCTAATGACAGCATACATTGTGCCCTGCCTAATATCTCAACAAACCCGTTTACCTTATTCTTGATGTTCACATCAATGCCAGGAGAGGAAAGGATACATATAGTATGACCTCCCTTTGCAGCAATGTGCAATGGAGTATAACCATCCTGGATGGTACAATAGTTTGATCAACATGGTGGATACAATGTACATGTACACAGGATATTGTCAAGATGTTGTAAAAAGCAATGAGTGGAGAATTGCAGCTAGAACTGTTTAGATGCGAAGGGGCCAATTGGTGTTGGTCACATGGAAAGTTACAATTTACACATACAACATGTATAAATGTACTGAAATTGTAGTTTGGCATACAAATATTTTGTAATGTAATAGTCTTTTTTGTTTAGCATTACCAAAGCACTGTGTAGTTTTTTTTTTAATACACACATTGAGCAACATAGTTAAATTCAATGAGCCAACTCACCCCATCCATAATGTTCACATCCATACCAGGAGTGGCAAGGAGATATTCAACACAAACCTTCCTTGTAGCATAGTATGATTGCTGCCGGAGGGTTATAAACATGCAATACACAATAATATGGAAGAGATAAGATATCAAGGAACTGACAGTTTTAGTGAATATTATATGCAGCAAGCAAATATAACGGTGTTTTAGGTGGTGATCCTTTTGCATTCCTGAGCTCCCTTCATCACTTTGATGCTTTAGTCTAATGCAGATTTCCTGCCAATGCTTTGCTTTCTGCAACATATGGCTTGCTGTCATATGACTCTGAATATTACTGGCTGGACAGCAAGCCACGACCATGTGCTTGGCCATGTGTAGTCATATGACAGCAAGACACAGACATGTGCAGTCATATGACAGCAAGCCACGACCATGTGCAGTCATATGACAGCAAGCCACGACCATGTGCAGGAGCTGAGAGCAAAAGTGTGTGTAAGTTGAGAGGCAGGTGTTTACATGCATTTTCGAATAGCAACACGTCATCCATCACGATTTGTTCACGATGATCCGTTTTACAGTTTCTGTTTTTGTTTAGAACTTGTCCACGGAATGCATAGCGTTATTAGGCAGTGCAAGGTTTGCACATGTGTGTACTACTGCACTGTCAGGTAAGTATCATACTCACGTCACGTGTACATGTACTTGTGTGTGTGTGTGTATGTGTGTGTGTATGTGTGTGTGTTGTGTGTGTATGTGTCTGTTGTGTGTGTGTGTGTTGTGTGTGTATTACAGACAGTGTGCATGTGTGTGTGTGGCCTTGCTGCTAAAGCCACAAGGTACATGTATGTCTCCCTTGTAATAGTGTAATAATCCATTTTCCTGTAGATGATCATGCAGGAGTCACCACTCTCCATTTGGGATTCTGCCATCACTCAATGGTCCAAATGTTGTAAGGAGCCACATCCCTCTGGCCCAAGTTCACATCGACAGAAGTCATGAGATCTAGTGAGGGTTTCTTCCATTTCACTGAACTCCTGGCCTCTGCCCCTGATCCTGTGTCCAAGGCAAGGCTTTTATCTGCCTCTAAAAAGGAATCTGGTGCCTGGTTGCACACCTTACCAGTTACATGTACATCAGATAGTGTTACCATCCATGTGGATGTGCCTAGGGATGTAACTGGTAAGGTGTGCAACCAATCATCAGATTCCTTTTTAGAGGCAGATAAAAGCCTCGCCTTTCAGTGGCAGTGGCCAGGAGTTCAGTTGAAATGGAAGAAACCCTCGCTAGATCTCATGACTTCTGTCGATGTGAACTTGGGCCAGAGGGATGTGGCTCCTTACGACATTTGGACTATTGAGGGATGGCAGAATCCCAAATGGAGAGTGGTGACTCCTGCATGATCATCTACAGGAAAATAGATTGTTACACTAATCATGCGTTAACCTTAATTCTTCCGGTCCAAGTCCTACGCGCAGGACCAATATTTGAAAATTCATTATAAATAGAAATGCAGTTTTTGGCATCAATTTCTCTACTGTTGTTTGATGTGTCTATCATGCTAAATTCAGTCTATTTTTTAAATCACACCCTTGGTTACACGACGCAAATAAACAGATACGGTTCTTAAAAATGCATTATGTAGAGAATTTAATTGTCACAGTAAAAAGTACAAGTATCACTTTTTAAAAATGTTTTTGAAGCAAGATCTGTGGGCTAATTTATACATTATACGGCTGTGATTTTACTCTAATTGATTTGCCATTTTTACCAAAAACGCACTATACGTAATAATCGCACTATACGTATAATCTTACCTTCAGCTCCTACGCATTTTTGCTCGGGGCTCGTGCACGTTTTTGCACTTGGCAATTTTGCTGTTGGCTCGTACACATTTTTGTCTCGGATCGTACCCATTTTTGCTCTTGGCTCGTACAACTCGTACAACTCGTACACATTTTTGTCTCGGATCGTACCCACGTTTTTGCTCTCCAACCACCGCTCGTACCAATTTTGCTCTACAATCGTTGCTCGTATGCGCGACTTACCGGGCTACCGTACAATGGTGGGATCAACAATAATTATTCCTGCACTTTGTAGAATGGCATTACATTTATGTTGCCATATACGAATAGTTATTGTATCTCCAAATCCCTTGTTCCCTTCATTTTTACACCACCATTGCCTTCAAATCCTATATACCACTACCTTTCTTGGAGAGAATTTTTTTATATCAAGATTGTTAAAATAATATATGTACTTGTATGTATTGTGTATGGTGTATCAATTATAATACGTCGCTAGTTATAAATACACAGATATATGCTATATGCATAGAAACACTGAAGGAGAATCATATGTTTTGAATGAAGACCTATTATTTTTGTGGGCAGTGAAGCAACTAGTAACTTTATGCTATTTTGGTACATGTATACAACACCATCTATACATATATATCATCCCAAAGATACTCTAACAAATGAACTGTTATAAGCGTATACTCATAGCAACAAGTGGACCAACTCAACACATCCTTAATGCTCACATCAATGCCACGAGTATCATGGAAATAAGTATGGCCTTCCTTTGCAGCAAGGTGTAATGGAGTATAGCCATCCTAAAGTGAGTGGGACAACAGTTCAGTCGTACAGCAATTTAAAATAATAATCATGTTGTATTAAATATTGTAAGTTACTAGGTATGCGTACATACAATGTATGTGCATGCAGTACACAGATATACATGTATACTTTATGAATGCAAAAATTGAACATTTGAGAAGTGATACTTATGTTTTGAATGAAGATATTTTTGTGGGTAGTGAAGCAACCACTATACATGTTTAATTCGGCTCTAAAAAAAAACATCCAGCATGCATTGAGCCTGGCCTAATATCTCCCTAAGTCAGCTCACCTTATTCTTAATGTTCACATCAATACCAGGAGTATAAAGTAGACATTCCACACAAGCATTATAACCTCTGGTTGCAGCAAGGTGTAATGGAGTATTACCATCCTGGAGTGGGTACAGTAGTTTGGTCAACATGGTGGGTACAATGTATATGTAGTTAATAAACATATTTTTGAGTACAAACATTTCCTTATGGGGAGGTGATGAGCATGCTCATGTACATGTATATATTTTCAAGGGATACACTGGTCTTTGTGTAAGCAATAGCTCAATGGTCTTGTTGTTTACATCACCATCTATGCACAGGAGAGTGTCCAGAAATTTATCTTCATAAGCAATAAGTGATGGCAGATATTTGTAAATGCATGTAAAAGGGGCAGTTTATGCACATCTAGATTTAATACTCAACGATATTACATAATAATTATAACACACATGCAAAACACACACAAACCACTGCATGCACACTTCTAAGTTTTGAAGCCGGATTGTTTCTTAAGCCACCATGATTGATCAATTCACACATACCTTACCACTGAATCAACCAACTCACCTCATTCTTACTATTCACTTTAATACCAGGAGTGGCAAGGAGACGTTCAATACAAACTCCCCTTGCAGTATAGTGAGATTGAGTATAATACTGCTGGAGGGTTTGCACATACATTTATGCAATAAATATTTTTATGCTTACATCAATGCCATAATATGCTAATGGAGTAAGTATGATTGAGTACAATACTGCTGGAAGGTTATATAAATGTATGTAATATGCAATAAGGTGGATGCTTATAAAATGAGTACAAATATAGGTGATGTGATATTGCTGTATGTCTCCTTCACTGCTGTGTGATGTATTTTCTTTATGGTAAGCTAAAAGTTTCCCTCCACACCTTCATGCAATCTGCTACTGCTAGATTACTTTCTGGATATTAAATAAATATAATACTTGTACCTTCCTAGCATATTTTCTACCTTTGCTAATGTACTTAGATTCTAACTACACTAATACAAGATTCGTGATATTTTGTCAGGTATTAAAGATATCAATAACTGGAAATGACCAACTAATTTTTCTGGGTGTGAGAAAAGCATGACAGTTCACTCAAACTCTCTTTGTGTAGCCATCATTTTTCCAACTAAGGGTCACAAAGAAACCCTTTTCCTAAATCTTAAACTACATGTACATGTAATAAAGAATAATCAGGCAGTTTCTGTATGCAGCAAGCAATTAAAAGTATCACAGATTTCATCCCTGGGATTTCTCCACTTGACAAAGTGTTATAAATGAGCAATCAATGTCATACTTTGTAAATGAACTATAACATATTATTAGTCCTAAAGCACGGATGCATGGATACATACATGTACATATCACCCAGGCAATCTAATTATTGTGTATTTATAACAAGTGGACCAACTCAACACATCCTTAATGCTCACATTAATGCCACGAGTATCATGTAGATCAGTATGGCCTCCCTTTGCAGTAATATGTAATGGAGTTTTTATCACCACCCTGGAGAGAGTACAATAGTTCAGTCAATATGATCAGTAGCATGTATGGCACATCAAGTCACTAGGTACCTGTATACAGATGAATACAAACATGGAAGGAGAGGTGTGAAGCAACATACATTACTACAGCCTAACTACAGCCGGGCCTAAGTATATGGGATGTAGGATTGGTGGTGCAAAAAAGCAAGGAAACTTGATATAGTGAGATTTGATAGGATCCTACAACTGTAGAAGCTGTCATTAGATATTCAATGTAACAGTTGTATCACATGTCCCGCCCCATTATATTGTTTATTCATGTCAAGAAAAAGTGTGTAACTAGGCACAAGTACAATCGAATCAGATCCTCCTCCGAATAGTAGTAGTCAGGTACAAATAAGCAACATCAGTGATAGGAAGCTAATTCTTTTCCACAGCTAATAGCTTTGAAAATTTGCACAATGAAGAAACCTACATGTACATGTGTGCAAATGTAGGATTGTTGTTTTTAGGACCCTAAGTATCAAACCTCACTGTAACATAGAACTACCTTGTTTCCTTTATTTTTGCACCACCAATAGTATATGTACATCTCACCAATAACTTTCTCAATCGAGAGGTTCAGTTTTGATTTACTGGTTTTCCAAATTTATTTTTCTCCACAAGGTATATTGATTTAGTGATTGGTTTAAAACCTGCATGGCAGCACAGTAGTGTTCATTATTTCCTATAATTGCTAACGTTTGGACTCGGTATATTCATTGCATGCCTAATGGTATAGGGTAAGCTGAGTAGCCCAGCTTGGCCTCCTACTTCGTATATACCATGCAGCTCTTTGTATTTTATTGATACCTTTGTTATCTCAAAGTTAAATCTCCTTGTTAATGAGCTGGGGTATTTGGCTTGGTCACCTAACCGCCTGTTGTATCTTTCAAAGGTGTTTACCCGATTTCTGCAGCTGTGTAGTATGTTAATTGTCAACAGTACCATATTGGCTACTGCTAGGCAACCAATTTTTTGCATCTGCTTGAGCCATTTCATCACCAGCTAACTATTGTACATCTTATTTGTATGAAACAGAAATTTAAGACATAAATTTAATTGCGTCTTGGTACAATGTTCATGTCACAAGGCACACGTGATGAAAGGAAGAGACAAATTAAAAGGAAGAATTTTAGATCCCACCGCTCCATGTAAATGGCACTGTTCAAAGAAAATCATGTTATACATGCATATCTGTTATGTCTTTGATGATTTATATGCAAATAGGTGAGTTTTGTTATACATGTAGTTATAAAACACTTAATCAAAATCCACGCCCTGGAGTGCTCCCTGCACACACATACACATACACATGCAATCTAGCATTACTTACTGTAAGTAATGCGCACGCATCTAGATAGCACTCAGAAACACATGCACATCTAAATACACCTTTTGTGGCCCTCCCCCCCCCCCCCCCCACGAGCAATTTCATGCGTTAATGATTAAATAGTTCATTCTATAGCTAGCATATTTATTAAGTTATTCCTTCCTGCAAAGCTTACATGTATATTAATTGTCACTCATAGCATATCATCAAACTGGTCTAAATGTTTTATTTTACAGCATCGTTGCTGCTTCAAAAAAATTGCTTCCATTGCTGAGTGAAGGTTTTCTTTTTTAAAAAGCGACTTATTTAACTGAGACTTCCATCCTAAAAAACAATGGGAGAATTTTAATTAAACACCCTTGCTCACATGTAAGCGTGCTTATCCAATATTCTCCATACCCCCCCCCCCCCCCCCTCCCCCATAGGCTAAGTCTTAGATTCCTGCTTACCTTATTCTTAATGTTCACATCAATACCAAGAGTGGAAAGGAGATGTCTCAAACAAGTAATACGACCTACTATTATAGCGAGGTGTAGTGGAGTATCACCATCCTGGAATTTGAGGTAGAACAGTTCAGCCAACAGTCATCATATACATGTAAAATGGCCCTACGAACATTAAGCCCACATGTGTGCAGTATGTAAACAGCTGTATGGTTTATGAATTAATTGCAATCAGAGGAGGTCAATTTATATACTTCTCATACCTAATAAGAAACATTCTCTACGAGCAGGGAACGTTAGTGGCAAGCACATGTACTATTTAAAGGAAGCGGTGGTGTAAATAGGAACTCAGTGATATGATACATGCAATATGTAGAATTTTACATTACAATATATATTTTTTAAAAGGACAGTTTCAGTGACATTGCATATACATATATATATATATATTTATAATTATATGGGACAGTGTCCAGCAAAATCGGGCTTGTGGGGTTATAATTTTATCACTATAAAAATTGCACGTTACACTTAACAGCACATCTTCGCAACGGTACAACCTTTTCCTTTCAAATTTCGTACACTTGTTCCCACACCATTTCTCTCTGTGGAAATCGATTTTTGTAATCTACGTATTTTCCGTGCAGCGGGTACAGCATTCGTTAACCCCGCGGGTTAGAAATCCACATTTCTCGAGGTGCGAGTGTTGAAAACGCGTCAAATTCGGAACATACATAGTGAAGTCCTGTAGCTATTGATTTGTTCAGATCGTTGATTTGTATATTATCCGTTACGGTAATATGGCAGTGCAAAGTTAGTGCATATTTCCCGCTCGATTCGCGCCACCAATGTATCCTAACGCGCTTCCCGTTCTTCCGAGTACATGAATATGCAATTTATATCTGGCTCCGCCTATTCTCCGCCCCAAAGACCCAGTACCACTTTTGCTTGCTGGGGAAATTAAAGTGGAAACAATCTCGTTACGGCTGGCTTTGACTTTACAACTAGCGATTAGCGAAGTAAAGTTAACAAGTAATCGAGGCGATCGTGCAATGCACGTGGACTCTCGTGCCAACTCGGTACGTACGCACTCATAGCCACATTATAATACATCGCAGACATCAGGAGGGTGGTGATTGATTCATTTAGGAAAAGACTTTCCGCGGACAAGTACGATTGCTAAGCCTTACTGTATACTACATGTACTATAAGTCTTGCTGCCTTCTTTGCACAACGTTAGCAACACAAACTAGTGCTATGGTGCAGTGCCAGTTATAAGAAGTGCTGTTACTGTGCTTGTAAAGTAGTGCTATGGTGTTGTGCTTGTGAAGTAGTGCTATTGTGCAGTACCCGTTATGGTGCTGAAGTAGTGCCATGCATGGGTGAAGTAGTGCTATGGTGCTGATTGTGTAGTGCTATGGTGCTGCATTTATGAAGCAGAGTGCCTCTGTGTGACGTAGTGCTATGGTGCAGTACTTGTGACGTAGTGCTATGGTGCAGTGCTTGTGATGTAGTGCTATGGTGCAGTGCTTGTGAAGTAGTGCTATTGTGCAGTGCTTGTGATGTAGTGCTATGGTGCAGTGCTTGTGACGTAGTGCTATGGTGCAGTGCTTGTGAAGTAGTGCTATTGTGCAGTGCTTGTGATGTAGTGCTATGGTGCAGTGCTTGTGACGTAGTGCTATGGTGCAGTGCTTGTGACGTAGTGCTATGGTGCAGTGCTTGTGCAAGGAAGCAAGGGCCATGGGGGCCATTACCCCCATTTTATTGTCATAGGGGGGCATTGCCCCCCCCCCCCCCCCCCCCCCCCTCACCTTTATTAAGTACGAACTATACACCATCCTAAAATTTATGTCAGGTCTTTAAATACCTTACTACACACCTGATGGTGGCACTGTGCTTCTGAAGTAGTGCTATGGTGCTGCACTTATCAAGTAGTGATATTGTGCAGTGGTAAGCAATGCTATGGTGCTGTGTTTGTGAAGTATGTGAAGTAGTGCTATGGTGTTGTGCATGTGAAGTAGTGCCATCCTTGTTATGGTGCTGAAGTAGTGCCATGGGTGAAGTATGTGTGCTGATTGTGTAGTGCTATGGTGCTGATTTTGTGGTGCTATGGTACCATGGTATGTGCTATGCTTGTGAAGTACAGTGTAGTGCTAGGGTGTTGATTGTGTAGTGCTATGGTGCTGATTATGCAGTGCTATAGTGCTGCATTTATGAAGTAGTGCTATGGTGCAGTGTTTTTGAAGTATAGGTCAGTGGCATAGGACGTATGAGTACCATTGGGGCCATAGCCCCCCTCCACCCCCCTCCACCAGTACCATATATAAATGGAGAGGGGGGGGGGTGCTACACGCCGTCCTAAAAATCCGATCTCTTCCCCCTCCCCCCTCGGCCGATAGACATGCTCATTTATTTGCACCCCCCACCTTCCTACACGCCTGATGGTGCTGTCCTTCTGAAGTAGTGCCTTGGTGCTATACTAGTGAAGTAGTGTTGTGGTGTTTATTGTGTAGTGCTATGGTGTTTACATTTATGAAGTAGTGCTATGGTTTGTGAAGTAGTGCTGTGGTGCAGTGTTTGTTCAGAAGTAGTGCTATGGTGCAGTGCTTGTGACGTAGTGCTATGGTGCAGTGCTTGTGCGAGGAAGCAAGGGCCATGGGGGCCATTGCCTCCATTTTATTGTCATAAGGGGGCATTGCCCCCCCTCCCCCCTCACCTTTATTCTGTATGATGTATAAAAGTATAAATGGAGGGGGGAGTGGGGGGGGGGGGAGTGCTATACACCATCCTAAAATTTCTGAGTCAGGTCCTCAACCTATAGACACATTTATTTGTACCCCCACCTTTAAATACCTTATTACACACCTAATGGTGGCACTGTGCTTCTGAAGTAGTGCTATGGTGCTATGTTTGTGAAGTAGTGCCATCCCTGTTTAGTGCTGAGTAGTGCCATGGGTGAAGTAGTGCTATGGTGCTGATTGTGTAGTGCTATGGTGCTGATTGTGTAGTGCTATGGTGCTGATTGTTTAGTGCTATGGGGCTGATTGTGTAGTGCTGTGGTGCTGATTGTGTAGTGCTATGGTGCTGATTGTGTAGTGCTATGGTGCTGATTGTGTAGTGCTATGGTGCTGATTGTGTAGTGCTATGGTGCTGATTGTGTAGTGCTATGGTGCTGATTGTGTAGTGCTATGGTGCTGATTGTGTAGTGCTATGGTGCTGATTGTGTAGTGCTATGGTGCTGATTGTGTAGTGCTATGGTGCTGATTGTGTAGTGCTATGGTGCCGATTGTGTAGTGCTATGGTGCCGATTGTGTAGTGTTATGGTGCTGATTGTGTAGTGCTATGGTGCCGATTGTGTAGTGCTATGGTGCTGATTGTGTAGTGCTAAGGTGCCGATTGTGTAGTGGTATGGTGCAGTGCTTGTGAAGTAGTGCTATGGTGCTGATTGTGCAGTGCTATGGTGCTGCATTTATGACGCAGTGTTTGTGAAGTAGTGCTATGGTCAATGGCATAAGAAGTATGGGGGCCATTGGGACCATAGCCCCCCCCCCCCCCCCCCCCCTCCACAGTACCATGTATAAGAGTATAAATGGAGGGGGAAGGGTGTGCCACACACCATCCTAAACATAGATCAGATCTCTCCCCTCGGCCTATAGACATGCTCATTTATTTGCACCCCCACCTTCCTACACGCCTGATGGTGCTGTCCTTCTGAAGTAGTACCTTGATGCTATACTAGTGAAATAGTGCTGTGGTGCTTATTGTGTAGTGCTATGTGTGCTGATTGTGTAGTGCTATGGTGCCATGGTATGTGCTATGCTTGTGAAGTACAGTGTAGTGGTGCTACGGTGCTGATTGTGTAGTGCTAGGGTGTTGATTGTGTAGTGCTATGGTGCTGATTGTGTGGTGCAGTGCATGTGAAGTTTGTGCATGTGAAGTAGTGCCATCCCTGTTATGGTGCTGAAGTAGTGCCATGGGTGAAGTATGTGTGCTGATTGTGTAGTGCTATGGTGCTGCATTTATGACATAGTGCTATGGTCAGTGGCAAAGGACGTATGGGGGCCATTGGGACCCCCCTCCAGTGTGAAATAGTGCTATGGTGCAGTCCCTGTGATGTTGTGCTATGGTGCTGTGCCTGTGAAGTAGTGCTATGGTGCTTGTGAAGTGCTTTTTTAAATAACATACATGTTCAAGCTGGGAAATTTGTTGGTGTACATGTATTTGTATTTGAATGTGAACACTTACCATTCAGCTGGTATGTGAACACTATTACCATTCAGTCTATGTAAACTTTCCAGTGGCCCAGTCCTGCCATAATCTGTAGTGATAGGTTAACAATAATATTCACTGCCACCATATGCTAGGCTTCCAAAGAAGGATTGATCTTGTACTGTGTGAGCTCTTATTTTTGCACCCCCCAACTTTATATACCTTCCTTCGCACCTGTTAGTGCCTTGGTGCTATGCTTATGAAGTAGTGCTATGGTGCTTTCTATGGTGCTGTTTTATAAAGAAGTGCTATTTTGCAGTGCTATTGTTGCAGTGCCTGTGAAGCAGTGCTGTGGTGCAGTGCCTGTTAAGTTGTGCTATGGTGCAGTGCTTGTGAAGTAGTGCTATGGTGCTGTGCCTGTGAAAAAGCACTTCACAAGCACAGCACCATAGCACAACTTCGCATCATAGCACTACTTTACAAGCACTGCACTATAAGAAATAACAAGCTTGTTGGTTGTGAACACAGTCTATGTAAACTTTCCAGTGGCCCAGACCTGCCATAATCTGTAGTGATAGGTTAGCAATAATATTCACTGCTAACATATGCAAGGCTTCCAAAGCCTCAACCCCTGGAAGCCTGGACTTAAACCAAAAAATCTCAACACTGCTCTTGTACTATATGAGCTACTATACAAATATTCAGAGTATGTTGCTCAGCTCCCTAGATGAAATAGGGGCCATGTATGAGGGGCACCACTTAGAATTTGCAAACACACACACGTACAGACACACACACATATGCAGGCACATATACACACACAATCACAGATGTAGAACACACACAAGCAATCAAAGCAATCACTAATGTACATCAGGGTTGGCAGTCCGGGTAAGGATAGCTTTTGGAATTTAGAGGTGGTGGCAAGAGGTGAGGCAAGCTTATAGCTGGTGCCTCCGTATCTTAGGCTTCACACAAACACACCCCAGGTCAGAGCACAAGGTGTCATCAATAGTGTTAGGGGTTAAATGAAGAGGTGAGAAGTGATGGGCAAGTCTAGAGCCATTGCCTTTCCCATGTACCAGTTGGATAACAGCTTTGGCAAGTTTTGGAGTGGTCAGGAGATATAGCTCCACACTGAGGTGGTCACTATAGCTGCATGATGGCCGAGGTGGTCATAGCTTGCTTTAAAGACCATCTATTGTTTCCATCAGAGTCACCTTGACCATATTTCCCATGCAGCCATTAAGTGGTGACCTGGCCTGCATGGTCACAGTTCAAGGTGCACCTTGTACCATGGAAGCTACATGTGTATTGCTTGGGCATTGCACCCCATTAAAAGGGTGCTGTAAACTATACATGAACATTAATTAAAGGTGTAGTACGCTTTCAAAAAGGAAGATTTCAAGGAGCATCAGATGTGTACATGAGTCACAAGCCCATTCCCAATTAACATGAGGATGGGTGGTGCAAACTGTTGTCTTTTCAAATGAGGATTAAGGGCTAACCTTCCTATAGCAATTACCAATTCTCCTGAAACAAAATGGGTAACAAGTTGTCTTTGATCTGTAGTAGCCCACCATAAAAAGCACTATTTCACAAGCACAGCACTATACTAGCACTTCTTAACAGGCGCTGCACAATAGCACTACTTCACAAGCACAACACCATAGCTCTACTTCATAAATTCAGCACCATAGCATTACACTATTAGCACCATAGCAGTATACAATCAGCACCATAGCACTACACAATCAGCACCATAGCACTACACAATCAGCACCATAGCACTACACAATCAGCACCATAGCACTACACAATCAGCACCATAGCACTACAAAATCAGCACCATAGTACTAACCAATCAGCACCATAGCACTACATCAGCACTAAACAGGGATGGCACTACTTCACATGCACAACACTATAGCACTACTTCACATGCTTCACAAACACAGCACCATAGCATTGCACAATAGCATACTTGATAAACACAGCCCATAGCACTACACAATAAGCACCACAACACCACTTCACAAGCATAGCACCATGCTACTACTTCAGAAGCACAGTGCCACCATTAGGTGCGTAGGAAGGTATTTAAAGGTGGGGGTACAAATAAATAAGCGTGTCTATAGGTTGAGGACCTGACTCAGAAATTTTAGGATGCGTATACCACTTCCCCCCCCCCCCCCCCCCCCCCCCCCCAACTCCCCCCTCCATGTATACTTTTAAACATCATACAGAATAAAGGTGAGGGGGGAGGGGGGGGAATGCCCCTCTACAACAATAAAATGGAGGCAATGGCCCCCATGGCCCTTGCTTCCTCGCACAAGCACTGCACCATAGCACTACTTCACAAGTATAGCACCATCAGGCGTGTAGGAAGGTGGAGGGTGCATATAAATGAGCATGTCTATAGGCCGAGGGGGGAGAGATCTGATCTATATTAGAACTTTTAGGATGGCGTGTAGCACCCCCCCCCCCTCCATTTATATAACCCATAGCACTACGTCACAAACACTGCACCATAGCCCTACTTCATAAATACAGCACCATAGCATTACACTATTAGCATCACAGCACTACACAATCAGCACCATAGCACTACACAATCAGTACCATGGCACTACACAATCAGCACCATAGCACTACACAATCAGCACCATAGCACTACACAATCAGCACACATAGCACTACACAATCAGCACCTTAGCACTACACAATCAGCACCATAGCACTACACAATCAGCACACATAATTCACCCATGGCATTACTTCAGCACCATAATAGGGATGGCACTAATTTACATGCACAACACCATAGCACTACTTCACATACTTCACAAACACAGCACCATAGCATGGCTTAGCACTGAACAATATCACTACTTGATAAGTGCAGCACCATAGCACTACACAATAAGCACCACAGCAAACATAGCACCATAGCACTACCTCAGAAGCACGGTGCCACCATCAGGTGTGTAGTAAGGTATTTAAAGGTGGGGGGGGGGGGGGGGGGGGGTACAAAGAAATGTGTCTATAGGCTGAGGACCTGACATAAATTTTAGGATGGTGTATAGTTCGTACTTAATAAAGGTGAGGGGGGGGGGGGGGGGGGGGGGGCAATGCCCCCCTATGACAATAAAATGGGGGTAATGGCCCCCATGGCCCTTGCTTCCTTGCACAAGCACTGCACCATAGCACTACGTCACAAGCACTGCACCATAGCACTACGTCACAAGCACTGCACCATAGCACTACATCACAAGCACTGCACAATAGCACTACTTCACAAGCACTGCACCATAGCACTACGTCACAAGCACTGCACCATAGCACTACATCACACGCACTGCACAATAGCACTACTTCACAAGCACTGCACCATAGCACTACATCACAAGCACTGCACCATAGCACTACGTCACAAGTACTGCACCATAGCACTACGTCACACAGAGGCACTCTGCTTCATAAATGCAGCACCATAGCACTACACAATCAGCACCATAGCACTACTTCACCCATGCATGGCACTACTTCAGCACCATAACGGGTACTGCACAATGGCACTACTTCACAAGCACAACACCATAGCACCACTTTACAAGCACAGTAACAGCACTTCTTATAACTGGCACTGCACCATGGCACTAGTTTGTGTTGCTAACGTTGTGCAAAGAAGGCAGCAAGACTTATAGTACATGTAGTATACAGTAAGGCTTAGCAATCGTACTTGTCCGCGGAAAGTCTTTTCCTAAATGAATCAATCACCACCCTCCTGATGTCTGCGATGTATTATAATGTGGCTATGAGTGCGTACGTACCGAGTTGGCACGAGAGTCCACGTGCATTGCACGATCGCCTCAATTACTTGTTAACTTTACTTCGCTAATCGCTAGTTGTAAAGTCAAAGCCAGCCGTAACGAGATTGTTTCCACTTTAATTTCCCCAGCAAGCAAAAGTGGTACTGGGTCTTTGGGGCGGAGAATAGGCGGAGCCAGATATAAATTGCATATTCATGTACTCGGAAGAACGGGAAGCGCGTTAGGATACATTGGTGGCGCGAATCGAGCGGGAAATATGCACTAACTTTGCACTGCCATATTACCGTAACGGATAATATACAAATCAACGATCTGAACAAATCAATAGCTACAGGACTTCACTATGTATGTTCCGAATTTGACGCGTTTTCAACACTCGCACCTCGAGAAATGTGGATTTCTAGCCCGCGAGGTTAACGAATGCTGTACCCGCTGCACGGAAAATACGTAGATTACACTGTCCCATATAATTATAAATATATATATATGGGACAGTGTCCAGCAAAATCGGGCTTGTGGGGTTATAATTTTATCACTATAAAAATTGCACGTTACACTTAACAGCACATCTTCGCAACGGTACAACCTTTTCCTTTCAAATTTCGTACACTTGTTCCCACACCATTTCTCTCTGTGGAAATCGTTTTTTGTAATCTACGTATTTTCCATGCAGCGGGTACAGCATTCGTTAACCTCGCGGGCTAGAAATCCACATTTCTCGAGGTGCGAGTGTTGAAAACGCGTCAAATTCGGAACATACATAGTGAAGTCCTGTAGCTATTGATTTGTTCAGATCGTTGATTTGTATATTATCCGTTACGGTAATATGGCAGTGCAAAGTTAGTGCATATTTCCCACTCGATTCGCGCCACCAATGTATCCTAACGTGCTTCCCATTCTTCCGAGCACATGAATATGCAATTTATATCTGGCTCCGTCTATTCTCCGCCCCAAAGACCCAGTACCACTTTTGCTTGCTGGAAATTAAAGTGGAAACAATCTCGTTACGGCTGGCTTCGACTTTACAACTAGCGATTAGCGAAGTAAAGTTAACAAGTAATCGAGGCGATCGTGCAATGCACGTGGACTCTCGTGCCAACTTGGTACGTACGCACTCATAGCCACATTATAATACATCGCAGACAGCAGGAGGGTGGTGA
Organism: Spongilla lacustris; assembly: GCA_949361645.1. Lineage (NCBI taxonomy): Eukaryota > Metazoa > Porifera > Demospongiae > Spongillida > Spongillidae > Spongilla > Spongilla lacustris. The sequence continues at coordinate 7,279,347 of OX442422.1, forward strand.
TTGATTCATTTAGGAAAAGGCTTTCCGGGGACAAGTACGATTGCTAAGCCTTACTGTATACTACATGTACTATAAGTCTTGCTGCCTTCTTTGCACAACGTTAGCAACACAAACTAGTGCTATGGTGCAGTGCCAGTTATAAGAAGTGCTGTTACTGTGCTTGTAAAGTAGTGCTATGGTGTTGTGCTTGTGAAGTAGTGCCATTGTGCAGTACCCGTTATGGTGCTGAAGTAGTGCCATGCATGGGTGAAGTAGTGCTATGGTGCTGATTGTGTAGTGCTATGGTGCTGCATTTATGAAGCAGAGTGCCTCTGTGTGACGTAGTGCTATGGTGCAGTACTAGTGAAGTAGTGCCATCGTTCTGTGCTTGTGAAGTAGTGCTATGGTGCTGATTGCATATTGATATGGTGCAGTGCTTGTGACATAGTGCTATGGTGCAGTGCTTGTGACGTAGTGCTATGGTGCAGTGCTTGTGACGTAGTGCTATGGTGCAGTGCTTGTGATGTAGTGCTATGGTGCAATGCTTGTGACGTGCTATGGTGCAGTGCTTGTGACGTAGTGCTATGGTGCAGTGCTTGTGCAAGGAAGCAAGGGCCATGGGGGCCATTACCCCCATTTTATTGTCACAGGGGGGCATTGCCCCCCCCCCCCCCCCCCTCACCTTTATTCAGTACGATCTATACACCATCCTAAAATTTATGTCAGGTCCTCAGCCTATAGACATGCACATTTATTTGTACCCCCCCCCACCTTTAAATACCTTACTACACACCTGATGGTGGCACCGTGCTTCTGAAGTAGTGCTATGCTTGCTGTGGTGCTTATTGTGTAGTGCTATGGTGCTGCGTTTATCAAGTAGTGATATTGTGCAGTGCTAAGCAATGCTATGGTGCTGTGTTTGTGAAGCATGTGAAGTAGTGCTATGGTGTTGTGCATGTGAAGTAGTGCCATCCCTGTTATGGTGCTGAAGTAATGCCATGGGTGAATTATGTGTGCTGATTGTGTAGTGCTAAGGTGCTGATTGTGTAGTGCTAAGGTGCTGATTGTGTAGTGCTAAGGTGCTGATTGTGTAGTGCTAAGGTGCTGATTGTGTAGTGCTATGGTGCTGATTGTGTAGTGCTATGGTGCTGATTGTGTAGTGCTATGGTGCTGATTGTGTAGTGCCATGGTGCTGATTGTGTAGTGCTATGGTGCTGATTGTGTAGTGCCATGGTGCTGATTGTGTAGTGCTAAGGTGCTGATTGTGTAGTGCTAAGGTGCTGATTGTGTAGTGCTATGGTGCTGATTGTGTAGTGCTGTGGTGCTGATTGTGTAGTGCTATGGTGCTGATTGTGTAGTGCTATGGTGCTGATTGTGTAGTGCCATGGTGCTGATTGTGTAGTGCTATGGTGCCGATTGTGTAGTGCTATGGTGCTGATTGTGTAGTGCTATGGTGCTGATTGTGTAGTGCTATGGTGCTGATTGTGTAGTGCTATGGTGCTGATTGTGTAGTGCTATGGTGCTGATTGTGTAGTGCTATGGTGCTGATTGTGTAGTGCCATGGTGCTGATTGTGTAGTGCTAAGGTGCTGATTGTGTAGTGCTAAGGTGCTGATTGTGTAGTGCCATGGTGCTGATTGTGTAGTGCTATGGTGCTGATTGTGTAGTGCTGTGATGCTAATAGTGTAATGCTATGGTTCTGCATTTATGAAGTAGGGCTATGGTGCAGTGTTTGTGACATAGTGCTATGGGTTAGCCATCCTAAAAGTTCTAATATAGATCAGATCTCTCCCCCCTCCCCCCTCGGCCTATAGACATGCTCATTTATATGCACCCCTCACCTTCCTACACGCCTGATGGTGCTGTCCTTCTGAAGTAGTGCTATGGTGCAGTGACTGTGAAGGAGTGCTTGGTACAGTGGCTGTGATGTAGTGCTATGGTGCAAGGGCCATGGGGGCCATTGCCTCCATTTTATTGCTGTAGAGGGGCATTGCCCCCCCTCCCCCCTCACCTTTATTCTGTATGATGTTTAAAAGTATAAATGGAGGGGGGAGGGGGGGGGAAGTGCTATACACCATCCTAAGTCAGGTCCTCAACCTATAGACACACTTATTTATTTGTACCCCCACCTTTAAATACCTTCCTACACACCTGATGGTGGCACTGTGCTTCTGAAGTAGTACCATGGTGCTATGCTTGTGAAGTGGTGCTGTGGTGCTTATTGTGTAGTGCTATGGGCTGTGTTTATCAAGTAGTGTTTTTGTGCAATGCTATGGTGCTGTGTTTGTGAAGCATGTGAAGTAGTGCTATAATGTTGTGCATGTGAAGTAGTGCCATCCCTGTTTAGTGCTGAAGTAGTGCTATGGTGCTGATTTTGTAGTGCTATGGTGCGATTGTGTAGTGCTATGGTGCTGATTGTGTAGTGCTATGGTGCTGATTGTGTAGTGCTATGGTGCTGATTGTGTAGTGCTATGGTGCTGATTGTGTAGTGCTATGGTGCTGATTGTATACTGCTATGGTGCTAATAGTGTAATGCTATGGTGCTGAATTTATGAAGTAGAGCTATGGTGCAATGCTTGTGAAGCAGTGCTTGTGAAGTTGTGCTATGGTGTTGTGCCTGTGAAGTAGTGCTATTGTGCAGCGCCTGTTAAGAAGTGCTAGTATAGTGCTGTGCTTGTGAAATAGTGCTTTTTATGGTGGGCTACTACAGATCAAAGACAACTTGTTACCCATTTTGTTTCAGGAGTATTGGTAATTGCTATAGGAAGGTTAGCCCTTAATCCTCATTTAATGCTGTCTGAATGCTCCCTCATGCTTGGTAGCTACGTGCGCTCTGATCGTGATACCCATTGCACTTGACATAATTTACAGTTTGCCCAAAAGGGGGGTAGGCGACAGCCGGTCAGTCGGGTGTGCGTAAGGGTGCTGACCCCCTACCCTGAGCCTGACTGGAACCAAGGGAAACGCTGGTCCCCATTAGGTCAGCCCCACCCCTTGATGCTGGTCAAGGTAAGGTGGTTAGGTCAGGGTAGAAGCCCGAAGGGTGCCGCCTACCATTGATGTGCAAGTAAGAACACAGCAAACATGTGTACAAGTACAGTCAATGCACAGGTGGAGTGGTGGGTGGGTAAACAATGCAGCTGGCAGACTTGGCTTTGGACTGAGTGATTGCTGCCCACCCTACCATCCATTATATACATGTGTGACCTGGAACCATATCAACCGGTGTCAATATCTTTGGGGACAGTGTGTTAGATTGGATGAGGGGATTAGTTTAATGTAAGTGAGACTTATCCCAGACTTTAAGGCTTTAGGTTTGAATGGAGGAGAGGCTTTCCCTAGGCTCAGGTTTGAATGGAAGTGAGGCTTTCCCAGGGGGTACAACCCTGTGGATTTTAGCATATTGCTCGCATACCCCCAAAACATTAAACCAAGTTTAGTACCTAAACCAACACTTGAAAAGACAACAGTTTGCACCACCCATCCTCATTTTAATTGGGAATGGGCTTGTGACTCATGTACACATCTGATGCTCCTTGAAATCGTACTTTTTGAAAGCGTACTACACCTTTAATTAATGTTCATGTATAGTTTACAGCCCCCTTTTAATGGGGTGCAATGCCCAAGCAATACACATGTAGCTTCCATGGCACAAGGTGCACCTTGAACTGATGCCATGCAGGCCAGGTCACCACTTAATGGCTGCATGGGAAATATGCTCAGATGGAAACAATAGATGGTCTTTAAAGCAAGCTATGACCACCTCGGCCATCATGCAGCTATAGTGACCACCTCAGTGTGGAGCTATGTCTCCTGACCACTCCAAAACTTGCCAAAGCTGTTATCCAACTGGTACATGGGAAAGGCAATGGCTCTAGACTTGCCCATCACTTCTCACCTCTTCATTTAACCCCCTAGCACTATTGGAAGTGAGGGTACCCAGGTCAATACATACTGCCAATAACACCTTGTGCTCTGATCTGGGGTGTGTTTGTGTGAAGCCTAAGATACGGAGGCACCAGCTATAAGCTTGCCTCACCTCTTGCCACCACCTCTAAATTCCAAAAGCTATCCTTACCCGGACTGCCAACCCTGATGTACATAAGTGATTGCTTTGATTGCTTGTGTGTGTTCCACATCTGTGATTGTGTGTGTATATGTGCCTGCATATGTGTGTGTGTGTCTGTACGTGTGTGTGTTTGCAAATTCTAAGTGGTGCCCCTCATACATGGCCCCTATTTCATCTAGGGAGCTGAGCAACATACTCTGAATATTTGTATAGTAGCTCATATAGTACAAGAGCAGTGTTGAGAGATTTTTTTTTAAGTCCAGGCTTCACAGGGGTAGAAGCTTTGGAAGCCTTGCATATGTTAGCAGTGAATATTATTGCTAACCTATCACTACAGATTATGGCAGGTCTGGGCCACTGGAAAGTTTACATAGACTGTGTTCACAACCAACAAGCTTGTTATTTCTTATAGTGCAGTGCTTGTAAGGTAGTGCTATGATGCAGTGTTTGTGAAGTTGTGCTATGGTGCTGTGCTTGTGAAGTGCTTTTTCACAGGCACAGCACCATAGCACTACTTCACAAGCACTGCACCATAGCACTGCTTCACAGGCACTGCAACAATAGCACTGCAAAATAGCACTTCTTGATAAAACAGCACCATAGAAAGCACCATAGCACTACTTCATAAGCATAGCACCAAGGCACTAACAGGTGCGAAGGAAGGTATATAAAGTTGGGGGGTGCAAAAAAAAAGAGCTCACACAGTACAAGATCAGTCCTTCACAGAAGCAGCTTTGGAAGCCTCGCATATGGTGGCAGTGAATATTATTGTTAACCTATCACTACAGATTATGGCAGGACTGGGCCACTGGAAAGTTTACATAGACTGAATGGTAATAGTGTTCACATACCAGCTGAATGGTAAGTGTTCACATTCAAATACAAATACATGTACACCAACAAATTTCCCAGCTTGAACATGTATGTTATTTAAAAAAGCACTTCACAAGCACCATAGCACTACTTCACAGGCACAGCACCATAGCACAGCATCACAGGGACTGCACCATAGCACTATTTCACACTGTGGAGGGGGGTCCCAATGGCCCCCATACTTCCTTTGCCACTGACCATAGCACTATGTCGTAAATGCAGCACCATAGCACTACACAATCAGCACCATAGCATTACTTCACAGGCACAGCACCATAGCACTACTTCAACACCATAGCATTACACTTTTAGCACCATAGCACTACTTCACAAGCACTGCATCATACCACTACACAATGGCACCATAGCACTACACAATCAGCACCATATCAGCACCATAGTACTGCACAATCAGCACCATAGCACCACTACACTGTACTTCACAAGCATAGCACATACCATGGCACCATAGCACTACACAATCAGCACACATAGCATTACACAATCAGCACCATAGCACTACACAATCAGCACCCTTGTACTACACAATCAGCACACATACTTCACCCATGGCATTACTTCAGCACCATAACAGGGATGGCACTACTTCACATGCACAACACCATAGCACTACTTCACATGCACAACACCATAGCACTACTTCACATGCTTCACAAACACAGCACCATAGCATTGCTTAGCACTGCACAATATCACTACTTGATAAGTGCAGCACCATAGCACTACACAATAAGCACCACAGCACTACTTCACTAGTATAGCACCAAGGCACTACTTCAGAAGGACAGCACCATCAGGCGTGTAGGAAGGTGGGGGGTGCAAATAAATGAGCATGTCTATAGGCTGAGGGGAGAGGGGGAGGGGGGAAGAGATCTGACCTACGTTTAGGATGGTGTGTGGCACACCCCTCCCCCCACCATTTATACTCTTATACATGGTACTGTGGAGGGGGTGGGGGGGGGGGGGGGGGGCTATGGTCCCAATGGCCCCCATACTTCTTATGCCATTGACCATAGCACTACTTCACAAACACTTAACCATAGCATGCCATAAATGCAGCACCATAGCACTACATAATCAGCACCATAGCAGTATACAATCGGCACCATAGCACTACACAAATAGCACCATGGCACTACACAATTGGCACCATAGCACTACACAATCGGCACCATAGCACTACACAATCGGCACCATAGCACTACACAATCAGCACCATAGCACTACAAAATCAGCACCATAGCACTACACAATCAGCACCATAGCACTACACAATCAGCACCATAGCACTACACAATCAGCACCATAGCACTACTTCACCCATGGCACTACTTCACCCATGGCACTACTTCAGCACTAAACAGGGATGGCACTAATTCACATGCTTCACAAACACAGCACCATAGCACTACACAATAAGCACCACAGCACTATAGCACTACTTCAGAAGCACAGTGCCACCATCAGGTGTGTAGGAAGGTATTTAAAGGTGGGGGGTACAAATAAATAAGCGTGTCTATAGGTTGAGGACCTGACTCAGAAATTTTAGGATGGCGTATACCACTTCCCCCCTCCCCCCTCCATTTATACTTTTATACATCATACAGAATAAAGGTGAGGGGGGGAGGGGGGGCAATGGCCCCCTTATGACAATAAAATGCTCCCATGGCCCTTGCTTCCTCGCACAAGCACTGCACCATAGCACTACTTCTGAACAAACACTGCACCATAGCACTACTTCACAAACCATAGCACTACTTCATAAATGTAACACCATAGCGCTACACAATAAACACCACAACACTACTTCACTAGTATAGCACCAAGGCACTACTTCAGAAGGACAGCACCATCAGGCGTGTAGGAAGGTGGGGGTGCAAATAAATGAGCATGTCTATAGGCCGAGGGGGGAGAGATCGGATTTTTAGGACAGCGTGTAGCACCCCCCCCCCCCCCTCCATTTATATATGGTACTGGTGGAGGGGGTGGAGGGAGGCTATGGCCCCAATGGTACTCGTACGCCCTATGCCACTGACCCATAGCATTACATGTACTTCAAAAACACTGCACCATAGCACTACTTTATAAATGCAGCACCATAGCAGTATACAATCAGCACCATAGCACTATACAATCAGCACCATAGCACTACACAATCAACACCCTAGCACTACATGTACACTGTACTTCACAAGCATAGCACATACCATGGCACCATAGCACCACAAAATCAGCACACATAATTCACCCATGGCATTACTTCGGCACCATAACAGGGATGGCACTACTTCACATGCACAACACCATAGCACTACTTCACATGCTTCACAAACACAGCACCATAGCATTGCTTAGCACTGCACAATATCACTACTTGATAAACGCAGCACCATAGCACTACACAATAAGCACCACAGCAAGCATAGCACTACTTCAGAAGCACGGTGCCACCATCAGGTGTGCAGTAAGGTATTTAAAGGTGGGAGGTACAAATAAATGTGCATGTCTATAGGCTGAGGACCTGACATAAATTTTAGGATGGTGTATAGATCGTACTGAATAAAGGTGAGGGGGGGGGGGGGGGGGGGGGGCAATGCCCCCCTGTGACAATAAAATGGGGTAATGGCCCCCATGGCCCTTGCTTCCTTGCACAAGTACTGCACCATAGCACTACGTCACAAGCACTGCACCATAGCACGTCACAAGCATTGCACCATAGCACTACATCACAAGCACTGCACCATAGCACTACGTCACAAGCACTGCACCATAGCACTACGTCACAAGCACTGCACCATAGCACTATGTCACAAGCACTGCACCATATCAATATGCAATCAGCACCATAGCACTACTTCACAAGCACAGAACGATGGCACTACTTCACTAGTACTGCACCATAGCACTACGTCACACAGAGGCACTCTGCTTCATAAATGCAGCACCATAGCACTACACAATCAGCACCATAGCACTACTTCACCCATGCATGGCACTACTTCAGCACCATAACGGGTACTGCACAATGGCACTACTTCACAAGCACAACACCATAGCACTACTTTACAAGCACAGTAACAGCACTTCTTATAACTGGCACTGCACCATAGCACTAGTTTGTGTTGCTAACGTTGTGCAAAGAAGGCAGCAAGACTTATAGTACATGTAGTATACAGTAAGGCTTAGCAATCGTACTTGTCCCCGGAAAGCCTTTTCCTAAATGAATCAATCACCACCCTCCTGCTGTCTGCGATGTATTATAATGTGGCTATGAGTGCGTACGTACCAAGTTGGCACGAGAGTCCACGTGCATTGCACGATCGCCTCGATTACTTGTTAACTTTACTTCGCTAATCGCTAGTTGTAAAGTCAAAGCCAGCCGTAACGAGATTGTTTCCACTTTAATTTCCAGCAAGCAAAAGTGGTACTGGGTCTTTGGGGCGGAGAATAGACGGAGCCAGATATAAATTGCATATTCATGTGCTCGGAAGAACGGGAAGCGCGTTAGGATACATTGGTGGCGCGAATCGAGCGGGAAATATGCACTAACTTTGCACTGCCATATTACCGTAACGGATAATATACAAATCAACGATCTGAACAAATCAATAGCTACAGGACTTCACTATGTATGTTCCGAATTTGACGCGTTTTCAACACTCGCACCTCGAGAAATGTGGATTTCTAGCTCGCGAGGTTAACGAATGCTGTACCCGCTGCACGGAAAATACGTAGATTACAAAAATCGATTTCCACAGAGAGAAATGGTGTGGGAACAAGTGTACGAAATTTGAAAGGAAAAGGTTGTACCGTTGCGAAGATGTGCTGTTAAGTGTAACGTACAATTTTTATAGTGATAAAATTATAACCCCACAAGCCCGATTTTGCTGGACACTGTCCCATATATATATATAATAATTATATATATATAATTATAATTATAATTATATATATATATATATACATGTATGGGACAATTTCCATGAAAATGTCCGATGTTTTATAACATTATAAAATGGGACAGTTTATAAGAAAAGGGACCTGGCACATATTTTTAAAAAATGGCATTTTGTTTGAATTGCTATAAATTTCGAACGGTTAAAATTATCAATGTCGTATTTTGGGCACTTTATACTACATCATTTATGTAAGGTAAAGTACATATTGGTGGTTGAACATGCTCCATGCCAGTATCGCGACGTCGGACATTGCGGTACTGACATGGAGCATGTTCAAGATGCCAAAATGTACTTTACTGTAGAGAAATGGTGTAGTATGAAGTGCCAAAGTTGATAGCTTTAACTGTTCGTAGGTTATAGGAATTCAAACGTAATGCCATTTTTTTATAATGTGCGCTAGGTCCCTTTTCTCATAAAAAATGATTATTGTCTAAATCGCTATACACCATGTATCTTCCGAACACTAAACGCTATTGTATTCCTATTTTCAACAGTTCATACAAGTGATACAACACCATTTCAGATTCTCTGTGGTATAATCCATTTTAGAGTCTTGCACTGCTGCACGCCAGTATTCCATAACTTTATGTAGTAATCAAATTCGGTTTGTAGGTACAAAGGTCCTATGCCTATCGAATTGTTCTGTTCGTTAAATTTTTATGTTATCCGTTACAGAGATACAGCTTTGCAAAGTAAGCACACGTTTCCCGCTCGAATCGTGCCTTTATATGAAGATGAAACTGTTTACATTCTAAGGAAACATGAATATTCAACTACATCCCGTGGGCAAGGGCATACCCAACCATAGGCCATACAGAAAAAGTCACGTGATTGGCAATTTTGTTAGTCAATTGCTATTTACAGTCCCCAGACTTTGTTGTAAGGCATTATTGGGCTATTCCAATATTTAACCATAAACCCCTATGGATGACAATAAATGGTGTCCATGGGGGATATTGGGAATATGTCCTGGGGGGATGCCTGTCCCAGGGGGCTAGAAGGTATAACAGTAGCTTGTCCAGGAGGGGATGGAACAAAACTCAAGCATGCCCAGGGGGTAGAATAAAATAGAAGCTTGTCCAGGGGGGCATTTGTAAGTCTGTCCCGGGGGGGGGGGGGGGGGGGCATTTGTAAGTCTGTCCTGGGGGGTGGAAGGCAGAATAAATGCATGTCCAGGTTTTTTTATATATTGTCCCGGGGTGGGGGGGTTGTTTGCAATTAATGTCATCCATAGGGGTGTACGATTAAATAATGGAATAGCCCATTGTAAAAATGTTTAATTCCACGAATGATTTTGAATGGCCCAGTGCGAGATCAATGCTGCGGCTTTCGTACGTTAGACTGCCCGTGAGGATAGGGCCTAATTTGGAGCGTCAGTGAACATCGATCACACCCCCAGACAGCTATGGAATGGACCCTACCTCTATTGCAGATAGCTGAGAAGCGAACATCACAGCTGAAAGACAGGCACTTGTGTGGAGGGCCGGCCCTAAGATATGCAGTATGGAACAGGACACTTGTGCAGTGACACAGCACACAGCTGTCGAGATAAGATGATGACTGGACCCTAAGGATATATGAGGTTAACCTTATGTCGAGTATCCCATAATAAACACCTATGAATTGGATCCTATGGCTGATAGCCATAGTTGGAGTGAACCTTATGACACAGCACCCCAAAGCACAAAGCTATGAAGTTAACCTTATTTCTAGTACCCCATAGCAAACACCTAGAAATTGTACCATAATATGGCAGATAGCCATAGCTATCAAAGCAGTGTATGGATTGAACCCTACGGCACACAGCACCCCACAGCAAAAAGCTATGAGGTTATCTCTATGACGAGTACCCCTATGGCAGATACCATAGCTATCAGAGCAGTATATGGAGTTGGAGTGAACCCTACAGTAAACAGCTACATGTACAAAGCACCCCACAGCCTAAATATGGGGTTAACCCTATGTCGAGTACCCCATAGCAGACACCTATGAAGTGGACCCTATTCTCGCGACATTGGTATTAATATCATTGTCTTCGCACTGGGTCACTCGAAATCATCCGTGGATTTTAAGGAACGAGGAGCACAGTACAACAATATGTTGTTGTAACTAATAGTACCGAGGTATTTAAAAAATCAATATCCAACCAAAAGAACATGTTTGCAATGTCTTCTAATGCATAATAAGAATTGGAGCCAGCATATGAGCATACGTGTACTGTACTTTCAAGGTGGAAACATTTTGGAACACTCTTGAGTTATCCCACATGTAAATGCTATTACAATAGTTTTTGGGACCAACATTTAAAGTCAATGTCTTCATTCAAAGTGCAGGTAACAAAATGTACAGCCTTGATATAGCCCTCAAGCATGAACATAATTTATATCTCTTCAAAACACACACACTTGCCCAACTGACCTCATTCTGAATGTTCACATCAACACCAGGAGTGGAAAGAAGACGTTCCAACCAAGTAGTATAACCTCCTTTTACAGCTAGGTGTAATGGAGTATCACCAACCTGAAGTGTGTACAATAGTCCAGTTAATGTTCATGGTGGGTACAATTGTACACATCAACATGTACATGGTCAATAAGGATACTTCGGTCTTTGTGCGTAGGCTTAGAAGCTATGGTCTTGTTCCTTACATCACCATCCATAAAACGAATTGGTGCCAGCATAAGTCTACAGTACTTTCAAGGTGGAAACATTTTGGAACACTCTTGAGAGAGGTGTCCAATGATTTGCAGCTACACATGTACTATTGTTTACATGCAAAAGGGTCAGTACATGGATATCTTGTTTAATATACTTATTTTTTAAAAACGAAGTAATCTATAAATGTAGTGAAATTGTAGTTCTGTATATATATATTTTTTAAATCAATGCTTGGTACAGTATGAGATTTACCAAAAAGCTGGGTGCATACGTAAGCAGAGCAAAATTGTTATCAACCAATGGACCAACTCACCTTATCCTTAATGTTTACCAGCTCAATACCAGGAATGGCAAGGAGACGTTGCACACAAACTCTCCTTGCAGCATTGTGTGATTGTGTATAATACTGCTGGAGGGTTATATTCATGTATACAATACAAATATCTTTTATGAGCTCACATCAATGTCATGAGTACCACGGTAATACGTATAGTGTCCCTTTGCAGCAAGGTATAATGGAGCATCACCACCCTAGAATGAGTTCAATCACCGTGGTGAATAAAGTAACTTTTAATATACATGGTACTGTACATGTACATGTACATGTATGTAAACAGATGTATGCTAATGATAAGCAAGAAGTGATATGTACTAATGAAGACCATATGATCGTGCAGTTCCATATATTGACATACAGCATTCATTTTTCCTTGCCTAATATATCTTTAATAATATTGTTTACCTTATTCTTAATGTTCACATCAATACCATGAGTGGAAAGGAGACGTTCCACACAAGTAGTATGGCCTTCCTCTGCAGCAAGGTGTAATGGAGTATAACCCTTCTGGAGTGGGTATAACAGTAGAAATATGATTGCATTACCTATACTAATATGAAAGAAATACAACAACCTTACCAGGATTGGAACCCACACACCTGTTTCACACACTAACACAAATGGACAGGCTCAGGATATACATGCAACCTTTAGACATTAAAAGAATGGTTTAAAACTCTTCATGCTATCATAATTTGTGCTATTACACCTAATACTGGCCTTGATAGCCAGGTGCAACGCATGAAATTGTGGTAAATGTACATGTAAATATGTTCAATAGATGTACACTGTATATAAAGAAATCATGTGCATATAGTGTGTATCAAATTTGAATTCATTATGCCATCAGATTAAGCAAAACATATCCACTTCATGCAGATTTTACCGTGTTGCTACAAAAATCAATATCCAACCTAAGGAACATGTTTACAATATCTTCTAACTACCAGCATTAGTGTACCATACTTTCAAGGTGCAGAGCACTCTTGAGTTATCCCACCTGTAAATGCTACTACAATGGTTTTTGGGACTAACTTTTTTTAAAAGTAAATGTCTTCAGTCAAGTTGCAGGTCACAAAATGTACAACCTTGCATAGCCCTCAAACATGAACACTCCCCTCCCTCATGTTCTAACTGTGCATTATTTATATCTCCTCAAAACACACACAATTGACCAACTGACCTCATTCTGAATGTTCACATCAACACCAGGAGTAGAAAGAAGACGTTCCACATAGGGACTATGAACTTTCCTTGCAGCAAGGTGTAATGGAGCATCACCACCCTACACAAACATTGAAGGAGAAGTGATATGATGTACATATGTAGTCTTTGTGGGTAGTGAAACAACCACCCTATGATCTTTTAATATATAACTAGCCTAATAGCCAATACACCTGCTTACATTATCCTTAATGTTCACATCAATACCAGGAGTGGAAAGAAGACATTCCACACAAGTTGTATGACCTCTCTTCACAGCAAGGTGTAATGGAGTATCACCAACCTGGAGTGGAAAGAATTGTACACTTGAACATGTACATGTACATGGTCAATAAGGACACTCTGGTCTTTGTGTGTACATGTAGGCTTAGAAGCTATGATCTTGTTCCTTACATCACCATCCATACGTACATGTAGGAGAGTTGTCCAGTGATTTTGCAGCTACTATTGTTTGCATGCAAAAGAGTCAGTACATCAGGATATCTTGTTTAATTTTAAAAAGTAATCTATAAATGTAGTGAAATTGTAATTGTGTATATATATTTTTAGTTTACTATTTTGGACTATCATTTCGTATTTAAATGTGCTATTAAAACCTATCAGTTACATAAAATCATGATAAACGTGATTATCTTACTTGATGATATCCTATAAACTTCATTTTAAAAATAATTTTTATCACCTCATTACAAATCTGAATACAAAAAAAGTTGCATGGTCATATTTGTGCACCATGTAAATGCCCTGGTCATGCAGCTATGGTTTTAAACCACTGTGGACAGCCTACCATGATTATTAATTTCAGTGCACAGATTAAACACAGCATAGCACATTTTACCGTGGTGTTATAAAAATCAATATCCAACAAAAAGAACATTTAAATATCTTATAACTATGTGTGCATAAAAGACCTAAGTAGTTCCAAGGCAGACACTTTTTGGAACATTCTTGAGTTATCCCACCTGTAAATGCTACTACAATAGTTTTTGGGACCAACATTTAAAATCAATGTCTTCATTCAAAGTGCAGGTAGCAAAATGTACAGCCTTGATATAGCCCTCAAGCATGAACACTCCCCGCCCTCAAGCATGAACACTCCCCTCCCTCATGTTCTAACTGTGCATTATTTATATCTTCAAAACACACACAATTGACCAAATGACCTCATTCTGAATGTTCACATCAACACCAGGAGTGGAAAGAAGACGTTCCAACCAAGTATTATGATTTTTCCCTGCAGCAAGGTGTAATGGAGCATCACCACCCTACACAAAAATTAAAGGAGAAGTGATATGATGTACATATGTAGTCTTTGTGGGTAGTGGAACAACTGCTCTACATGTACAATACTTTTCATATAGGACTGGCCTAATAGTCAATACACCTGCTTACATTATCCTTAATGTTCACATCAATACCAGGGGTGGAAAGAAGATGCTCCACACAAGTTGAATGACCTCCCTTTACAGCAAAGTGTAATGGAGTATCACTATCCTGGAGTGGGTACAATAGTCCACTTAATATTCATGGTGGGTACAATTGTTCACACGTACATGTACATGGTCAATAAGGACACTCTGGTCTTTGTGTGTAGGCTTAGTAGCTATGATCTTAACCATCCAGGAGAGTTGACCAGCAATTTTTAAGTAATTTGCAGTACCTATTGTTTACATGCAAAAGGGTCATTTTGTTTAATATACTTATTTTAAAAAATGAAGTAATCTATAAATGTAGTGAAATTGTAGTTGTGCATACTTAAAAAAAATTATGGTACATGTGTGCTCGCATCAATACCTACACTAATAAGAAAGAAAAACAAACAACAATTGTACCAGGATTGGAACCCATAAACCTGTTTCACACATTAACACAAACGGACAGGCTCAGGATATAACCTTTAGACATTGTAGAATGGTCTAAAACTACCTAAGCTATCATAATGTGTGCTATTATGCCTAGTATTGGCCTTGATAGCCAGGTGCAAAGCATTAAATTGTTCAATAGATGTATGTTTGTGTTACTGATATTTAAAATTTTAAACCCTTCTTACAGGTACTGAAATACTGGTATAATTTTTATATGCATAGCGCATTACAGGACATAATTACTGGTTGCGGAATGTCATGCACAAGCACCTAAGGGATCTTCTCAAGCAAAGTAATAGATAAAAGCCTTCTACTATCATGTGCCTACCTATTTCCACATGCCACTTCTTGTCGCTTCAAGCTTTGGATTTATAAAAACGCTATAAACACTAGGGACTTACGATACAATATAATTCATAATCACAACTTAACTTTGGCTGACTAAGGAGGATTAGCAATCAAGAAACCTGCTGGTATCTAACACGACTTCTGACAATCAATTATTTCTGTCGTTATCATATCAAAAGTCCAAAATGAAGTTTGCTTGATGTCACAAAATTAACATGAAACTAACACATATTTGTCTTTTAGTTTCAATAACCAACAAGGAGTTAACTACTACAGTGTATGTGATTCTCAGTACTCACGTAAATAGTGTCACATTCCAAAATAAATGCAGGTTCACTCAAAAGGGTACTGCCTGAAAGCGCGAAATCAATAATGTGTCGAAAAAATATTCAGTGGAGACATTATTGCAAAAAAGTTATGCTGCTTCTTGTTTTCTGAATCATGCTCATTCAAAGTGAATGTCTTTACATGATCGAGCAACACAACTGCTTTCGTAAGATACTTCAGACTATATGAAATTGTCAAAACACTTCGGCTGAGCTAAAAAGTTAAATTAGGTTTAAAGTGTTTGAAATCGCAATTAGACAAACTTGACAAGTTACATTTGTTTATTTCAAGCACAAATGGAAAGCAGGAATAATTTCGATGCAGTCTGTGCTGCATTGCTCAATGCTAATGCAGGTTTTCAGATACTACAAAGAGTACTACAGGTAGAGGTACATGTTACTGGAGTCTACAAACAACAGCACAATTGCACAGTATTTTTGTATCACTATTGTGGCTGATGTAACTAATAATAATTTCCATCTTTGTTATTTTTGTTGCATTTAATAGAGAAGTCCATTGTATATGTATGTTAAATTTGAATTCATTATGACATCAGCTTAATGGAAATTCAACACAGCATGATATGCAATATCCACTTTATGCAGATTTTACCGTGGTATTACAAAAATCAATATCCAACCAAAATCAACATTTAAATGTTTCTATTATGTTTGCAATGTCTTCTAACTATGTATGCATAAAAAGACTTAGAGTCAGTATTAGTGTACAGTACTTTCAAGGTGGACACTTTTTGGAACACTCTTGAGTTGTCCCACCTGTAAATAATTTTGGGGACCAACTATTAAAGTCAATCCCTTCATTCAAGGTGCAGGTAGAAAATGTACAACCTTGTCATAGCTCTTAACCTTTAATCTGCGTGAAACGATCCTGAATTCAGGATCGGTAAAATCCTGAATTCAGGATGGTGAGTTCTGCCGTTTATAACAACCATTGCAGTGAAAATTAAAATCATTAAAACATAAAAGCTGTTTGTTTCAACAATGGTGCACACATTCTATAGCATGGAATAATTTTTATCATCTAGAAAGCTGCCCAAACTTCAAGGATGCATAAGCACGTTCGTTGCTCCCGCGTACATAAATTAAATGATTAGCAATTTATAGTTTGTAATGCTTACAAAGAGCATTGAACATATCAATTTTACTCCTTTTCACTACTTATTGGTGCTAGCACCTCCATACTCTTGGTAGAAGTTGTAATTTTATCAAACTTGTACACAAAATAATAGAAAAGGGTAAAAATTTTTATCACTGTCCGAGCATCTGCCCCTTCTTTTTATGTCCCAACAGTACTGGTGACAGCATCTCTACCAATGCCAGGTGTTTCTGCATCGCTCTCAACGACATAAATGCTTTTTTATTTTCATTTTGCAGAGGCTAACCATCGTACCACCCGCTCTGACTCGCTTTGCTTAGTCCGCCTTGAGTTAATTCGATGCTCGTACCTCCTGTGTCCCATATTGTTTGAATTTGCTTATATGGCTCTCCTTACAGATCTTAGTAACAGTTTCTATCTTGAAAGTAAGTTTCCTGCTCTTTCCTCAACCTTATACCCGACTTTGATGGTAACCGCGGCATTATTTGCGAACGAAAAAGTAAACAAAGCCTAAACATTGTTTTTTCTAAAAGAAATAAAGATTTGAATGACTAAAATGGATAGCGCTGTTTAGATGAAAGCCTACTGAAGCTAAATATTTTTTTTTTAAATCAGCATTACCGTTCGAATTTATGTCGATACGAGCGGCGTAAAGTAATCCTTAATTCAGGATTTCCATCCTGAATTAAGGATGAAAATAGATTAAAGGTTAAGCTTGCATTATTTATATCCCTTAAACACACACAATGGACCAACTGACCTCATTCTTAATGTTCACATCAACACCAGGAGTGGAAAGAAGACGTTCCACACAAGTTGTATGACCTCCCTTCACAGCAAGATGTAATGGAGTATCACCATCCTGGAGCGGGTAAAGTAAATAACAGCCTTCAATATGATTGTGATCATCGCAATACCTACATGTGTATACTAAGAATAAGAAAAAAACGACCTTACCAGGAGTACAAAACCTGAATCACACCACAAACACAAACTCATTATGAATGTCAATAAAAATGCAACTTGTTTCTAACAACACTTCTGACAATCGGATCGCTTTGATTTTTGTCATTAACATCAAACAAAAATCCATTGTAAACATTTTCATGTTTGTTTGATGTCACAATACAGTGTGCTAGTGGTAAGCGAAAAAAAATTCTTGCCGGAACTCATACCCAGTCGCACAGATTTCTTTGCTGTTGCTTTTTTTTCTCAGCCACGTAATAGGAACACATTTAAGAAACGAAATCCACTCCAATACATGTAGGCTTCAGAATTGGTCGGCATACTTACATGTACTTCTAAGGATCAAATAGTCTCAAGGTATGTGAGAATTGCCCTCAATGATCGGATATAGTTATATTTCTAATACAATCTGCAAGAGAAATGGACTGCCAGCAAAAGGTACAATATTGGCAGAGTCCATAATAAGCTCCCTTGGCAAAATGAGTATGACATGGGGAAGCTAATCATATTGTGGAATACAATAAAGCCAATCAACAGTATGTTGTTTGTGTGCACGAAGCTAAAGAGACAAAATGGGATCCGTTACGCACATTTAGGTTTCATTGTTGCTGTTACGAGGCACGCTGAAGCTGTATTTTTAAATCGCCATTATACTTTTTGTTTAGCATCAGTACAGAAGCTGTTTTGCTAGTTATTTTATATAGAGAATACGCTGTAACGACAAAACCTCAGGCGTCTCTTGCTTACGCAAGTAAGCACCACGTGCGCTTACGTAAGTAAGAATGAATTGATCAATCTATACATGTATAATTAACAGTGATCATTTGTACATGCATGTATGATTTTATCCTGGTGCTTCGTTCGTTGTTTATTAGACGCTTTTTGTTAGGGAATTTTAATGCCTTCACGTCACGAAAAGAAGAGAGCCAATATGGGTCTCCTGGAAACAGGCAACAATGTGCACTATGCCACTGTAGAATATGGCGGAGTGTAAAGCAATAAGCCGGTAGTCGGGTATTATCGCTATGGTGAGGGTGGGGCATAGCTTGTGGATTGCTGCATGACATGGGGAAGCTAAGCTGAAGTTTAAGTGGTAGCTTGACGTTGTGCTAGTTTAAACACCTTCCTCCTGTAGGCTATCAAAGCTCTCGGGCATACCGTTTCTACTCAAGGGCTAGCTGAAGTTTTGGTCACTGGTAATGAATGATTGTGCCTTCACAAGTAAGGATTTTGCTACCTTTGTAAAAAAGAATGGGCTTAGACATATCAATCAGATGTGCTCCCTAACATACAGCTAGTAATGATCTATCCAAACATGTGTGCAAACTTTCAAAGAAGCCGCCAATAAGTTGATTTCTGGGAGGGATTTGGATACTCATCTATCCTGATTCCTTTTCCAATGCAGGTTGATTCCTCACTCTATACTATAGGTCATTCTTCAGCAGAACAGACGTTTGGTCATAAGCCAAGATCACACATTGATTTCCTGTTAGTCCGACTTCAGAAGTGCCACAAGAAGAGGCATGATAAGCATGCTAAGGGTCGTATGTTCAGGGAGGGTGACCTGGCACACCTACAGGGGCAAAGGTATTCCGGGGAAGGTGAATGCCATGACAGGTTCAGTGTACATGGTCGTTGTCCTTAGTTATGGTTAGCAAGTGCGATATCATATTGATCATTTACATGCTCGTGGCTGTGCAGAAGGGGTACCTGAGGATGAGGTGTTCCCAATGGGGACACCTGACACTGCAGAGGTTGTAGTGAATCTTCCAGCAGAAAATTCTCCACAGGCCCTACCAGAATCAGTTCCTGATGCCCCACCAGAACCCAAAAGAGGCTCTTGAAACATTCTACTCGTGTACATGTACGTCATCCACCAGATCGTCTCTGAAGTACGTGTATGGAACGAAAAGGGGAGCTGTGTAGGTTTTTGACCTTTGAACAATTGCATCTACCCATGTCCAAGAGACTGGCTTAACTAATTATTTAGACTGGCTAAGCTACATGTAGTTAAATATTCCATTACAGTATTTAAGGTATAGTGCATTGAACCATTTGCTGTCTTATTATTGTGCTATAAGATCGTCCTAACTGACTGGGCCGTCATCTCGATGATACACGTTAGGGCTTGAATACAAGCAGCTTGGTAGGCATGAATATGCCTTATTGTGCATGCCATTGTAGGTACTCATAGCTACTTACAAAGAAAGTGGCAGAAGAGGACACCTCAATGGTGTGATGGTGACATTTAAGAGATTGAGAAGGTGAAGAATGAAGTCACGAAGGAAGGGGTGTATTATGCTTAATTTTTAAACAATACTTGTCTTATAGGGTCTGTGAGCAAGACCAATAAATAAAAACATCCTGTTAGACTAGTACAGATTTGAAAGCAAGGAAACAAGAGCCTAGTAGAATACATACATGTGTATTAATATTATATTTACCACATGCAAAACATAATTCCTACATGAGTGCTAATATTACATATTTTCAACCCTTCTTGTTTGTTTTTTTGCAACAAAGAGCCCAGCAGATCTGCCAATACATGCATGCATAGCCAGACATGACATAATCCTCTCCTCCCTCCAATTCTTATATCATTCTTCTCAAGTTATAAGATTTGCACACCCTATACCCACTCACCCTATCCATAATGTTCACATCAATACCAGGAGTGGAAAGGAGATGTTCCACACAAGTAGTATGACCTTCCCTTGCAGCATTGTGTAATGGAGTATGACCACCCTGGAATGGACACAACAATTCATCTGTACAGTATGTTGGATTCAATGTTACTAACAAAGAGATAATAACTAAGGTGGGAGAAGATCAAGATTTAAGTATGTATGTAATTAAACACTTATTGATTTTAGAGAAGTACATACATGTATTATATACTAGGGCTCATGTAGTTATTGTGAATTTGATAAAAAATGAGAGACTCTATCTGCAGGGGCGTTGGAAGGCATAAAAAATTGGACCGGCAAATGAATAAATATTGCAGTGGGTGGAGATGAAGGGGGTGGGTGCCCAGCCAGGGGCATAGGGGTTCGAGTGCTGCAAGCTCCCCCATCAGGGTTTGGGGCTCCGCCCCAGAAGCTTTGCAAATTGTGCATTAATGTCCTAATATTGCAGGTTCGCTGCCCAAAAAATCATGGCAATGAATTCGAAATTGCAATTATACATTTTAAATGCTTGTTGGGGTGCGGCTTTTTATTAAATGAGGCACAAGATACATGTAATTACATATTTATGCATCAAATATAGTTTTACTTGATCATTTATTTTACATGCGTCCAAGAAGCCACAGCCAATGATCATTTCCTTGAATTCCTCGGAAATATCATCCATCGATAAAGCGCTTCTCCGGATGAACGTTTAACAACATTACGTGGTTTAGTCTGCTTTGATACATAGTATTCCGCAAGTATGTCTTCAAACGTCTCATTGAAGAAAAGCTGCGTTCACTAGAAGCATTCGTTGCAGGCATTACAAGAATCAGTCGCGCCAATTTTCACACTTCACTAAAAGATTAATAGTGATGAAATGTCTGTTGCTAAGTGAATATATTTAGACTGTTGAAAGCATCCAGTTATGAATAAATACAAACATTCTCTATGAGAAAGTTGTTGGTATGTAGGATTTGAAGGCAATAGTGATGTAAAAAGCAGGGAAACAAGGGTTGAATGATAAGCCAATAGTCCTATATTTAATTTAGCACATGCATGAACTATTGTCCTACAGTGTGTGCCGGGCTAAATATAGGACTATTGAGTTTTTCCTTATCATTCAACCCTTGATTCCCTGCTTTTTACACCACTATTGCCTTTCAAATCCTATATACCACCAACTTTCTCATAGAGAATGTTTTTATTTACATTGAACTTGTTACCATAGTTATTTTACTCCCTGTGTGTGGGTACGCTGGCCTTAGTTCACAACTCCTCAAACATATAAGAAATGATTCTAGACTGTACACTGTAAGTTTAGTCAGAGGGCTTACCACAAGCACCATAATATTCTTGTCTACACATGCAGGCACTTACTCAGGCATAGTATACCCTTGCGTGGTCTAGCTACATGTACACTAAGGACTAAGCGGGCAATAGCATAGATAATCATAATTGAGAGACTATCTATGGCAATAGCACGGTGACTTTCCACTTCCAGCGGGACGACAAATGAAGCCATCTTTGCCTTAGGAAACTAATCATGGCGAACCTTCACATGATTCACGGTAACCCAACTGCTGGGAAACCCTCTCGCAATATGTATGTCTGGATATACAGCAATTAATGACAATTGAATAGTTCCAAATTCCTAAGAGGGTCATAGAGTACACTGAAATCTGATTCGTACTTAGCATCAACATTCCAACACTAGCACACGGAATGTTGCCTATAGTCTCCAGATGTAATATCTCATTTATTAAGTCAGGGCATGTGAAACTAAGCAGTTGGCTGAGGGTCTAGTTACCTGCACTGTTGAACACTGCAGGGTAATTACTAAGTACAAGAAAACTGGAAGTGCAAGCAGTCCTTATCCATACATTACAGCATTGGTGAATGATGGAAAGGGTGGTGGAGCTACATATTTATGAGGGTGTATTTCCCCTCTCTATTTCCTAATTCAAAAATCATGACATATTGCTGTATATGTTATTTGAGCACAGAAATCTGGTCGGTTAGCATGCAGTGGCAGATGTTTTAAAAAACAACTGTGTACATAAAGTAATAACCATGTTACATCTCACCCAGTTAGTGGAATTAACAGATACTCCACTTTCAATCAGTTTCATCATTACACCAACATCACCTCTCCATGCAGCATCTCGAAGCTCCTTTTCTTCTTTCTATTGTATACAAAGGAACATTCAATTTCACATAGACACTTCTCAAAGCTGAATTAACTAGAAATCACAAGAAAGGTTTGTATTTCACCTCTGCTTGCGATCAGCATCACTGATCCCCCCCACCCCCCACCCCCACTACAATCAGTTACATTGTAGTTCCTCGTTAAGTGGAATCATACGTGTCAAAGCTAATTTAATTCATAAAATTAGCATCAGTTGATTTTAAACTGACTCCATGAAGGAAGAAAGCTACATGCAGCCATGATACATTCTGGTGTTCGTGGAAACAGTAGATGGTATTTAAAAGTGTACATGGTATCAGTGCAAAGGTTCAGGCAAACAGCTATTTCTAGTGTGACAGATTTTGCTTCCATAGCTAATGAGATATCCACAATACATAATGCACATGCATATTAAATTTATTGAGGATTTAAAACCAAACTGTTTCATACATGATCATTCACCAAAAAAATGGATGTGAGCATGCAGATTAAACCGCCACAGTGAAACGCGTGTATTTATTTAGACTACTACATGCATGCTACACACTGGAGGCCATCAGCTTAACATGGAGGCCATCAGCTTAACATGGAGGCCATCAGCTTAACAGACATGGTGATGTAGCAAAGTGTCATTTTATAACCATTGCACACTGCTAGGTCTGCTTACATTACAATGGTAGTCCTTTGTTATGATCTCTGTCACACCAAGTGTGATAAGATTTTTCCACTGTGATTCATTCAAAGGAAACAGTACAGAGTATATACACAGTGGTACAGAATACACCAGCTCCACACATCCATTGGCAACAGTGCATAACTTCAGTGCATAGTTTGGAATATTTAGAGTTGCCGTTAATGTTGCTTCAAATAGTCGAATTTCTTCTGCAGTGATTTTATTTTTTTCAAGTACTTGATGACCTACCAGTTTTAATACAAGGTAAGTAGTGCCCTTTGATGATGACATACATGAAGGTGGGGGACATTCAAACATGTTCCGTTTGCAATACCTGTGCACCTCCTCTGCGTAGGACTGAAGGATTGACAAAATCTCTGTTGGGTCTTTTTGGGTTAACGTTTTAGCATCCATGAGTACATGTTTCAAAACAGAACAATTAAACCATGTATAATAGTCAGAGAGTATTGCTAAACAGTCTGAGTGATCAGCCTCCTTGATCTCCTTCCGTCTGTCTTTAAGCATAAACACATCTTTTTTCATAGTGCCTGGTATATTTGAAAGGATATCCCTGTAATCCTCAATCGATACATTTTCCTTCATCCAATTTCGAAATTTCAGGACCATGTGGCGATGTTTTGTATCAATATCATCTGCATCATCCTTAAGCTTTAGTAGTAAAATATCTTTTTCATTCATAGTAAGTGTTTCAATGTCAATATACAAGAGTTGCTGTCTTACTGGAATAGTACATCCATTGGTAATCAGTCCTTTGAAGTCACACTTTCCACAGCCACAGTTATCCTTGATAAAACGTTTTTCTAAAAGGTTATAGATAACACAAGTTAAATTTTAATAACATAATCACACAGGCTTTAGAAGGTCACTTTTGACATACTTAGCAACATAATAACAACCAGAACAGCAAAAGAACCTTAATTAAAAGTGTGTGTTATAGGCATGGTGATTGGTCATAATATAGGGACATCAATTAATTTATTACAAATCTTACAGCATAGGTACATGTATGTTATTGATGTATGCATGTATGTGACTGTTACAAATAAGTTAAATGTGTACATGAATGTGTGGTGATAAAAATACAGGGATGGGTAGTCTGATGTAGCCACACCCTCCGCAAAGTGCGAGGGTGTGGCCACATAAGACTAGAGGTGGGCATGAAAACTTTGTGTGTTTATAGCGTTCCGAAATATAACGTAGTGGGAACAAAGCTGGCAAAATTATTATTATTTTATTATTGTACAGTCATTCCCATAGCCATTGGATCATTTAGCCAATATATCTTTCGATTTCAAATTTTGTTATTATGATCAAATAGACCATGATTAGTTTTCCTTAGGACAAACAGGTCCGGAGATATTAGTGCACAACGATACAAAAAGAAACAAAAACTATATGGAACTATTGAAAACAACACTTAAAATGATTTGCACCCCCCCCCCCCCCCCCCCCCCCCCTTTATTATTATAGGACTACAGTGGAGAACATGGTAGTTGGACAAATAATTTTTTCTCATAAACTTTTACTTTCGAATGGAGTATCTCAGTAGCCTTACATCTTTATTAAATATAATTGCACACACCTGAGCCTATACCACTTGGCCATATAAGCTTGAAAAAGAAATAGGTCACATGACTTCTAAGGCTCGTTAATTAATTATTTAGTGACACCTCTCCAAAACAATTTGTTCGTCGGGTTTCTCCACGCATATTGAACGGATCCCAACGAAATTGGGTTTGTAACTAAAGGACCTACGTACGCAAGTTTTCAGTCTTACGCATCTAACATCGGATTAACCGTTGTGCCGTTATTCACAAAAAGGCGCCATTGTAGGGCCTCAAGTGTTCAAATCGACGTTTTCCCATGCGCTTTTGATAGCTTGCAGGAATTTCAGGTTAAATCGTACGATGGGTATTCTATCGATTTAGCTACGGTATGAGCTCATTGCGATAAAACTACCGTACAAAACATGTTTTGAAACATCAGTGGCTTGGTAGTGTCGCTATTTTGAATAATTTCTATTAATTATACTATGAATATAATTTCAAACACTGCGTCGGTCCGGTTATTTCTGGTTATTCCAATGGCTGAGGGCGTAGCCTGTGTTGATAGAAACGGTTCTTTTGATAACCAAACCGACGAAGCTGCACCTACCGAGTACGAGTCGATCTTCAAGACGAGCTAGCAAGGCTGCTGTATCGACATGGACAGAGTTTAAAAAGCGACCGGAAGTCAGACTCCACACCAAGTCACCAACTGACGCGATTGTTGAAGCAATCAGACTCTGGGATATTCCAGGTACGTACCTGGAATTTCCCAGAGTGCTTCAACAATCGCTTAGGGTACTTTCCTTGTGGAGACTGACTTCCGGTCGCTTTTTAAGATCTGTCCATGTCAATACAGCAGCCTTGCTAGCCCGTCTTGAAGATCGACTCGTACTCGGTAGGTGCAGCTTCGTCGGTTTGGTTATCAAAAGAACCGTTTCCATCAACACAGGCTACGCCCTCAGCCATTGGAATAACCAGAAATAACCGGACCGACGCAGTGTTTGAAATTATATTCATAGTATAATTAATAGAAATTATTCAAAATGGCGACACTACCAAGCCACTGATGTTTCAAAACATGTTTTGTACGGTAGTTTTATCGCAATGAGCTCATACCGTAGCTAAATCGATAGAATACCCATCGTACGATTTAACCTGAAATTCCTGCAAGCTATCAAAGCGCATGGGAAAACGTCGATCTGAACACTTGAGGCCCTACAATGGCGCCTTTTTGTGAATAACGGCACAACCGTTAGTCCGATGTTAGATGCGTAAGACTGAAAACTTGCGTACGTAGGTCCTTTAGTTACAAACCCAATTTCGTTGGGATCCGTCCAATGTGCGTGGAGAAACCCGACGAACAAATTGTTTTGGAGAGGAGTCACTAAATAATTAATTAACGAGCCTTAGAAGTCATGTGACCTATTTCTTTTTCAAGCTTATATGGCCAAGTGGTATAGGCTCAGATGTGTGCAATTAGATTTTAATAAAGATGTAAGGCTACTGAGATACTCCATTCGAAAGTAAAAGTTTAGGAGAAAAAATTATTTGTCCAACTACCATGTTCTCCACTGTAGCTAACTCACAAACTTTACAAATAACTCAGAAGTGGTCAATTTTCTTATTTATGTTATGTATGCATGTATATGCACGGGTTAATTCAATGGTTAAAGGAATTTCAACTACAGATTGACTTAACTTTAATAACCTCCTTCCAACTTTAAAAAAAAAAAACTAATACATACATATAATGCTTGTGTTTAAAAACAATACTTGTACTTTAATGAATCATACACCGGCTAACAAGTTATACATTTCAGTTATAGGCATTTGGTACATTGCCGAACTGATAACATGTATATCTTTATAATTATAATTATACGCACCCTTTTATAACATTGTAATGTTATAAAAATGCTTCTTGTTTGAATCGCTACATGTACATGTATATCTTCCGAATGCTAAACGCTATCGACTTACTTTTATACGTACTACACAATTTCTCTACAACAAATTACAATTTGGAGTCTTGCACCTGCTCCATGGCAGTAATGCAATGTTCGATACCTGACAATGTTCAAACCCACCATAACTTTAGGTAGGAGTAATCAAATCGCTTCAAATTCAGTTTGTAGGTACAGAGGTCCTATATATACCTATCGATTTGTATTGTCTATGACATCCGTTACGAAGATAAAGTTGAAAAAATCACGTGCACTTTTTCCCGCTCGATTCACACCAAAGATATAACAATCACCTCCCCATACATTGAGCGGGATGTGATTTGCCCAAATCATTGGCGTGAATCGAGCAGGAAAAGTGGACGTACTTTATTCAACTTATCTCCGTAACGGATGGATAAAAAATAAATGATCAATAGATATAGGACCTCTGTACCTGAATTTGAAGCGATCTGATTACTCCTACCTCAAGGTACGGCGGGTTTGAACCCAGTCGGTTATCGAACGTTGCATTGCTGCCGTGGAGCAAGTGCAAGACTTTATAAAGAAAAATGGTGTAGTATGAACTGTTGAAAATAGGACGTCGATAGCGTTTAGCTTTTGGAATATATAAATT
This sequence comes from Spongilla lacustris, assembly GCA_949361645.1. Taxonomy (NCBI): domain Eukaryota; kingdom Metazoa; phylum Porifera; class Demospongiae; order Spongillida; family Spongillidae; genus Spongilla; species Spongilla lacustris. The sequence continues at coordinate 7,306,760 of OX442422.1, forward strand.
CAAAACAAGAAGCATTTTTATAACATTATAATGTTATAAAAGGGTGACATTTTTGCGGAAGCTGTCTCATATAAATACCATGTTTGATTTTTAAAATCTTAATGTAAAAGAAATGATGTATCCTAAGGTTACTTGAGTTTACAGTATTGTATATGCTTCAAATTCTATTTTAAATAGTGCATTCATGTGCACAATGCACAGCAGTGGCGGCCTGGCTGGGGGGGCCAGGGGGGGCACCAACCCACCTGCCGCTTTATGACATGGGGCGCCACGGGCACCGAAGGGTGCCAGGCGTCAGGTCAATGTATTATAAAGCTTGATTAAATTAACAAATTAACTCGCCTGTATTGCGCATGTGCATGAGCACGGTCAATCACTGTCACCTCCCCCCCCCCCCTCCCCCCCCTCCCCCCCGCTCGTTGAATCGGCCGAAGGTGGACAGCTATTTATTAACAACGCCCCTGGTTTGTGGGTACGAGACAAGGGGGGGGGGGGGGGGGGGGGGGGGGCGCCGTTCTCATGTGTGCCCCCCCTGCCATAAAGTAGCCAGGCCGCCACTGATGCACAGATGCCATCAATCTAACAATACAGGACTATCACAATCATACAATTACCATTCACTGAAAGTATTGGTGTTGGTTGTGTAATCATCACTTCCTGGACTTCTGCTGCAGCTTGCTGGGCCTGCTGAGCTTCTGCTTGGCCTAAGGAAGGAAAAGGAACGTATGAAGGAAGGGGTGCCACTCTTTGACATCATATGAAGGAAGGCTTGGACATAACCACTCCATGACATCATATGAAAGAAGGGGTGGGGACATAACCACTCCATCACATCATATGAAGGGAGGGGTGCACGGCTGTTTCAGGCCCATTGAACGTTGGACAATAAGACATACGTCCTGAAATATTGAAATGATTACATCCTCAAACATTACCTCAACAAGGACTTTCTATCTTCAAGCTATATAAGGATTGCACTTGTAGTCCAGCCATTTAAAAAACCATTTAGCGTAGTCATATCATTTTTCTATCCTTCGTGTGAATTACAAGGCACAACTCTGTACTGTACGAGAGTACCGCGATCAGATATCCTTCACAAAGATCGGGACACTAGACTACTGCCAATGAAAACAAGATGGAGAGTGGTGGCTACCTTGAAAGGCAAACAACTAAATGTGGCCTGCTGAAATGACAGCGCTACAAGTCATCAAACATAGGTGATTTGACTCATTTTAAAAGTGATTTTTAATACTACGTAAAGGATACATGTACAGTGGAAACCATCACACTTGCTCCTATAATTTTTTTGTCCTGTTGTTTTGTTCACTTGAATATATTTCAATAACAATGAGCTCAAATGGAAATCTGACAACGCAGGTATAGTGTACAACTATTTTTCAATATATACTGAAAGGTAAAGAGCATCACGTGACTATTTACTTTAGTTATTAACACTTGTTGTGACCCCGGTACAAAAAAAATTGTATGCATAATTCCTCCTCCTGTAGGCAATAGATCTTAACCATATTCGCAATATGTCTAAAGAACAAGCATTAGCAACCTTTGGCCGCGTCGGTTTTTTAAGTCTGGTAAATAGTTACGGTATTATCGAGCTAGATATGCGTTTTTAGCTCGCAAAAGCTTAGCGATGCAATTTCGTAGTACGCTCTCACTGGACTGCTATATTTCGTTTCCGAGTCGTCACATGTTAGATCTATCGCGAAATCATACTTGGGAGGCAATAGACCCTCCTTTGCCGTTAAAAAAGTGCCATCAAAGCTGAGTACCTGAAAACCTTTGCCATATCGCATTTGAACGTCATCATTGCGTCATTTTGTATCATGAATATATTTATAATATGACGAAATCAGTAGCATCAAATCGGGCAGGTTACAAGAAACGTCAAAGAGCAAGAGGCAACTCTAAAGCTGGAAGCGAAGCGGACCCAATTAGCTATTTAGAAGTTGCCATCAAGGATTGGAAGCTTTGGCCCGAGTTTGGGTGATAGAACGCTAGCCTTGCGAATGTCTTGATGGCCCAAAAGCTTCCCAATTTGATGCTACTGATTTACTAGACGTTCGCCATGAGTGGCTGCAAGATGCAGCATTGTTAGGTTAAGAACCGTTTTTACAATCCTCATTGAGTCAATGACACCATTCGTATTATCTCCGCCGATACGTCACATTATAAATATATTCATGATACAAAATGATGCAATGATGACGTGTTCATCACGATATGGCAGAGGTTTTTAGGTACTCAGCTCTGATGGCACTTTTTTAACGGCAAAGGAGGGTCTATTGCCTCCCAAGTACGATTTCGCGATAGATCTAACATGTGACGACTCGGAAACGAAATATAGCAGTCCAGTGAGAGCGTACTACGAAATTGCATCGCTAAGCTTTTACGAGCTAAAAATGCATATCTAGCTCGATAATACCGTAATTATTTACCGGACTTAAAAACCGACGCGGCCAAAGGTTGCTAATGCTTGTTCTTACATATATTGCAAATATGGTTAAGATATATTGCCTACAGGAGAAGGAATTATGCTTACAACTTTTTTTGTACTGGGGTCACAACAAGTGTTAATAACTAAAGTAAATAGTCACGTAAACTTTGTGGGTACACCATTACATCCTCCTCAGTTCAAAATGCCATACCAAACACCTTCTGCAAGGCCTGAGTATATGCCTCACACTGGTAGGTGTGTCCTTTTTGTTTTCTCTTCTGTCATGCACTGCAACTGACCTTGGTGGTGGTGGTAATCCATTCAACCTGTATAACACCGCATCATTATTCATAGAAAACAAGCAGACTGTTTAGGCCGAAAACATCCTGCCACACTGAGTGAATGACATTAACCTGTCACCTGAAGTGTTAAAATTGCCTCTATGTTGAACGTACCAGTGAGAAAATTGGCTGCTCGATACAACTCGCGCTTCTTTAACACATGCTCGAGATGATGTATGCTTATGAAAGCGATATTATTGGAAGGCATAGTATTAATAGTTCGGATGTGTGTGTTATAGAGGAATGATTGCTGGTACTAATGCATCAGCTTATAATAGCACCAGGTGTAAGCTTCAAGCAAGCCATGCTGTTAAACATTGCATGCCATCATTTGTAAATCATATACCGTAACGCTCTAATTATCAAACTAATTGTTACAGCCGTGGGTGGGGACATAACCACTCCATGACATCATATAAAGGAAGGGGTGGGGACATAACCACTCCATAACATCATATGAAGGAATAGGTGGGGGTACATATTACAAAGGTTTTACTCCTTATGACAAATCATACAATTTACCTTCAGCTATTGGTGGTACCAATTCCTTCACCATCTCAGCAGCCTGATGATTCCCCACTTCTTCAAATACCTCCATCAAGGCTCTATAAGTAGCACGTGACCCTTTCATCTCCTTCCACTTTTCAAACATTTTGTCTCTTTTACTTAGTTCGCTCCGCTCTTCGCGATCAATGTCATCAATGGCCTGGAGATCCAACAGACGACGACCTACCACCTTCCAGTCGAAGCTGCACTTATTTGCTACTTTAAGCACGTGGTCATTACTGCATAGCGAGTCCAGCGGATCTAACGAGAGTAGACTAGTATAAATCAGTGAAGCGATCATGCACGGCCACCTCACCTTGACTTAAAGGTCCGGGGTTCTCTTCTACATCTCCAGATATCAGCAACAACAGTCTTATCACTATCACAGATGCCAGCATGCCAATCACCATCGTCTGTAGCACGCGGGTTGAAGTTTTTGAGGTACTTACATCTGCCCACAAATTCACATTACTCCTCCAGGTCATCATCACATTGCTGATCTGCAGCTGTTTAAAATTTTTAATTCGCCTCTTTTATCTTTGTGCACGTGCGTGCACTTTCGGTGGGCGTAGAACAGGTATAATATTATACATAGCCAGCATATAAGGCAACATGCAATTAATGAGGGGCGGAAGAAGACCCTGTCGATTCGACTATTGCCGAAGTACCTCGACGAGAGTATTTGGATGCAGCCGTCTAGTATCTACAACGTAGTAAAACTGCCGAGGCTTAGACAGCTCAAACAAAAGAGATAACGCTCGCTCGTTCCCACACTCGAAGCTTACAAAAGTTTCTCCCTCCCGGATCTGATGATGTAAGATCGGTTTATTGCACTGTATCTACATGTATGTACTATATTTCACGATTGAAGCGTAATGTTAGCGGTTATGAAAATGAAAAGGACCTGTACATGTAGAACTGAATACAAGCTAGAAACTTATACTGCCCAATTTGTTTCAGTGGTATAGATATATCCTGGGGACCAGAATACTTATACCGGCAAGCAATGGTCGCCATATTGTTTCTAACGGTGTTCCTACGCAGTACAGTATTTTCTACCCTGCCTCGTGCTCATTCAGTCATTCTATACCCGCTTTGCAATATTCAACGGCATCTGAGTGGGTGGATATGTTCAGCTCGGTACGTTCAGTACTTCTCAGCATGCATGGAAGTATTCTATGGCCACTTCAAGGACGGTACCGGAGGGACACGTGACTATCGCTTTTTTTGGTGGCATGCAGTTTATTTTCAAATTTTTGTTGTTCTTTTGTGTTCTCTTTGGTCCAACCAAAATCAACGAAGAGCCCAATTATTTTGTAGTCCAGAATCTGAGATTGGCGCAATGCTATATAGCTATGGGCTTTGCTTATTATTGTCGTACAGCCGTACAAGAATGAAAACCACGCAAAATTCCAAGCAGCAGTTTTGCTGTACCTCAGCATGGCCATATCTGTTGGTATTTATACGTTAACAGAGCTGCTCAACTGATCTTTTTTCTGGTTTGGTTTTCTCCTCCACTCGCTGCCATTGTCATCAGTGGTCTCGTGATTCTCATTCCGAGGGGGACATTCCGCACGGGGGGACAATCCATGCACCCTCCCACACCGGTAACTCTAATTTTTGTAATAGTTTTGAATTCGCTTGTTTGTTGCAGCCACGAAAGGACGATAGTACCCACTAGACTCTACTGTATAGAAGATATTTTAATTTGTGTCATGTAATGCATACAAGATTTGATGCGTACAACATGGCCAGCAATTGAGGACATGAATAATAAGTTGCTATAGGATGATGATATTAAAATTCTGGTTTCACCAATATATTTTCCTGATTTTTTTATGATTTATCATACTTTCAAAATGGCTAATTATTAAATTAAAATTAAATAACGTTATTTATAACAACAAGTTATTTTATGAACGCCGCATAGTAGGTAGCTTATAAAAAGACTAGTCCTGTATTTTTGGGTGCTAAAACTCTCGTTTTGTAGCTAAAAACCCTAAATACGACATACGCATGCGCAAAATTAAATGCATGCGTTACTCGTTCCCAGACTCTTATAGCTCACGCGACGCAGGTTCAAAGTTATGATCCCTCCCTCGTTTATTCTACACAACCAAATCGCTACAAACTGTAACAGATCTGGTTGGCATATCATTCTGTAACAGATGCGTTGTACATTCGCCCTACATATAATTTTCCTGTTACAATTTGATATAACATAATGCTACATTATGTTGAGTATTGTTACAGAATGTAAAGAAAATGTGTTACAACTACTTCAAACAATCAGTTACAGATTATTCCAAAAATATGTTACGGTTTGATGCCATATCTGTTACACCAAATTACGATATTTCACTTCAATTATACGCGTTTATCTTTTGTACGACGCACGTGATATGGCTAAGTTTACTCAGTTGCAAGGTGGCATGGAGAATTGGAGATCCATTCCTGGTTGCTTTCACGCTCTTTGCACGCCCCCTAGTTCGGACCCTTTGCTACACGGCTGAGAAGCAGGAACACACCACTGGCTGACAAGGCTGTACACTACGCGCCGCCGAGAAGGCTGATTACTACAAACCGCGCCGAGAAGGCACGCTACACACCTGTGAACCTAAATCTGAACGCGCACAACTGAACGCTACACACCTGCGAGAAGGCTGAATACGAACACCGCTACACACATGTCATGTGAGTAAGCTGAACGTGTCTCGTACCCAGACCCTGATTTCTCACAGCTGATGATGTTTTTACGATGCATGGGATATGGCTACGTTTACTCAGTTGCAAGGTGGCATGGTGATCCTGGTTGCTCTCACGCTCTTTGCACGCCACCAAGGCTGACGAGTGAAAAGGCTGAACGCTGCACACGAGTGAGAAGGCTGAAAAATGCACACGAGTGAGAAGGCTGAACGCTACACACGAATGAGAAGGCACTATTGGCTGCTGTTGTGCATTGATGTGTTGGCGCTTTGACCTAGTTACAGCAGTGGCTCAATATCATGTGCAGTAGATGTACGTAAGTTATTTCATTTTGTGCATGTCTAATCTACCGATTTTACTTTCTTAGTGGGATGTTCCATGGAAAAATATTTTTAAGACTGTCTCATTTACACGGTGACCTTGTGAAGGGAATGGTCGTGATGTGTCGTGATGGATTGTCACAAGGTATGTGAAGTATGTAAAAGATACACATGAGATACTTCACCTTCATTGATAGGGCAACTCACAAGATGTGCAGGACTAAATGCACTTGCCAGATAGGGACTAATGAATGGTATGGTGCATCTAATTGTTTGATAATGGTAGTAACAAAATAGATGTTCTGCGGACTGATGTTCAAGTTCTATCCTTTGATGTTGAAAAATATGACAAGATAAGCCATCTACCAGCAAGGCATACACAAAAGGTAATTTTATTAATGGGAGGGACCAAATATTAATGTTTCTTTTGTATCATTTTTTTGTCAAGTTTACCCCTTTGTGCTACATTATGGAATACCAACAAAGGATGAAAATGGAGGCAATAGTCTGATGACTCATCCACGGAAGACATGCATGGTATGAGAACGGTTCACACAAGTGCAACCAGTGATATTTAATTGTATCTCCTGATGCTTTGCTAGTGAATGTTGGGGGTCTATCATATTGAGTGGACTTAAGTTCAGCTTATGATCAGGTGAGCTCAAACACATGTAAGTGTATATGTTATTTTGGTTTTCAAATGTTCAGTGAGTTGGTGGCAGTATTCAAGTCCTCAGCTGGTGGTGTTCTACAAGGCAATGCGCTTATACAGCTGCCCATCTTGATGTCGTCTTGCAACTTCCAAAGACCACATCGTGCACATCCATGAAAGAGACAGCAGTAACTTCACAAGACAATTGGAAGTGAAGATATTTCATCCGACACTTGGACACTATGTACTTTTTATGTATTTTGTGTATACAATGCAATATAAAATTATATGCTATATAAGGAATAAGAATCCATGGTACGGATATGATACATATTAGTAGCATATATGTTCATCTTTTTGTTACATTTTGTTGGTACATTCTTCTACATATTCCTGCCGTACGTACACGTACCAGATTGTATTTACAGATATGACAGACATATATGGTAACATGTATGTACCATAAATGTATCATGTCTGGTACATAAATCCGGAATTGTCTGTGTATTATCTATGGTGCTACTAAACATTTAGAACCTTCCGTAAGTTGTGAAGTGAATGTGTGTTGCTTGGCTTGCAAGGAGGCTCTAAAAGCAATTTGTCGTGTTGGTGTGGCTTACATTGCGCAAGTGCGGAGTTTAAAAATAGTCTTGTAGGTGTTCTAGTTAGGCATAGCCCGACCTTCGCGTTTAGCGGAAACGTTCCAGGTACCACGTTCCGCCAAAATGCGAAGGTCGCGCAAGCCCAACTAGCTTTTGCAAGAAAGTTTTAAGCAACTCAACCATAAAAAGGGGCCTGTGCGTGTGCTCTTTGTATTAAGAGTGTGAAGGATTAATCAACTTAACGGCAAAAATAGCCCTGTGGGTGTGGTCTTTGTAAGAGCTCGAAGGGTTAATCAACCTAGCGGCAAAAAGAGTCCTGTGGGTGTGGTCTTTGTAAGAGTGTCAGGGGTTAAGGCACATAACCGAAAGAAACAGCCTTGTGGGTGTGTTAAGAGTGTCAAGGGTTAAAGTACATAGCCGAGAGAAGCAGCCCAGTGTGTGTGTTAATAGTGTCAGGGGTTAAGCGACACAGCCGAGAGAAACAGCCCAGTGAGTGTGTTAAGAGTGTCAAGGGTTAAAGTACATAGCCGAGAGAAGCAGCCCAGTGGTTGTGTTAAGAGTGTCAGGGGTTAAACGACATAGCCGAGAGAAACAGCCCAGTGGGTGTATTAAAAGTGTCAGGGGTTAAAGTACATAGCCGAGAGAAACAGCCCAGTGGTTGTGTTAAGAGTTTCAGGGGTTAAACGACATAGCCGAGAGAAACAGCCCAGTGGGTGTATTAAAAGTGTCAGGGGTTAAAGTACATGGCCGAGAAGCAGCCCAGTGAGTGTGTTAAGAGTGTCAGGGGTTAAATGACATAGCCAAGAGAAACAGTCCTGTGAGTGTGGTGTGCTTTTATAAGAGTGTCAGGGGTTAAGGCATGTAGCCGAGAGAAGCAGTCCTGTGAGTGTGGTGTGCTTTTGTAAGAGTGTCAAGGGTTAAGGCATGTAGCCGAGAAAAACAGTCCTGTGAGTGTGGTGTACTTTTATAAGAGTGTCAGGGGTTAAGGCATGTAGCCGAGAGAAACAGTCCTGGCGAGTGTGGTGTGCTTTTATAAGAGTGTCAGGGGTTAAGGCATGTAGCCGAGAGAAACAGTCCTGTGAGTGTGGTGTGCTTTTATAAGAGTGTCAGGGGTTAAGGCATGTAGCCGAGAGAAACAGTCCTGGTGAGTGTGGTGTGCTTTTGTAAGAGTGTCCAGGGGTTAAGGCATGTAGCCGAGAGAAACAGTCCTTTGAGTGTGGTGTGCTTTTATAAGAGTGTCAGGGGTTAAGGCATGTAGCCGAGAGAAACAGTCCTGTGAGTGTGGTGTGCTTTTATAAGAGTGTCAGGGGTTAAGGCATGTAGCCGAGAGAAACAGTCCTGTGAGTGTGGTGTACTTTTATAAGAGTGTCAGGGGTTAAGGCATGTAGCCAAGAGTGTGCTTTTATAAGAGTGTCAGGGGTTAAGGCATGTAGCCGAGAGAAACAGTCCTGGCGAGTGTGGTGTGCTTTTATAAGAGTGTCAGGGGTTAAGGCATGTAGCCGAGAGAAACAGTCCTGTGAGTGTGGTGTGCTTTTATAAGAGTGTCAGGGGTTAAGGCATGTAGCCGAGAGAAACAGTCATGTGAGTGTGGTTCTAAAGAAGCCTTACAAATTATCTCCAACACAGTCGTTAGGGACTTGGTCATGTGTGGTGTTATGTTATGCATCCTGCCTATTCACATGCACTCTACAGGGTTAACTGACCTTATGGTATAGTGTTATCATGTACTGCAATGTGGTGGTTGAAAGTGTTCAGTGAATGTTTCAGTTTAAATTTACTCCATGTGTGTGCATGGTTGTACGTTGAGAGTGTATAGGTTTAATGAAAATTATATTCTAAGGACTTTGACAGCATTTAACTTGATAGCTACATGTAGTTGTGTGGTCCCGTTATCCATCAGTATCAGTCCACACACACACACACTTGTCAACATGCACATGCACGCTCTCACACACACACTTATGCACACACAACATTGAGCTTGTATCTTAACACTTGGCACACTAACTCTTATTTCCCACATTGGTAACTGACCTTACAGCTATAAATGTAAGAAGAAATGGGACGCCTGTTAATATCATATTCATATTGTGCACCTACCTATGTATACATGTGGTTGTTGTTTTAACAGCTGCCCTTCTTTTATCTGATTCAAGATATTGTTCTACTCCCTGCAACCCCACACACTACCCTACTTACACTGTCTCCCTTTCACACACACACACACACACACACACACACACACACACACACACACACACACACACACACACACCACCCCCTTCTTCCCTACATGCACCAACTTCCTTAGCTTCCCCTCCTTCCCCCCACACTTGAGGGAAGGGCTTTCGTATTGTTCACTTATGTACACATGTGGTTGTGTAAGTGTGTTGCAGGCTACATATAGCTGTAATGGCCTGCTTGAACTAACCATGTCAGCACCATGCCAATACATGTGTGTCCTCCATAATTACGTATTTCCTTCCATCATTAATGTGGTCATACTGAATGGTCTATGAGAATGATCGTAAATTGTGTACAGGGTTAATGAAAATAATATTCTAAGGTACCCTTGTACAGGTAGTTACATGTAAGTCTTCCACTGAGACAGCATGTATGGTTTGTTAACTTTACTGCTACATGTAGTTGTGTGGTCATTGTGTAGTTAATGCCATTTATCCATCAGTCCACACATGCTACACACTTATGCACACACACACACTTATGCACACACACTTATGCACACACACACACTTATGCACACACACTTATGCACACATACAAACACACACATACACACACACACATACACACACATACACACACACACACACACACACACACACACACACACACACACACACACACACACACACACACACACACACACACACATTGATCTGGTCATATACATGTATCTTAACACTTGGCACACTAACTACTATTTCCCACATTGCTAACTGACCTTACAGCTATAATGTAGCCTAGGATTTTGGTCAAAGACTTAGAGACAGTACATGTACAGTGTAGTAAGGAAATGTTTTCCATGGACCTGGTGATGTTAATATCATATTCATATTGTGCACCTAACCTACCTACAGTAGCAGCTCACTAATCAGACCACGGGTAATAAGACCACTTAACCGCCCGATTATAAGACCACTTCGCCAATCCGACCACCGTCTAATAAGACCACTAGTGTATAAATATTGGAGGTGCGTTTTTGTGTACCTTTCTTTCTCTGAACAGGCGATCAATGAAGTGGTTTCCTAATACAGTTGGTACCCACCATGCATTCGATTGCGGGGGAAATCGACGATCCCGTACTAATAGAGTTACCAATGTCTATGACACACACGAGCCAGCTCTAAGCTTGCTTTACAATCCTTGGCATAATTGTTCATCCTTCCAACTGTTATTTTGCTACGATTCGTTTGTTTATCTGCTACTGGTATTCTAATCAAAGCGCATTTCGAAAGGCGGGAAACTCGCCAGTAAGACCGAAACGGTCGTATTGGCGAGTTTTACCACAAGATCCGATTGTCCCGGGGTGGTCTTATTAGTGAGCCGGGGTGGTCTTATTAGTGAGCCGCTACTGTATGTACATATGTGGTTATTTATTTGATTTACAGCTGCTCCTTACTTGTACAGTGCTTTTATCTGATTCAAAATATGGTTCTTCTCCTCACCCCACACACTGTCTCCCTTCCACACACCACCCTTCTTCCCTACACACAGTGACACCAACCCTCCTTTCCTCCCCTCCCACCCCCAAACATGCTTTCCTATTGTTTACTTATGTACACATATGGTTGTGTAGGTGTGTTGCAGCTGTACCTTATCTGATGTAAGATGCAGAGTTCATATTTGGCTACATATATAGGATAAATAAATATGAAGAGAAGCTTGCTGTAATGGCCTGCTTGAGCTACCTATGCCAGCAGATAGAGTACCATGCTGATACATGTGTGTCCTCCATAATTACCCATCTTTAATGTGGTCGTGCAGAACCTTGATGGTCCCTGACTACCTGCTGCAAAGCTGCAAAATGTGGTGGTGACTGTGACAATGGAGAGGTGCATATGCCACTGAGAACCAATCCATTGACAATGTGCGTGTTGTATTATCCTCTCTCTCTCCTCCCATTTAACAGATCATTTGGCTACATATATAGGATAAATAAATATGAAGAGAAGCTTGCTGTAATGGCCTGCTTGAGCTACCTATGCCAGCAGATAGAGTACCATGCTGATACATGTGTGTCCTCCATAATTACCCATCTTTAATGTGGTCGTGCAGAACCTTGATGGTCCCTGACTACCTGCTGCAAAGCTGCAAAATGTGGTGGTGACTGTGACAATGGAGAGGTGCATATGCCACTGAGAACCAATCCATTGACAATGTGCGTGTTGTATTATCCTCTCTCTCTCCTCCCATTTAACAGATCATCCTCCATCCAATATGCCAACATTTTCCTATGCAGCTGTCATTAGAAGCTATATTCATTAGTGTTTGCATTGTGAAACTCAGTACAATGTATCCTGATAAGTGTAGTTGGATTCTTATGCCTTCTTGTGATTTACGTGAATTCACACTTATTGTATTTGACATGGTTATATTATTCAATATGGAAACTTTTGAAAAGCACCCTAACAAGTGCATGGGTCATATGTTTGGGGGGGGGGGGGGGGGGGGGGGGGGTTAGTGACTTTTGTGTAACTCTATCACCTGACTCGAACAATGGACAGTGAAGTGTTTCCCCTACTCTGGGACATTGTTAGGACAGTATGTAAGCCATAGCAATATGCATGGGTCATATGTTTGGGGGAGGGGGGGGGGGGGGGGTTAGTGAATTAAAATTTCTATCACCTGACTCAAACAATGGACAGTGAAGTGTTTCCCCTACTCTGGGACATTGTTAGGACAGTATGTAATGTTTAGTGGGCATAGCAATATGCATGGGTCATATGTTTGGGGGGGGGGGGGGGGGGGGGGGGGGTAGTGACTTTTGTGTAACTTATCACCTGACTCAAACAATGGACAGTGAAGTGTTTCCCCTACTCTGGGACATTGTTAGGACAGCATGTAATGTTTAGTGGCCATAGCAATATGCATGGGTCATATGTTTGGGGGAGGGGGGGGGGGGGGGGAGGTTAGTGATAACTTAAAATTTCTATCACCTGACTCAAACAATGGACAGTGAAGTGTTTCCCCTACTCTGGGACATTGTTAGGACAATATGTAATGTTTAGTGGCCATAGCAATATGCATGGGTCATATGTTTGGGGGAGGGGGGGGGGGGGGTTAGTGACTTTTGTGTAACTCAAAATTTCTATCACCTGACTCAAACAATGGACAGTGAAGTGTTTCCCCTACTCTGGGACATTGTTAGGACAGTATGTAATGTTTAGTGGCCATAGCAATATGCATGGGTCATATGTTTGGGGGAGGGGGGGGGGGGGGGGGGGGGGGGTTAGTGACTTTTGTGTAACTTAAAATTTCTATCACCTGACTCAAACAATGGACAGTGAAGTGTTTCCCCTACTCTGGGACATTGTTAGGACAGTATGTAATGTTTAGTGGGCATAGCAATATGCATGGGTCATATGTTTGGGGGAGGGGGTGAGGGAGGTAAATGCTAAATGGACTTTTGTGTAATTATCACCGGACTCTACAATAGACAGTGATGTTTTCCCCCTAAGTTTACTAGTACTCTGGGGCAGTATATATATGTTGGGGGGGGGGACCAAATGACTTAAACTTGTTAGCATGTAACTTATTGGAGAACAGATTAATAGGTGTGTGATAGTAGGTAGGGGTGTGATGGTAGGAGGGGTGTGGTGTAGGGAGGGGTGTGGTGTAGAGAGGGGTCAGGTGTGAGGAGGTTGTATATATTCTAACATTCAGCTTCATCACCTGATCGTGACGTGGGCTATTTACTTTACATGTAATTAAAACAAGTGCAACTATTATACACTCTGGTATTTGGTTTTGGTCATTAGTTAGGCCAGTTACAAGGCCGGTTAGGCTAGGACCGGAGCTAGCTAGCTGGAACTCGGTAATTGTAAAGTGACTTCTACGCGCGCGAAACGGTTACTAAAGCCACACCCACTGGCTAGCTCGACTGTCTTCCTTACGAACAGCGCTCATCACCTTTATACACCGACACCTCTTATGTTGGTGATATTAGAAAAGGAGTGGTTGATACGCAATAGTATGCCCTGTTTAGCCTTTAAAATACCACGCATCTTGGCTATGTCGACTGGTATACTACCGGTAGTACCTACATCTTTTGACCACACATCTTCTACCACAATCACAAATGTATCTGTGAACGTTATTAAAACGTACTCACCCGGCTATTTCGATGCGAATCGCGATCTGCTTTTAATTACTGCGCACGTCACGTACTGGTACTGACTCGACACAAACCTAGCGCTAGCTATAGCAAGCTAGAGTTGTCCTAGCTAGTGGCTCGACGAGTCGATAGTATTATGAAGTAGGCCTAGCGCTAGCCGAGAACTGCATCATTTGTACGCGTGTACCTACCGGTAATCGCTTTACAGAAGCACGTTGGTCTGATCGCAGCTAGTCTAAAGTGTGCATGTTCGCACGCGCGCCTTGTACGCCCTACGTTTACTTCTGACGGTGCTTGCTTGGTGCATGTACGTCCAGGCACAGCTATAATATATAACATGACAATAGTTATGAATAATTCATTAACAACGTCCCAGATTTTGAAGTGGGGTTCATAAAAGTGCCATTCGAATTCTGTGTGTAGGTCTCTAAAATATATCACTTGCTCTAAAAATTGTCTCAGTAGTTCGACATTCATATTCAAACGATTTTGTGTCTGAGTGATTGGAAACAAATAGAAGAAACTAAATATTGGCATGTTTTATGTACAAAGTATGGAATAAACACAAAACTGCGTTTCGAATTTGTAGTGAACACATTTCCACGGAGACCAGAATATACAAAGGATAGCCTATCATTATGACTACCATAATCTGCCGTGTAAACTTAAGATTTAGCTTCTGTACAAGAACCGTGCTTGTTAGTAGACATTTCTCCATTCACTTACCGTTCAATTAATTTTTAACGCGTGACGCGGTTATTCAATTATTCAAGTCCGCAATTGCTGGACATGAAATTCCTGCGCCATTATGTTTCTGAATCGATGCCATGTGTACCTGAGTATGCATACCTCATGAATATAGTCTGTATAAGCCAACCATGGGGGGCAAAAAAAAGTTATAGATACCATCCTAAAAATCAAGCCCCCCCCCCCCCGCGCCGCCTAAAATCATTACGTAATTGACTATTGACCACACCTACAATGAGTCGGATACTACAAACTGCCGCATTGCCAAGTAAGCTTCGTTCCAGATTGCTGTTGCCAATTCATCGCTTGCAAATGGAGACGCTGTATCGCTTGTACTTTAGAAGATCGCATTACTCAGTCTCTCATAATGTACATGCACAGAGTTGCCAACTTTTAGAGCAAGTAAAGCGTGAGATTAATTAATGACAAATTATTTCGATCCTACCTCAAACATGCGAACGGGGGGGGGGGGGGGGGGGGGTCCCCCTTGCGATAGCCCAAATATACGAAGCGGGGGGGGGGAGGGGAGGGGGGGGAGAGGCCTAATGATGCGTATATGAGTGCAGCCTGCGTACAATTTTGCTGTGAATTTATTGTGTGTGAGTTTGAATACTTTCCGGCGTGAGATATAGCGTGAGAGCGTGAGAGAAACGTCAAATGCGTGAGGGTTGGCATGTCTGCTGATGCAGCCTGTACTGTAAGGCCTATCGAATATTAATACATGGCACGCATTATCGTTCAGGACTCGGTGAAGTACTCGTCTAAACAAGAGCAGGTGGGCTTTCTCGCGTGACTGTGACCATTCTAGTAGTGACGTGAGATCTTAACAGCATACATGTTACTTAGTAACATGCTTACTATAGTCTTTATCTTTACATCGCTTTGCGACGCTTCGATTGTTGTACTACCGGTTAGTGAAAGGCAACGCCCACGAATTGTGTCTCAGTCACGTGATAATATGATGAAATAACTTAGAATGGCACTAGATAGACTATCTTTGCACTAATTGGACACCCATGAACACTACAAACAATATGATTCCATCATTTTTTTTTTGCTGTAGTGCGTGCATTTTTTTTTTCCAGAAAAGTGATGAATTTTTTCTTATTGGCAAAGACCCCCCCCCCCCCCCCCCTAACTTTGAATAATTAGGGGGGGGGGGGGGGGGGGGTCTTAGGTATGACTTTGGTTTCTACCCCTCTCAGAATATGGAGGGCATTAAGAAACATAGGAAAACATGTATTTTAAATTTTTATTCTAAGAGTAACCCGCCTGTACAGTACCCTTGAAGTTTTACAAAACACGGATGTATACATGTACATAGGTATATACACCACCTATGGCACCATATAGCAGTAAAAGATAAACTAAGGAATTAGGTATGTGTACTAGTCATATACTGCCTTAATTTACATCTTTCTTTCATTTAGGCATTGGCAAGAGCATACATATAATAAAAAATTGCGTAATGAAAGAAACATAAAAGTTCAAGGGTAGTCATTTATACGGTCCACCCATGCGTAAACGAGTTTCTCTAGATTGTTTTATCCAAGGTTAGATTTGCAATTTAGCAAGAGGCACAATTCAGGTTTTACACATTTTGGCTACCTTGGAATATCCTTTGTATCATCCTGCGTGATAACAGCATTATCAATTATATAATGTGCTGCACATTTAACTTGTGTTGATGAAGCTGTAATTCACTGCTTTGATCCTCTTAAAATTTTATAAAGCCAACACTTTGGTCAGCATCAAGATTATATACTGGTGCTCTTTCTAACTTTTGTTGAGATGCTATGGCCATATAAGAACCAAACTGTAAAAGCAGAAACATTAGCAATAGCACACACTATGATCCAATATGATGATACAAAGCACACCTTTCTGTAAAACTGCAATCTTCCCCATTATCTAAAACTTACAGGTGTTTAAATGAATAATGCACACAGCTACATGTAGAAGCTCACAATATTACATTTTGTAAGCACACTTTATTTAGCACAGAGGTTTTATAATACCTGAACAGTATGCGCAATCATGTTGTGCAAGGTTACTTAACAGTATAGGTATTGAGTGCACACCCTCACATAACAAAACAAGAGAATCTACCCATATGTTGGTCCACTCTGACCTGGGAACTTGCATGCATTCCCTCTCTTAAAAGAGCAGTCTTTCTATGAAAATCTAGCCAAAAACTTGAGACAATTGAGTTTTATCGATAAGCACACCATGACATAAAAACATCAGTAACATAAGAGTAGGTGTGTGTGTGTGTGTGTGTGTGTGTGTGTGTGTGTGTGTGTTATTTTCTATTTTCCTTTTCTACCACTCTGATAATATGTACTGTGTCACACTGAATGTGAAAAACTGGTTTATAAGAGTATTAATACATTGCTTCTACACCCCTTCACATTTCAAAAGCATATCTAGAATGCATAATTGACTATCAGTGGCACAGTTAAATGCAGCGTTTTCCAAATTTAGGAGCTTAACACATTCAGTTCTAGCAGGCAAGAGATAAAGCCATTGAAAAGCAGGAGCACATTGCACTAGTAGATGTTGCCACTATATCACAAATAGCTCAACTAAGTACATGTATTAATGCACAAAAACTTTTTTGGCAAAGCACCATGAGTAAGATCACCTGATTTAAAGTAGCCTACACCTTCAAGGCATTTCCCCCCTTTAGACCTCATGCCGTCCTCTGTTTTATTCATTCACGATATATGCAAGAACTTCAAGGGGTATGTACAGGGGGGTTGTGAGGGGTTAAAAATTCTTTGAAATTTATTTTCACATTCAGTGTGACCCAGTACATATTTTCAGAGTGGTAGAAACAAGAAATTAAAAAAAAAGTGTAATAAGTCCCCCCCCCCCCCCCCTAAGTTTGATACCTCATAATATTTTTTCCTAGACCATCCTGATTAAAAAAAGGATGTTTGTGATGCTCTCAATGAGCTCCGGCTTCAAAGTTGGGGGATATGGTGTCTTCGACTTTGTTTTTTACCCCCCCCCCCCCCCGGTTCCAACTTCTGGGTTATTGGCAGTACTGAACAGGATGAAATACTCATTTATAATTAACGGAACTGCCAGTATTGAATGTATTGCGTCCTTTGATTGCAGTTATTTTTTTGCCGGATGTCACATCACAACAAAGCATCTGCTTAATTTAAGCAAATGGTTATGTCAATGCCAAATATGTAGAGCATATAGCCTGGTTTGTACTGCTGTATATTAAGTTTGATCCCAACACATATAAAGGTGTACATAACTATGGAATGTGACTACCCAATTATCTGCCACTGATGGATCTATGAGTGTGCTGCAAGGATTAATTGTAATGGTGACCAATTTTATTTGCATGGCAGCACAAGTACACAATAATTAACTTTTTAATTTTTTTGGTGTAGTTATACTATTATTTAAGTATTACAATACGAAGACATGCTGATGGTGAGGGGGGATGACAGCCTTGAAAACATCTCCTTTCCCCAACAGCCATGCATTTCCACTGTTATAGGAATGCAGGTCCATGCACCCCAACCCTAGGCATTTCAGTCAGACCATTAGAAGGTTGTTTACAAGCTTCAGCAGCAAGAGCTGCTGCAGACACCATTCTCCCTAGATTGCAGGGGTGAGGGGTGATGTCGCTCACACAGCAAAGTTAAACACATACTCTAGACAAAACAGCCCTCAAGTTAGCTCTCATGCACCAATTAAGGTAAAATTCAATCTATCATAAATTTGTCTTATACTGAAGGATTTAGGTTGCCTCAATCTAGTGGCTAGTCTCTCAGCAAGCTTCTGGTCGCCAACATCCAAACGACTCTGTCACCAGAGGGATGAAAACCCAGCCTAGCTCTTGACATTTTGCATCATTACTGTGGTGTTCCTCTTTTCTGCCTGCATTGCTGCAGATCCTGGCATCACACGTGCTACTTTAAGGGTTTCTTTATTAAGCATCGATATGATGCTTAGGGATGAGAATATCAGCAGGTCATATTTGCCATGCTTCATGACCCAGGCTGCTTCCGGCTTTGAGTTGTGTACCCATGCATGCACACTGACAAAACTCAAAGTGGGTGTCTCAGATTCTATTGTGGCAAGAAACCGACAACATCAGGGCTTTTTTTTTTTGCACAACATAGCATGGTGACTAAAGTGTTAAAAGAATGGGACTGCATAGAGGACAGAGCTGACCTTCACTCGCGGGAAGCCCTAACCACCAATTAATAGATGAAACGCAGAGGGATTTACCTAATTGAGTTTCATCACTCTTGAGAAACCACTTGGAATAGACGCAGATAGCTCTACAATACTCACATGCCATCTCACTAGTCTACCAAGATATCAACCACTACCTGGGGAGAGAGATGGTGTGTGTATGTGCATATCTGCATGTATGTGTGTCAATGCATTTCACACTTATGAGAATGCCAAGGTGTTGGGTATGGGAAGGATGGTTGTTGGGGATGAGAGGATAGATATTTGGTGTGGGGAGGATGGATATTGGGTGTGAGGGAGAAGGATGTCTGCATGGGGTGGAGGAAATTGATGTTGGGTGTGGTTTGGTGAATGTTAAGCTTTTCCCAAGACTAAACCTTCCTCCAAATGAATTCTTCAGACCTCACCCATCACTTTGGCAGTTTTAAACATAACAAATTGAAGTGTGTTGATTCTATTGTGCTTTAATAAAGCTTGAAGCTGCTCCACATGCCCATTGTACATGTGTGCATTTGTATATGCTGTGTATGTGTGTGTGTGTGCTCATGTACATAACTATTTACATGTGATTGTGTGTCATGTCCTGTGAGCTTTGCATACATTCCCATTGCAAGCCAGCTCCGGGGAGCATCCTTTGCTATCATGCCTTATTGCCAATTGAGTTTGCTGACAACAGTACTAAGTGTAGCTTCTGCGAAAAAGACTAATAGATCAGAGCAGCTACAAGACATCCTGGATTTCAAGCCCCTGCTACAGAATGTCCAAAATGGGCAGACCTACATTGTAGGCACATTCAACAATATTCAAGGAGTCTACACATTACATTACTCAATGACTGCTGAGTTAACCAAATACCTGCTGGTCTCAACTAACGTGTGCATAATTAAGCTTATGCAAATGTAATTATATTGTTGACAAAAGGAACCTTTTTTATTGGGCAAAAAAACTATGTATAGACTCATCATACTGACATAATTCAATTAACAACATCAGTCCATTCACAGACTGTGACCCAATCTCCTGTAACTCTCATGCCACTGCCTAGTATATTGACAGTGCGCTGAGCTTCTCTCTAAGAGTAAAAATGGCCACCTTATTGGCAACATGAACTTGCTCTGTCCAGCATGTCATTTTCTTCATGCCTATAATCTTTCCAAACCATCCGCCAATCCATTCTTCTCTACACTTTTGTTCACCTCGGAAAATGGGTTGAGAGGTCCGTTTATAATCTTCAGTTTTGGTTTCTGTAAAGGTCCAGATGACAGATGCCTCATATATCCTCTTGGCTTCTTCCTCTTTTCGCTTCTCCTGCTCCTCACGAGCACGTTTGCGTTGCTCGTATTCCCCGATGATAGCATCCTTGGTGTCAACAGGGATTTTGGCACGAGCCCAACGTATGATTTCATCCAGAGTACTATCTCTCTTCACAATACGATCATTTATACTTTCTTCCGGCACTCCCAGCTTACGTAGTTCTGTAGGCTTGCAGTCCACCTGCCATGAAGGAAGGTGACCTATAGGGATGGCGGCCCGAGCAGCAATCAGCTTGGTGTATTCAGCAGTGCGGTTGACAGATTCAGCTGGAGAGATTGTTCCGGTTGCTCGTGTATACACAATGCCCATGTTGCCCAGACACTTAGGACCAAAGGAGTCTACCATCAGCTTGACTGCATCCTGCATCCCTGCATCAAAGCGTGGGGCTTGCTCATTCACCACCAGAATGAAGCCATTAACGTACCCAAGAGCCGATACATGTTTGACAATTTTTGCAATATTGTCCTCATCCTTCACTACTCCACCTGTGTCCATCAGGCCAGGGGTGTCCATCAATTGGATGATTGGATTATTGCTCACCCATGTCTCTGGATCATGAGTGTGGGATGATGCTGCAGATGAGCTCTGGAAGACAGTTTTATCCTCTGGTGAGAGGCCAAGACGTAGAGCTAAAACATGACACAGGGTTGATTTTCCATCACCAGTTCTTCCAACAACAACAATGTTGCACTCATTTCGAACTGTATAAAAGAGTTAAATTCAGTATACAGTTAGGAATATCATTTTGTATGGTCTTTTGTATTATACTATTGCAGACATCATGTGCATGCTCCTGACTACTGATCTGTCACATCGTTTGAGTACTGTAGCAATGTATCATATCACTTTGGCCTTACCTCTGATCTCTTCATCACATGTCTCCCCTTTTCCAGTACAGTAGCTCTCTGATGATTTACGTTGATATAGAAAGACCGGAACATCGAATATTTACATGTAACACTTGGTAATACCAATTCAATAATTGAATAATTCATAATGAGATGTACACAGCAAAACTGATTGATGTATGTTACTAGAAGTAGTGAATAGGGCACTCGTTTTCTCAAAAACGAGTGCCCTATTCACTATTTCTAGTGACATGCATGAATCAGTTTTTGCTGTGTAGGCATGGTTCTTAAATCAACAGATTGGTGGTAATACAACTCAAAACACATGTGATCTATTATTAACACTTACTGCTAGTAATATAGTTCATCAGCCAGTCTATTCTCTCCAACTGCTGGTACCTTCAACACATCCACAATGGTCTCCCATGTAAATGGTCGTTGGGCTTGATTCTTCCACGTGTAGAACACCATTTCAAATGAAAGATTGTTTTCTTCAGGCTTCCCTGCATACTTATGTTGTATACTATCAAGAATGCCCTGAGGGAGTACTAGTTGGATGCCAACGCCTCTCCACTTAGCAGGGATCACAGAGGCAACATCGCTCATTCATAAGATCACGTACTGACGCACCGTTATTTCCTGTAAAAATGTCAAACTAATATTTGTGGTCTAATATCCACCAAAATCCGCCAATTGCAAAGCTATGGAATCGTTTCCGAGAAAAGGGACCTAGCGCATATTATTTGAAAAATGTTATAAAAATGGCAAAATGTTTGATGCTATAACTTTCAAACGGTTAAAGCTATAAACTTCCTATTTTTGGCACTTCATACTACACTATTTCCCTATACTAAATCATCATTTTGGGGTCTTGAACATGCTCCATGCTAGTATTGCAACTTCCGATACCCCAAGGGATTCAAACTCGCCATACCTTTCGGCAGGAAT